>JAZKJV010000020.1:366398-748780 GCA_037367405.1 Ottelia alismoides
TCATCTTCGTAGTTGAAGAGTACCTCCACTAGCATCCCCATTAATCATCATCGAATACAATATTGTAGTTAGGGTTCTTATCAGTTGTGCCCCTCTGAGATAATGTAATTTCAGTTATGTCCCTCCCTTTTTGGAATATCAGATATGCCCCTACCTTCTTGCAAAATTCACAGTTCTGCCCTTCTATTAAGGTAAAGTAGGGGCATAACTGATATTACAAAAGGGCAGAACTGTGATTTTGCAAGAAGGTAGGGGCACAACTGATATTTCAAAAAAGGGAGGAGTATAACTGAAATTGCAATATCTCAAAGGGGCACAACTGGTAAAAACCCTTGTAGTTATGCAATGCTTCCGTGAGAAATGATTGAGAAAGCCTCATTTGCACATGGCAGTCCATAGGAAGTTCCAATTTACACTATCATAAGCCTTTGCTAAGTCAAACGTGCAAAGAAGCTCATAAACTTCTCATTTTTCCAATCCGTTACAATATCAGATGCAAGAACAATAGTCTGCCACAGCCCAACCTAAGATGAAGGTTGTCTAAAAAGGTGATATTATATTATTTAGCACAAATTGGAGCATGTTCATCAAGATCTTTGCATTAGCAAGTAAATAGTGCGGGAAAATGTGAAACGAGAAATCAACATAAGTAGACACCACTTTTGAGAAGTGGTAGTAGGAGCACCTATTAAGTTTGTCAAATCCGAAATTCCCCTAAAAAATTCTTCCAAGCAAGCTATGGCAACATTCGGCACACCCTCCCAAAAACTCAACAAAGAAATAAACGAAATGCCATTGATATCTAGCAAGTTGTTGGCATTCAGACTCAAGCGTTGATCCAACCTCTCTTTAGAAAAAGAACCAACAAGACTAGAAGTATGATCTCTGAGATGTGGTAACTCCACACCTAATCGAACTCCATGGACCACCAGAAGATCAATACGTCAAAGCATGGAACTGAGCATCAACAACTTGCCCCATTTCTCATCCCTCGATATTTTGAACATTGTCCACCTCTAGAGAATGGATACAATTGTGACTTATGTCACTTGCAAAAGTGTGGAAGTATCCTGTGTTGGCATCTCCTTCTCGTAACCAACACAATATAGAGCCTTTTCCCATCAATGTTCTTCTTTTGGTCGCCCACATGTACAATGGACATATAATCAGCACAAGCAATCTCTTCCTCCACCAATCACAAGAAAAATCTTAAATTAAATAATGCAAATTCTATGAATAACATAGAACTTGCAAGTGATTTAGTTTTGACATATCAAAATATTGTTCTCTTTTATTCATGTTTAAATTCAAGTTGACAATTTTTCTTAAGAAAAAAGGGCCTCCACCGTTAAAAGATGATCAATCAAAAATCGAAATTCATCGATCAGAATATAGATGTTATAATTCAAATATTGATCAATCAAGAAACAAGGTTGATCGATCAAGTCAGAATGGTTGGCCGATCAACTTGACTCTTTGAACTGAAAGTCAAAAACAAAAGGTTGAAATGCATGATTCTTGAGGTCTTTTACATTCTAAGATAATTGCATATTGTAGAGGTGAAAGTCGTTAGCTGGTAGCATATTAGCACAGGTCGTTCAGGTAGCATATCACGCATGCTCCCGTTGTCAGTAGGATGTCGAGGATGCGGATCACTTGTTCTTCAAATGTAACAACTCTTTGGAGGCATGGGATCGTTTTGGGAATCCCTTAATGGCTACTAATGGTGTTTGAAATTTTTGAGATTCCATTGGTGTGAATTAGCACGGTATAGAGGAGAGATCGAGATGTGTTGCAATGATTTGGGCTCTATAGTTAGCCCGAAACAATGTGGTATTTCGGCACGACTGCTTTTATAGTGAAAATGTTGTGACGCATGCTAAGGCGCTAACCGAGAGTTGGAGCTTGTAGTTTTTAAAATCATGTTCACCATTTCAATAGCCTTTTCAAAAAAATCATCCCATAGGAATCAAATCCCACAAGATAAAAATTACCATATTATAGGGCTACATCATATTATACGATAACTATTCTAATTAGGAAGCTTACAAAGTCTAATTTTTTTAAGCATGACATTGATTAAGAAAAAGACCTAATTTCTTTTTCAAATAAGTATTTTTCTCAAATCCAACTGAGACAACGACTTCATATTGTCTCACCGCCTTGACTAACTGAGGCTTATGCCTCACTATAACAGATTGAGGCAATAATCTTGGGGTGTTCTTCCTCAAAACATATCAACACTAGTTTTTGAAGACCGTGAACCAGATCTATGAGATCAACATTTTGAGACATTCTCTCCTAAAGCATGTCCTAATTATGTTGGGGGGCTTGGGGTCATTCTATATGTTTTGTACACAAAAATTGGTCATTCTAACAACTTGACATTCAAAATGCATTTCTTTAGGATGGTATTGCAAAGGAAATTTATATGAGGCAACCTCTACATTATAAGGTTGAATGGGAGAACATGTACAAGCTTATCTAATATATTTAGATGTGAGAATGCTAAGATTGGTTTCTCAAGATCCACTACAGATTAGGGTAGGCATCTTCTCGACGCTGTACCCTTTTTTCTTAAAAAAAGATCCACCGCATATCATTATATCTTCATTTGTAAAAATAGAGAAAGTGTATTTTTGATCATATATATATATATATATTGATGATATTATACTAATTATAGGTTGCAATTCCGGGATTGATGAGGCCAAGGATTTTTTACAGAAAATTTTTCTCACATAATACACTGTCAAGTTCATTATTTCCTTAGCACTGAAGCTGCTCAAAATTCCAATTAAATGATTCTTCCTCGAAGCAATTCCGCCTTAAGATTTCGGAGGATGCTAGCATGAGGGGACCCAAAACCCTCTTTTATTCTGGTTAATTATTTCACAAGGTCAGGGATGAATGGTCATCCACCATTTGAGGATGCCAAGTAATACAAGAGACCAAATAGTGAAATCTCATTTACTCCATTTTTATTTCTAGAATTGAAACAAATTAGAATTCTCAACTCTCTACGATGTCGAGTAGATAGAATATGTTCAGGAACAAGGAAATCATTGGGAAATTATTATGCTTCACTGTTAGCAAGTCTGGGATTGGATTTATTATTATGCGTGCAAGTCAGCATATGGAAAAGCTTTGCTATAATCATTGGCATGGCGTCTATCTTCTCAAGTATTGAGAAGGCTCTCTAGACAGAAGATTTCACTTTAATAACAACAAACACTTGGATCATCTGGCTTACTTTGACACAGAATATGCCGAGTCTGTAGTGAACAGAAAATATACTTCTGACTATGCTACTTTCATAGGGAGAAATTTGGTTACCGACACAACAAAAAGTAGTACATCGTAGCCCTTTCTAGTGCAAAGACAGTATAGAGAAGTAGCTCATACAGCCTGTTAGGTGTCATGAATAGTTTCCTTCCTTATTTTTATCAGAGTCCAAGCCACAATCTTTGTTCTATATACCGTGATAACAAGTTCCCATATAACATCCACATTTCTTATGTTATTGATCACGGTGTCCATTCTGGCATTTTCATTCTCATTCCATGCCATGCTTTTTTTCCCTCGCCCAGCTTGATATGATCACCTCCCATGATTCATTTCTTCCTTCTCTAATATCAAATCTTTCCCTTCCACTCGAATCATATTGTGGATTTGTTTTAAGCATGTTTTTTTGATTGGTGCATCAACTATATTCTATATGCATCAAATAGCTTCAAAAATGTAGTAGGAAGGTAGCAGCACTAAGTACAATTCTTTAGGGATTTTAGCACCAATAAACGAAGTGTTTTTTTTATAATAAGATGATGGGCACTCAGCAAGTGCACACCTATTTCATTAATATAATTACAATTGCAGTAGATTTACATGCAAGATGGCAATTCCTTACATTGGAAGCACGCTTGCACCAGAATCTGTCCCTATAGCGTTCATCCAAAAAATTGATGCATTCCTCACGAGCACGGTGTCTTAGATGAACTCAAATGGCAATCACCCTCCCCTGTCTGGAGTCATGTTGCCTCCCAAAGTTGTTCCAAAACTTCTTACTGTCGGAGATATCTATCCAAGGGATGACTATGTTGCTCTAATTTTCTTTAGAGAAATCACATTTGAAGGAGAGGTGGAAAACATCTCCATCACCTTTTTTAAAGAATTGGGTAGGGCAGGTCTTGTGCGAGTGTCATATACAACGAGCTCTAAAGCATGGTAGGCCGTATCGCGATATATCGCTGATATATCGGTATCGGTGGAGAGCCCATACAGATGTCAGCTCGGATATCTATTTACCAGATATCATCGATATGTGCCCGATATATCGCCGATATTGAACCATATCGCTCGAAATTGATTGATTTCAGTACAAAATTTCCCAGATATCGACTGATATCGCCGATATCTATAGGGTAAAATGTGGCTGCTCCTTGGGAGGAGCCAACAGGCTGCTCCCATGCCCATTCCCCCACCCCCCCCCCCCCCATTTTTTTATTTTTTTGAAAATAAAAATATGTATATTCATCATTATATCCCTCTAACATTCTATTAAAATTTCGTCAGAATCAGAGACTCTTATGCCCTCCATCCAGAACAGGTCGATTACAGCAATTCTAAGACCGTTAAAATTACATGTTCTTGATGGAGGGCAAATAAGTCTCTGTTTCTGACAAAATCTAAATAGAATGTTAGAGGGATATAGTAATGAACATACATATTTTTATTTTCAAAAAAAATAAAAAATGGGGGGGGGGGGGGGGGGGGGGAATAGGCGTGGGAGCAGCCCGTTGGCTGCTCCCAGGGAGCAGCCACATTTTATCCATATATATAGAGGATAGGGAGTATGCACCCAGGTGCATGTAATTTTACATGCACCCGGGCTTATAACTTCCACTTTTTTAATTTTTTTTGAAAATTATCACCATGTATATTCATCTATATATTCCTCCAATATTCCATTCGAATTTCATCAGAAACATAGACTCCTATGCCCTCCATCTACAACATATAATTTTAACGGTCTTAGAATTGTTGTAATCGACATGTTGTAGATGGAGGGCATAGGAGTCTCTATTTCTGATAAAATTCGAATGGAATATTGGAGGGATATATAGATGAATATACATGGTGATAATTTTAAAAAAAAAAATTTAAAAGTGGAAGTTATAAGCCCGGGTGCATGTAAAATTACATGCACCTGGGTGCATACTCCCTATCCTCATATATATATATATATATATATATATATATATCAATGATATTACCCTTCTAAGCTTGATTTTACTATTTATTTTGCTACTCCTAGTATAAAAACACATCGTGAATTATATATTTTATTTCGGGTCGGGGGCACTGCCCCCACACCCCCACAGGGGGAGTGCACGTGCCCCACTGGACACCCCCCAGGCTCGCTGACCGGGTAGTGTATGGTGCTACAGGGGGTCCATACGATGGTTCTTCAATTAGTGGACTTCTCCTTCTTTGAAAATAGAGATGAAATACAAGTCTAATGCCGATCAAGTTAGAATCATAGGTCCATAATACATCTCAACAGTCAGTTATCAGCATTAACAACCAACTATTTGTGCGATATAATGTGTATTAATGTGCTAAATACACCTCATTCTTGCATATAAATATGTATTTGTATGTTATTTATTGTTTTAATAACTAGGATGGTCTTAATTCGTGAAAAAAACATTTTTACGTCATTTTCGACCCGGACGAGCCGATACGATATCGATATTTCCTACCTTACCCTCCACGAAACTTTTTGGTTCTAAACCCCTCATGACTAGGTAATCTATTTTACACTATTGCATTAATTTACATTTTTTTTCATTTATTTTTGTGAATAGATAAATCTTTATACCAAGGAAACATTGTCTCGTTAATTATTATGTATATTTTTTGAATCAAACGACTCGTCTCAATGCCATTGGTTGCCTTCCATGAACAAAATAGGTGTTCTAAGTGTGATTAACTTAGCTACTTTGATTCCAATTCCAATATTTATTAATCACCAAACAACATTAACAACGATGTGTTCGATATGTACGATATAAGGGTCATAGATGATCTATATGTGTCATCTAGGTGTATATTTGCAAGTTATTTAATGTTATAAGAACTTGGATTGAATCTGTTTTCAATATTTTTAAGTCAACAATCAACATTAACAGTAATATGTTTGATATGACCAATATGTGTGATAGATGGGGTATAAATGATCGATATGTGTGGATCGATATGTGTGATATACTTTTGTATTTGTAGGTTATTTGTTGTTTTAATAATTTGGATGATCTTAATTTCTAAAAACGGTTAAAAATGACTTTTTGAGCCAATTCTGACATTTCCACTGATACCGTCGATATATCGGTGATATATTCCGATATATCCTTTTCTGGGCGGACCGATACGATAGCGATATCGATATTGCCTATCTTGCTCGAAATCTATGAGTCATAATCCTCCCTCTCCACTTATATCGTCAATATCTTGACTCTAAGCGGTGCTTACACTTTTTTTGAGCCAAAAAGGTGGGATACACGCTAAGGTGATCGTCTCATATATATATATATATATATATATATATATATATATATATATACACACACACACACACATATATATATATATATGTATGTGTGTGTGTGTATATTAAAAATGAGATATTAGAAATATTTATGGAAGCTAAGACTCGAGGAGAGTCCTAACATGAGAAATTACATCTTCAAGGTAAAAACATTGAGAGGCAAAGAGTGCACCATTCTAGCTAAACACAGTAACCAAAGAGATGTGAACAGAAGAAGTTATGCTGAGGGGCTATCCATTGACATACATAAAGAGTCCCAAAAAGCACCAACTCTGAAGATTCAGTCAGTGAAGCCCAAGTTCCAACCAGATAAAGGAGGACTTTCCATAAAGGAAGAAAATTTGATCTACAGTATCAGTAATGCAAACTGCATAAGGGGCACGTGCTAGAGACTCATGCGAAGAACCTAGAACAACGATCTCATGTTAAAATTCATTTTCTTTTCAGTAGCCATATAAAAATGCTAATTCTGCTCGGTAGTTTGAGACTCCAGAAGAAATTGTAGTCACATATTAGACCAATCATTGGAGGAGGAGGTTTGCCTACCGTTTTATAAGCATCTTCACCGAAAGCATGTAGTCTTGCAACACCCAATGGTCCTTTTCCTCAGAAGGGCCGTCTACTTGGCTCAAGAACTCTAGAAGATGGAGCCACTCTTCTACGCGCTGGTCTGAAAAGTCTGACAAGAACAAATGCATCCAACTACCCTCAACCCAGCAGTCAGCAACATGTACCACACGGTCCACTGCTAAATTATAAAGGCATGGAAAACAGGTGGTAAGAGCGCCATTACCCGTCTAATTATCTGTCAAATTAGCAAAATCTAGACCGTTACCAAAAATAGAGCGAAACAGACCAAGAAAATGTGTAATCATCAACAACACTCCTTTCTAAAAGGCAGAGGAAAAGAAGGTTTGATGATGTGGTAAAGTGTATTAGGCTCGGATGCCATAGATGCGATGAATGCTTATGCGGCATAAGTCTTCACTTCTTCCCCAAATCATGTTGATCCACTTAAGGATTAGTGCCTCGTCCATGCTCTCGAGTCACCTGCCACCTTTGGGAGCGTGACAGTTTCCCAATCTGCTAATGAACTCCCTTCCCTTCATGACCTGACTTGCCCCGTAGAAACCTTCGCATGATCACTTCCAACCTACGACGGATACGAGTAGGTTAGAAGGCACACATACATGACGAACACAGGAATTGTTGAAAGTACGACCTTAACCAGTACCAACTGACCTCCTTGCGATAAGATAGCCACCTTCCAACCTGATAACTTCCTCACCATCTTCTCAACAATAAGCAGCTAATCAACCATTTTAATCATGCCATATGTCAGAGGAAGACCTAGGTAGAGGATTGGGAGGGACCCACAATCCATGACAACAATAGGCAAGCTCCTCGACATCAGAAAGCCCTAATGTTATACATGTAGATTTACTATGATTAAGTACTAGCGTTGATTTCTTTATATTTATTTATAATCAAGGTTGCAGAAATCGGTAGTCAGTACTCTGTCGGTGGGGTCACTGACTATGGATTAATCGACAGTCGGACGACTAATCGGATTTTAGTCAGACATTAGTCAGTTTTAAACTTTTTTTAATTATTTTAAATGTATAAATCAATTTTGTATACATATATGCTTATATATTTGCATAGATTTGTACATTTTCTATATTATAATAATGAAACAAAAGAAGTAGTTGACTTTAAATACAGCATTAAGTACACTAGAATACGTTTGCTTTTAAAAAAAAGTAAAAAAATTTAAAAATAAAAAAGTTCTATGTAAAAGTCGGTTGAGTAGTCGGCCGACCAGGCCGATTAGTCGGGTTGACCGACTAGGCCTAGTAGAGTCGGCTACCCCACCGACTCGACTAGTCAGACCGACTAGTCGGTCTAGTCGGCCGCCTTTTACAACAGTGTTTATAATTAAGTCGCGGTGGGTTACAGCTTGGAATATCACCCTCCCTTTTCTCAAATAAACATATTAGCCCTGATAGTTCTCCAAAAATCTCAAGTGTTGTTGTCTTCCCTTTATACCGCCCTCAATGAAGAGAATGGTGTCATATGCATATTGTAACGGCGGAACATAGATGTCACCAATAGAGTAACCTGCAGTGAGACCCCGATGCAAAGCATGTTCAACCATACAAGACATGCATCAGAAAGCTCGAATGTTATACACGTAGATTTATCCAAAAATCTCAAGTATTGTTGTCATCCCTCTAAATTCCTCTATATCGCCCTCAATGAAGAAAATGATGTCATATGCATACTGCAGCAGCGAAACATGGATGTCATCAATAGAGCAACCTGCAGTGAGACCCCGATGCCAAGCATGTTCAACCATACATGTAGATTTACTACGACTAAGTACCAGCCTTGATAGTTCTCCAAAAAATCTCAAGTGTTGTTGACATCCATCTACATTCCTCTATATCCCCATCAATGAAGAAAATGGTATCATATGCATATTATAGCAGCAGAATATGGATGTCATCAATAGAGTAACCTACAGTGAGACCCCGCAGCAAAGCTTGTTCAAACATACAAGATGGGGCATTGGCTCTTACATTTTCCAAATCATGTTTAATTTTCCCCTAGCCCAGCTTGATATGATCATCCTACCATGACACGTTTCTTTCTTCTCTCATTTCGGATTTTTCCTTCTCACTTGAATCATATCATGGATTTTAAGCATGATTTTTCGGTTGACACATCAACTATATTATATGCATCAAATAGCTAAAACCTGTAGTATGAGGGTAGTAGCTCCAACTACAACTCTTTAGGGATTTTAGCACCAATAAAAAATTGTTTTTAACTAGATGATGGGCACCGGCAAGTGCACGCCCATTTCATTAATATACTTATTAGTGCAGTACATTTACATGCAAAACTGACAATTTTTTACATTAAAAACACACTTGCACCAGAACCTCGTCCGTATACAAGCGCTATCGGATTTCTCACAAGCCCAATAGCTTAGATGAATGCAAATGGCCTCCCCCTCTCTTGTCAGTAATATGCCCCCTCCCAAAGTTGTTGGGATGTCTATGTTGCTCTAATTTTCTTTAGCAAAATCACATTTGAAGGAGAGGTGGAAAATATCTTCATCTTTTTCACATAATTGGGCAGGTCTTGTTCGAGTGTGATATAAAACGAGCTCTAAAGCTATGAGTCATAATCCTCCACCCATGCGTATGTCGTTAACATATTAACTCTAAGTGGTGCTCATATTTTCCATGTCAACTCTATACATCGTCCCTGCGTAATGTAGAAACAGTTTTTTTCTGCAATAAAAACAAAGCGAAAAAGCTCGCAACCGATTCGTACCTTGAAGCCCCGGGATCGAGGTGGAGACCGGAAGCCGCGGGCGCCATCGATCACCTCCTTCCGACGGTAGGGCTTCGAGGGGAGCAGATCGCCATTTCCCGGAGGCGCGAAGGGCGAGATTGTGTAGAGCAGAGGGAGGCACGAGGGTGGGAGGTGGAGAAGGGAAGAACGGAGGAGCGAATTCGCCATAGGAGGGGCGAGAAATGGACGGGGCGGTGTGGTCTTCCTCAGGAGGCATTCTCTTCATGAGAAGGCGGGAATCGTTGAAACGTGGGAGACGCTGACGTTACGGCGGAGGTGGGGGCGTGCGAGGGCGGTCCCGGTTGTTGGGAGCGACGCGTGGGGTGGCAAGTTGCAGGGAGGAGGAAATTGGTGTTTACGGTGGGGGTGAGTGAAGGGGACGAAATTGGAAATTGGAGGGATATATACATGGATGCATTTTTTAAAAATAAAAAAATTGTGCGAAAATGACACGATGGGCCTGTTTGGTTGCAGGGTTGTGCAGGGTTGTGTTGGGCTGAGTTGGGCTGGGTGAATAGTAATCTGTGAGGAGGAAGTACCCTTGTGAATAGTAAATAGGTTTGGGCCAACCCTGCCCAACCCTGCAACCAAACAGGCCCGATATATATATAGGATTTTTATCCAATGCGCACAGGGCTCATTAGCGTTTCGGTGCGCACCATTTATTGGCTATACACGTGTATTATCAATTGAGTGGTTACCTATTTCGAAGGATGTTGTTTTTGGAAGGAGATTAATATGCAAAGCGATTTAACAATAAGTGTTATTCCAATTATATCTCGTCCTAAAAAATAGGAAGATCGTTTTGGAAAGAAAACAATCGAATCGATGATTTCTTACAGAAAATCGAGATGCAAATGCTCATGTCAGTAATATATATATATAATAGGCAAGTAAATGGTTGTTGCGAGATCAGTAATATCCAAAACAACGGTCAGTAATTTGCATTCATTGTATTACATGGTGCAGAATTCAGTAATATATACACAATGGACAAGTAAGTGCTTGTTGTGATGTCAGTAAAACCATAACAAATGGTCAGTAATTTCTATATGTATTACTACTTTGAATAGAATTCAGTAATTTTGACACAATACTCACGTAAATGGTTATTGTGAGATCAGTAATATCCAAACAACGGTCAGTAATTTACATGCATTTTATTACATGGTGCATAATTCATTAATATATACACAATGGACAAGTAAGTGCTTGTTGTGAAGTCAGTAATATCCAAACAACGGTCAGTAAGTGCTTGTCTTATATCACATGCTCAGTAATATGTGTACGATTCTCAAGTAATAGCTACTATGAGATCAGTAATAACAAAGTAATGGTCAGTAAGTCATGGGCATTGCTCAAGTAAGAAAGTAACTATTTGTCAATGCAATGCACATTACATAGACAATGGTATTACTAACCATTTGTTATGTTATTACTGATCGCACAACACACATTTACCTTACCATTTTATACATATTACTAGATTCTGTACAATGTAACTATTTGGATGTAAATTACTGGTCATTTTTTTGATATTACTGATCTCACAATACACATTTACTTGACCGAATTATATTTATTACTATCATAGCGTTTGGATCCTTAATCATCCGCGTGGAATCATTTATTTGAATTGTTTCTTTCCAAAACCATCTTCCAATTTTTAAGGGCGTTGTATAATAGGAAATATAAGATTTTTTTTAAATACGTCGTAACCTATAATTAGAAATATAGTTATTATTAATACACGTGTATGGCCTAAAAATGAGTGCTCATTGAAACGCTAATGAGCCCTGTGCGCATTGGATAAGCCCTATATATATATATATATATGTATATATATATATATATATCTGTGTGTGGGGGGGATAGAAGTCTCGAATTAAGTTAAATTTGAAATAGCACCATGATTGTACAGTGATCTAAATCCTCCCAAGTTTCATGCCGTGAATGATGGTAAAATAGGTGGTTGAGATTACCCATCTCACCGTCTCATAGAATCGTCATCCCACAGGATCGTCGCAGCCAACATGGCTGCCCACTCCATTTTCTGTGAAATTTTTTTTGAAAAATATTGCCATGTATATTTATCAATATATCCCTCCTATATGTCATTCGAATTTCGTCAAAAACAGAGATTCCTTCAGCCTCCATCCAGATATGGTCGATTTAAAAAATTCTGCGACCGTTAAAAAAATAACGTCTTGATGGAGGCCGTAGTAGTCTATGTTTCTGACGAAATTCGAATGGCATATAGGATGGATATAGGGATGAATATGCATGGTGATATTTAATAAAAAATAAAAAATGGCAAAAAAATGGGGTGGGGGCAGCCATGTTGGCTGCCCCTAGGGGCAGCTCCATTTTTCCCATATATATATATATATCCATCTTATATGTCATTTGAATTTCATCAGAATAGAGATTCTTATGCCCTCCATTTAGAACATGTCGATTATAGTAATTTTTAGACCGTTAAAATTACCTTTGATAGATAGCGGGCATATGATTCTCTATTTCTAATCAAATTCGAATGACATACAAGAGGGATATATAGATGGATATACATTATGATATTTTTCAAAAAAAAAATAAAAAAATGCGAAAAAATAGGGCGGGAAAAACCATGTTGGTTGCCCCAATGGGACAGCCCATTTTTCCTATATGTGCATGTATGTGTGTGTGCGTGCGCGTGTGCTTGTGTGTGCGTGTGCGCGCGCGCGTGTGCTTGTGTGTGCATGTGATGAAGCCACAAATCGAGCGGTCAAGATATGTCTCAACAAGGCGGAGACAAAGTCGCTGTGGCGACCACACGAAATCTAGAATTCAGTCAACAATTAACCCAAAACAGATAAATCAAGCAATGAAAGTAAATGTGCGGAGTTAAAATTTATTATAATTCTACAACAAAAGTATGTATAGGTGCAAGTATGTGTAGAGTGTCGAACACAGGGAACAAGTAGGATAGATCGGGCAATCAAGCCCAGAAATGAATGTGATCAAATGTCAACAAGTGTGCTATTTCTGTGGGTTTTTAATTTTCTATTTTTTATTTTTGATTTTATATTTTTATATTTTGATTTTTTAGTTTACTAATTTTGTATTTTCTTTTTATATTTTATATATTTTTATATTTTCTTTTCTTTAAAAAAAATATGTATACAATATAAGAAAAGGAAGTTAATATATTTATAAAAATAAGCAAAAATAGTTAAAATTTAGGAAATGAAATCGTTTTGGGCTTTTTTATATTTTCTAATATTTTTATGATTTTTCTATATTTTTCCTATTTTTTTGGTATTTTTAAAGGCAAAAATACTGAAAACAGTGATCAAAATACAAGGCTGAAACTTAAAATGAGGATGAAAAATATCAAACAGAGTCCAAAATTCCTCAAATTAATTTTAAAATAATAAAACATAAAAAATTCAGAGACAAAAATTATATTTTTAGGATTTTTGTGGAATTTTTGGGATTTTTATGAAGATTTTAGGGGTTTTGCTATTTTTAGGAGTTTTCTTTTATTTTTTTTATAACTTTTGGACTGAAGTTACAACACACAAAAACAAACAAAATATAACTTTTTTGGAATTTTTCGAAGGGTTTTTATATTTTTTAGGTATTTTATAATGCAAACAGAGCTGAAAATTCATTTTTTTGAATTTTTATAAAGATTAAAATGCAATAAAAATGCAAAATAAAAATATGACGTGAAATACCAACAAAACAGGAAGCTATGATATTTTGGGGGGGAATTTTTACGATTTTATAGATGCATGGAATAAATAAAGGAAATAAAAAGAAAATTCATTACTTGTAGGGGTATTTTGTAATTATGCCAAAGTCTAGGGGGATACATGCAACTATTCCACAAATATATAACGCAATATAAAATTTTCTGGACCAAATGTAAATTCCAAGACCCGCAGGGGTACAAGTGCAAAAATCTAAAAGACGCATGTGGTGACCACGTGTCTGGCAGGGACGTAAAAGCAATTAACCAAAAATTCGAGGGCTAAATTGCAATTTGACCAAAAATATTATAGCGTAATAAAATAGTTCCTGGATCGAAATAAAATACAACAATTAGCGAGGGCCCCCGCGCAAAAATCCCCCACCCCACGTGCGCGTGTCACGTGCGGTGACGTGGACAGGGACCTATGTGCAATTACAGAAACTACAAGAACGTGTTTGAAAAATGTCCGAAATAAATATAACTGCAGATGAAAGTTTATGGGCAATTAATTAAATACAAAAACTCCCGGGTAAAAGGATGCAAAATACCCAAGCACTGGCGATCCGACGGCGGAGGTCTTTGCACTTGACACGTGGCAAGCCTCGGATGCACGATACCCCTTCGCACGGACGTCTGAGATTAGATCCCCGATGGAATCTGACGGTCGAGCTCCTGAAGATCGGACGGTGGTTGTTGATTCTGGGACCAAGGCCCGATCCAACGGTCGTGACCCTCCTTGCAAGAACAGGGAAGAACACGGCCGAGGTCAAACTTCAATCGACTATGCGGTGATGCTCTAGCCACCTCCTTCGCGGCAGAAGGCCTCCTTCGATTTCTGGAAGGTCCCCCGACTCGTCGATGGGGCCAAAATGGCTCGATGAGCCTAGGTGTGTCACGACAAGGCCGGAGGAGACTAGGGGGTTCCACGTACCTTTGTCTCGACAAAATCTGACTCTAGTTGAAGTCTTTGAGCGCCCGGTACCTGCGAGTAAGCTCAAGACACGAGAAGGGATGGATTCCAGGGTTCTCGGGGTGAAAATGGTTGGTGATGGGCAAACTAGGATCTCGCCAGAGCCATCTCCGGCGAGGTGGTGGCAAAGGTGCCTAAGATGGATCACAGACGAAAAGAGCAACACTATTCTACTCCTAAGACGATGGTGAACATAAAAGTGCAAGAAAAATGGTGGAAACTAAACCTCAAAGGCGAAGAACACATGAGGAAGAACCTCGATGGCTAGGCTCGCCGGAGGTGGTTGGAGATTGCCAATCGACCCGTCAAAGACCTCGCGCAACGGTTGGATCTGATGCTGTCACCACCAGCTAGTCACCGCGCAAGATGAAGGTGGAAGAACTGGTCAAATAAGGTTCAAAAATTGAATCGAAAATCGGAGGTCCATATTTGAAGGGTTGACGAGCGGCTGGGGAAATCGAGGGAGATCGGGAGGATCGGTGATCCATTCCCCAAAAAACGCAAGGGCGTGAAAGAGGGATCCTCGAGGAAGGAAAGACAAGAAGGGAGTTACGCAAATAGATGAAAGATGGAGCTTCGAAAAAATCGAGAAGGTGGGTCAAAAACCACGGTCTGACATTGCCAGACCTCGGTCAAAGAGTTGACCGAGGTCAACCAACGGAGGTTTCTGGTTGCAACCAGAAATTTCCTTGGCAAAAATACTTAAAAATTCATTTTAAAATAATAAATGATTTTATTATTTTTGGATTATACAATAAAAAATGTTTATTATTTTTAAAATATTTTATTATGATTTTTATTTATTTTTTCGAGGTTTAAGATAAGTTACCTATATATTTTAATATATATTTTTATTTTGTATATTTAATTTATTTATTTTGGTTTATTTTATATATTTATAAATGTTTTTATATAATTATATATATATATATATTTATTTATTTCATTTTTTGATGTATTTTGTACACTTAATAAAATAGAAGTAGAAATTACGTAGGTATATTACAGGTATTATACTTATGTATTGTATACAGGTATTTAATTTTTGTGTCTTCTTTAGTGTTTGATTCTGATTTTAATACACATATTTATTGTAAATAATATTGATAAAATTATAAAAATAAGACATTATAAAATAATAAATAAATAGAATATTTTAATCTGTACAAGTATACAATAGGGTTCCAAAACTCAACTTTCAAATCGTGGCTCCGAAAAATATGAAACCACCTTCATTAAATAGTTTATTAAAAATTATATATGATTAAAGGTGATTTTGATACATTTTGGGTTTTTATTTGAAAGATACAGGTCTGGAATGTTGGGGTTCTGGAATCTTATTCAGGTCATAACGAATTATCTGTATATTATTTTTGTGTGAAATCAATTTGTATTTTTCTATATTTAATTATCTACAACTTTTATGTATAAAGTTTCTTTATTTGAGGTATAAAAAATGGAACTAAAAATAGATCCCAAAATGAATAAAGAATGAATTAAACAAAGAGGAATCTTTATTGGTTTCTGGCCCTTATCTACCCCTACTTTATTCCTTGTCGGCCTATTCATCTAGATGCCTAGGTCTCGGGGTTTCGGGTCATAAAATATTTACAATATTTTATTCTTTTTCTTTTCTTTTCTTTATTCTATAATTTTAGCTTTAAAAACGGTATTTTATACACTATTTACATATACATGCATGAATGCTAAAATGCAGAAATTAAGGGTATTTACAAGCAATTGCCAAGGTTTTTGAGGCCAAAATGATAGAATAAAGATGATGAAATATGGATTCATCAGTGTGCACGCGCGTATGCGTGCGTGTGTGCGTGTGCGTGTACGTTTGTGTGTGTGTGTGTGTGCGCGCATGTGCATGTGTGTGTGCGTGTGCATGCGTGGGTGTTAAATGGGGTTGCCCCCAAGGGGTAACTTAGCTCCCCCGCCCCATTTTCTCAATTTTTTTATTTTTTTTAAAAATTGCTTCAATGGAAATTCATCATTATATCCCTATATTATGTGATTTTTAGGAGGCAGGCCCTAGGGGGCAGTCACATCTCTCTCTCTCTCTCTCTCTCTATATATATATATATATATATATATATATATATATGGTTAAATGGGGTTGCCCCCTAGGAGTGCTAACTTGGCTCCCCCGCGTAATTTCGTCTGTTTTTTTTTTTGAAAATTTCTTCGTGAATTTTCATCACCTATATCCATATATTATACTATTCAAATTTCATGTGAAACAGTACAGTTATTTTTTAACAGTAATAGAATTGCTAAAAACGATCCTTCTGGATGGAGGCCGTAGGAATCTCTATTTCGTGTGAAATTTGAATGACATAATATAAGGATATATTGATGAAAATCCATGGAATTTTTCAAAAATAAAAAATAAAAAATGGGTGAAATGGCGTAGGGGGGGCCAAGTTAACTCCCCCCTAAGGGGCAACCCAATTTTACCCATATATGTGCGTGTGTGCGCGCGCGCGCGTGTGCGTGTGCATGTGCTTATGTGTGTGCATGTCTGTGTGTGAGGTTCCTCACAAAATATGGACTCCATGTGGAAGATGTACCTCTAAATATACATACGTTCGAATTGGATTCAATTATGATTTCCTTGCGGATGAAGAAAACATGTATCTGGTCATCAGCAGCAACAGGCTGAACCCGGAGCAGGAATCTCTACTTCTCGAGGTTCTAGAAAAGAACCGTAAGACGCTTGGTTGGCACGTATCAGATCTCTGCAGGATAAACTCAACGTTGTGTTCACACCATATTTATCTTGAAGAAGATGTCAAACCGTCCCGTGAATTCCAAAAAAGACTGAATCCAAATCTCCGGGACGTCGTCATGAAAGAAATCACGAAATGATGTAACACGGGCTTCATTTATCCCATCTCCGATTCAAAATGGGTGAGATCCTTGCACGTAGTTCCAAAGAAGTCAGGGCTTACTATGGTTACAAATGACAAAGGAGAGGATATATCTACTCGGGCATCGACATCTTGGCGGGTGTGCGTTGACTACCGACGTCTTAACGCAACAACTAAGAAGGACCACTTCCCCTTGCCATTCATTGATCAAGTTTGGGAAAGGCTCGCCAGTAAGGAGTTTTTCTGCTTTCTAGATGGGTACTCCGGGTACAACCAAGAGGCAGTCGCCCTTGAGGACTAAGAGAAGACTAGCTTCACTTGCTCGTTCGGCAGCTACGCTTTCAGGAGAATGCCCTTTGGATTATGCAATCCACCTGTGACATTCCAGAGATGCATGCTAGCAGTCTCGCCGAGATGATAGGCAGTTTTCTTGAGGTGTTCATGGATGACTTCTCAGTCTATGGTGATAATTTCGATTCTTGTCTTGAGCACCTGGACAGAGTACTTCAGAAATGCCATGAAGTCAATTAACGCTATCATGGGAATAGAGCCACTTCATGGTCACAAAAGGGATTGTGCTGGGTCACGTCGTTTCCAAACGTGGCATGGAAGTCGACCTGGCAAAGGTGGATGTGAATGCTAATCTCGAGCCACCTCATATGGTAAAGAATGTAAGGTCATTCCTGGGGCATGTGGGTTTCTACAGAAGATTCATCCGAGATTTTAGTCGCATTGCCCGACCTCTTACAGATCTTTTATGCAAGTAGACCGAATTTAATGTTGATGTTCTCCTTTCGTTCAATCAGCTGAAGGAGCTTATCACTCAAGCTCCAGTCCTACAACCGCCAGATTGGTCTCTCCCTTTTGAGATCATGACAGATGCGTTAGATTTTACAGTTGGGGTTGTTTTAGGATAGAGGAAAGACAAGGCGCCCTATGTCATTCATTACATCTGCAAAAACATTAGATGAAGCTCAAAGAAATTACACTGTGACAGAAAAAGAGTTGCGGGATGTGGTTTTCACCCTGGAAAAGTTCCGATCTTATTTGCTTAAATCAAAAGTTACCATCTTCACAGACCACTCTGCTATACGATATTTACAGCAGAAGAAGGCTGCCAAGCCCAGACTGAAAAGATGGATCCTTCTCCTCCAAGAATTTGATTTGGAAATCAAGGACAAGCCTGGAGTTCAGAATGTAGTAGCATATCATCTCTCCAGAATTGAGCAGCAAGAGCCTCCACTGAACAATGCACCCATCATATAAACCTTTCCTGACGAATCAATCTTGGTTGTGGATTCACTTCTTCGGTATGCTGATATTGTCAACTACCTCGTTTCGGGGGTAGTACCACTGGATTGGATGAAAAATCAGAAGGACAAATTCTTGTCGACCATCCATTTCTACCAATGGGAAGATCCCCCCTTATTCAGGGAAGGAGCATATTGCATTTGACGCAGGTGCATTCCTCAGGAGGATCATCATAGTGTCCTTGACCATTATCACTCACTCGAATCTGGTGGACACCACTCTGGAGATAGGACGGCAGCAAAAGTACTTCAACATGGCTTCTGGTGGCCTACACTATTCAAAGATGCAGCATCCATCGTCAAACGATGCATTGGCTATCAGAGATTGAAGGGCATACTCACAGCGAAAGACTCGATGCCCCTAAAGATCATTCAGATAGCATACGTTTTTGATGTGTGGGGCATCGATTTCATGGGGCCTTTCAGTAACAGTCAGGGATATGAGCACATCCTTCTCGTCGTAGACTATGTGAGTCGATGGGTTGAAGCTATCCCCGCTCGAGCTGCAGACAGCCGGACAGTGTGCTGATTCCTAAGAGAGAATATAATTTCGCGGTTCGGGAATCCAAAGATTCTTATATCAGATGGGGGTAGCCACATCGTGAATAAAGAGGTCAAGAAGGTAACGAAGGAATACGACGTCGACCATCGAGTCGCATCTCCTTATCATCCCCAGACCAATGGCATGGCAGAACTATTGAACAGAGAAATCAAGACGATCCTTCATAAACTTGTAAGGCTGGATGGAAAGAATTGGTCCCAACTCCTGGACTTCGTCCTATGGGCATACAAAACCGCTTACAAGTCTCCTCTGGGCATGTCACCCCATCATCTTGTATATGGAAAACCATACCATCTGCCCGTAGAATTAATGCATAAATCCTTATGGGAAATCAATATGTGCAATTTAGACTCACAGAGTAGCGGTTAGAAAAGGAAAGATGATATGAACAGACTCTTGGAATTCCGAGACTATGAATACGATAACACCTTGATGTACAAGGAGAAGATGAAATGCTAGCATAACCGGCACATCAGATGAAGGACCTTCGAAGCTAGGCAGAAAGTGTGGTTATTTGATGCAAAGTTGAAGATATTTCCAGGCAAATTAAAAAGAAAATGAACAGGTCCATTTCAAGTTCGTGAAGTGTGTGACAATGGAAGTACTGCCATATCAGAACTGTCTCCTGACGCACAACCATTCGTCGTCAACAATCAACTACTGAAGCCTTACCTTGAGCCTGATACTTTCTTGGTTGTTGTCGACTCAATCCAGGTTCTGTGCTTTGAAGATACATCTACGACACTGGCAGCATCTAAAGATTCAATGCACCTCAAAAACTTTTCCTCTGATTTCTTCTCTTTTCGTTTTTCTTCTTTTCTTCTTTTCCTTCTCTATTTTCTTTTTCTAACAAAAAGGTGTCGCTCCTTTTGGTCAATCTTCTATACTTAGGGCGTACTCTTCCCTAAGTATAGGATGGTGTGCACCCTGAGTCCCTTCCTTCTTTGATCATCTCCGTTGTCTCCTCTTCTTGACTATACTTAGGGGTATCTTACCCTAAAGTACAGGGGGAAACAACCTGAGTACGATCTGTCCATTCTCACCCTTGACCATCCCTGCCTTGTGTATAGTCTGCTATATACGGTCAACTTCTTGTTCATTTACTTATCTCCTCATTCCTTCATTCTTTAGACTTCTCTATACTCGGTCCAAGTTATGTCTTCTCTTTCTCTTTAATCTATGAGGACATAACTCGAGCTAAGTATAGGGGGTCGTATATACTATGTTTAAGCCATAACTCGTACTTTCATATTTTAAATAATACATGTGGCTAAAAATAGTGTTAAACTATTCACAATATGATAATAAAAGATGGTTGTAGATCCTCAGACTCTTTTTATACATTATGATTAATGAATCAGGCAAAAATGCTTTTTTGCAAATTGTTTGAAAAATGGTTTGAAACTCTTTTTGAAAAAACTTCTGAAGGTTTTTTGGAAAATATTTTGTAAAAAGCATTCAACTTTTGTAAATATTTTTGCTTGCAAAAATTTATCTCCTTTATGTGAAATAAAAATGTTTGAAAAGCGATTTGCAAATGATTGGAAAATGATTGCAAAAATATCTTGAAATATATATATACTGTTTGAAAAACCTTTGCAAAATGATTTTCAAATATGTGTAAATTTTTGTAAAAACTATTTATGAAAATTATGTTGGACTATAGTTTTCAAAACTATTGCAAAATGATTTTCAAATAAGTTTGAGGAGTGTACACACTATACTAAAAAGTTTTTATAAAAGTGAGCAATAATCCCTTGTAAATCATGTAAGAACCAAAACCCTTCTATACATAAAACATATCTCCACGTAAAGATATGTACCATTCTTTTACTATATACTGATTACTAAATCAGGTTAAAAATATTTTTGCAAAATGATTTGAAAAATGGTGTGACCTGTTTGAAAAATGTTTTGTGAAATATTTTCAACCTTTGTAAAAATATTTTGAATTGCAAAAATTATTTTCTTTGAGTGAAATAAAAGAATTGAAAACCTATTTGTAAATAGTTTGGAAAATGATTTGTAAAAATATTTTGAAAAATGTATGTATATTGCTTGAAAAAAATCTTTTCAAAATGCCTTTCAAATATTTGTAAATGCTTGCAAAAATTATTTTGTACTATAGTTTTCAAACTTTGCTTTCAAATAAACTTGAGGAATAAAGGCATCATTAAAAATAAAAACATATAATAAAATAAAATTCTTTCTCAATTGTATATATGAACCTAAATAAGTCACTTTGTTAAATCTTTAAAAAAACTAAAGTCTTGTAAATAAAATAAAGAAGCACGCCTGTGTAAATAGTTGTAAATATTTTATACTTTTTGTTGCCAAAATTCTTTCTACTTTCCAAAATTCTTTTTATAAAAAGATTCTTCGATTTTAAAATTCTTTGAAAAATGGCATCATTCTTTGCATCATTGTATATGACATTTGCATATCATTCATATTCTTTCGAATTGAGCTTGATGATTGAACTAGTCCAATAGAGTCCAAGACTATAGCTTAGTTGGACCCTACTGCACCAAATTGCACTGGGAACTCATGGGAACTAAGTTTAGGGTACTTCAGATCCGATAGGACTTAATTCTTTGAGACTCAGGGCTGGGTTCAAGTCACCTCAACTGACTAAATAGAACTTTTCAAGACACACGCATGACTCTTGTCGCCCGTGACCTAACTTGGACACTTGCACATTTCACTTGGCTCAACTCAGTTGGAGTGGTGAGGGGGTTGGATTTGCCAGTCTGAGACGCACACGGGTGGAAACATTCATCCTCGTATAGGGAGGGAAGTCATCACTCTTTATTCTTATATTTTAGCTACAAAAACCTATGCAAATGCATGTAGATATGTGTAAATAGGAAAAGTTAGCAAAAGCATGCATGTTTGTAAATATAGATAATTAGCATGTTTTTGTGCAAAAATAGAAGAATAAAGAAGAAAAAGAAAAAGAGGGAAATATTTAGAATAAATATTGAGCAACCTAACCCAAGGGAGGGCTCAGCATGGGCCTGACCGCATAAAAGCCACAAGTAGAGGGAGATAGGAGCTCATGTGTAAATATTTATGTAAATCAATAAAATAATATTTTCCTCAACCAAAAATATACTTGTATATATTTTGTATATACTTAGGAACTATTAAAAACAAGATAAAAATCTAAAAATCAAAAATACCAAAAAGAACCTTTCACCATGTACATAGACCACCTCTCTTTATCTATTCCACCTTGTAAATAAATTTATTTATTTCCAAAACTTTTTGTAAATATTCCATGTTATATATTGTACATAAAATAAATAAAAAGAAACAAAACAAAAATCAAATAAAAATTACAAAATTAAAAGACAAAAATACTTTGTACATATACCATGTATATAGTTGTACATAAATAATTATTTAACCTATGTATATAAATAATAAAAATAAAATAAAAATAGCCTTTTATTCCTCATTTTATCCTATAAATAAATAAAATATAAAATAGGAATAAAAATGTATAAAAATAAATAATTAAAAATCAAAAATCAAAAATCAATATAGTGTATATATACCTATGTATAGCTATATTATATAGACCTTATTTTTATTTCCAAAAATTAATTAAAAATCACAAAAAAATAGAAAAAATTAAAACAAATATTTTTCATGTTTTGAGTTTTTGAAAATTCGGCCATTTAAGGCCCCAAAAAAATCAAATAAAGATATAAGACTTGGCGGGCTCTGATTGGTCCACGGGGGATTGTTGACCCCCGGTCAACTCTCCCCCCAGGACCACCAGAGCCGGGTTCCCCTCGCCCGACCCGTTTTCTCCACTTTCTTCACGGATAACCCGACCGCCTTCTTCCTTAACCCCGGGCCCCGATTGATACCCGATCATCCAGGACCCTCGCCCGGGGTGGGTTTACCAGATCCGAAGCCCGAGCACCTCGCCCGATCACCATCTTCTCGGACCTGGCGCCATATTTAATGTCGTCACCGGCGGCCTATTCACGCCGTCTTTGATCTTCCCCTCGGCGCCTGTGAGCTCCTCCAGACCACCCGAGTGACAGGCGAGTGATTTGGAGTGGAAGCGAGGCCTGGGCAGCCGGAAATCACTGATCCGGTGGTTGACTCCGCCGTGCGCCGCCGCGTGCGCGCCTGAGCCTCGGGGAGCTCGACGACCCCTTGAGGCAACGACCGGGAGCCTCCTTGGCTCCATCCCAGTCGAATGCGTCCATCAGGTAACTTCCTTAGCCATTAGAGTAGCGTAGCTTTAGGTTTTTAGATTCGCAGTAGCGTAGCTCCGCCACCTCCACCAGCCGTCTCCGTCTACCCATCCGATCATCCGACACCGCCATCACCTCCGCTAGCCTCCTCTCCACCTGCTCCGCCCCTTCACACCCCTTGTCTCGCCCAGGAGCAAGGTCTCGGCTCTCACCCCTCCGCCGCTCGCCGGAGAGCCATCGCATCGCACCACCAGCCATCTTCCGCCCGCTCTGACGGGTCGAGGCACTTTGCCCTCGACCCAGCTTTATTACTGTGCAGGTTTCAGGGCCAATCGACCTCATCTGGAGGTCGGAACTTCTGGGCGCAGCAGCTCCAGCTCTTGGACGTCGCCGGAGCTCTCCGGAGCTCCTCGCCTCCATCGGAGCAGAGCAGCGGGTGCGGGGCTTCACGGCGAAGCTCCCCAGCACCTCAGAGGCAGTAGGCGAGGACCATCGCGCACACGGAGGGCCGGCGAAAGTCGCCGGCGACCAGTTCTTCCAGCGTCCTCGCCGACCGTCGGATCGCCCTCATCGCCCCAGTTACCATCTGAGCCATCCATCCTAGGCGAGGCGTGACCGTCCGATCATCTCGAGGGTCGATCTTGACCGTCTGCGCGGAGAGAGAGAAGCGCCAGCTACTCGCGTCCGGCAGATTCGCCACGTGCCTTCCTCTCGTCCGTCGGATACACGAGGGTTTCATCTCCAGCCACCCTTAGCCGTCAGATCTGCCACGTGGAGCGCCCTCAGACGTCGATCAGCCCAACGTTCGCAAGTTCAAAGGCGCCGTTGATCTCCATCGTCAGATCTGCCACGCGTCATTCATCCAGGCGTCGACATTAATAAAAGGGGTAATTTGTCTTAGGCCCCTTTACTTTCCGCATTTAGTTTTTAATCCTGTAAATATTTAGTGTAGTTCTTTTATTTTTGTAAAAATTGCACTTAGGACCTTAACTTTTATGAGATTTGCATTGATGCCCCTGCCTGTTGTGGACACGTGCATCGACACGTGATTATTTGGTGTTTTTGCATATCTGGCCCTGCATTTTTGCCCTGTTACGTTTTCTATTTTTAAAAATAGGATTTGCAATCAGGTCCCTCCAGGCCTGAGTCACGCGCATCGTGCGTGGCCTGGAGGGTAATTTGCACTCTGAGTCCTATACTTTCTAGGGTTGTTGTCCCAGGGGTCCAGAACTTTGCTTTAATTGCAGAAAGGTCCCTGTGCACTGTTGGTTTTCTTTATTTTTGAATAAATATCAAATCACCTCCAAATCCAATGAGATTTTGACACATGGCTCCTGCCATGGTGTAGGAATTTTACGGATTTTTGAGGACATTTTTGATTTTATTTAGTATTTTTAAAAATTCAAAAACATCCTTTTTAGCTACTGTCTAGGTTTAAAAATACCAAAAAAATTATAAAAACACCTTCAAAAATTCTAAAAAAAATTAGCTACTGTTTCTTGCTTGCTGTTTGATTTTCTAGCCAATTTTGGCTATTTTTCATTGCTTAAAAACCCTAAAAATTGAAAAACCCCTAAAAACTCATAAAAATTATAATAAATAATCTAAAAATCCAAAAACAATAATTCTGGTTCCCAAATTTTCCTTATTTTATTTAGAATATAGGAAAATTACCTCCAGAACCTGTTGTGATTCTTAGATATTTTATTTGAGGGTTTTGGTTCTGGCTGGACAGTACCCAGCATTTTTAGCACTGTTTGATTTTTAGAAAATAATTTACCCATTAGAAAAATATCAAAAATTCACCAAAAACACCTAAAAACTTAAAAAACATAAAAATACTTTTTCTTGAATTTTTGCTTGCTTTTTGGTGTGTTTAATAAATTGCCTAAGTGTGTTTTTTTCATTTCTCTTATTTTCTTAACCTTTTAAAAATCCAAAAAAATATAAAAATTAATAAAAACCACTAAAAATCACTTTTCTTTTATTTTAGTTTCTTTTCACTACTTCGTAGGCCTACGGCCAATCCGTGCTCCTTGAGTTCGACCCTGGGAGCTATACCAAGTTAATCTTATAGCTAGACCGCTCTTCTTGTTTTGAGTGATTTGATCTATTCTGAGTGGTTATTTTTCTTGATACACCCTCTCTCTGAGATCCGGGTCGCAACGACCCTTGTTTCATTACCTTCACCCGGGTCTTGAGGAACTATAGGGGCTGATATCAGGAAGTGCACCCCAACCTGGTCCAGTTACAATGAAGTCGAATGACAGGAGAGTGTGGGTTGCAATAAAGCTTCAAAAGAGGGATAGTCTTCTGGCTCAAGAGGAAAGACTCCTTGCGTAAATGATGATGTGAATAGTATGTTAAAAAACTCTCCAAAAAGTGGACAGACTTGTAAATTAAAAAAATAAAATGCCTGCCGAAGTATGTGTATATGTTGTATAGAAGATAAGCAAGCTTGAGCATCAAAGTTATACCATGTGAGCCTGCAGTTGGATGACTTGACTACACTGATCATGCATCCCGGTATAGGTAGCTACACCGGCTACCGTCCATTCTTTTCTTCACCTCCTACTCTTGAGTTGGATGCTACTTGAACTTAGAAGGGAATACCCCGCTCCTCGAGGATAGAGAGCTGGATTGGGGAATCATTGGGTTGTAATTATGGAGAATTCAGTTCCTTTGTCATTTCAGTTGGGGAGAGCCGCTATCACTCACACTGTACAAGTCAGCTTCATAGTCATAAGGGTTTGTGTATGACGTAGGCTAGTTCTGACCTGGCTATTGAGGTGGGTTGAACCGAGTTCTGTGCCTCTCGAAGGCTGTTGTGTTTTAAATTTGGTTCCCAATCAGATTCCACACACATTCACACATCAAGGTCTAACCTGAGCTCCAAACTTTGATTTTGTAAGGAAAAGTTTTACAACTAAAAGCAATTCTCTTCACTCTTTCTTTTTCTTTCTCTTTTTCTTTTCTATTTTGTACTTATTGCATAAGTGTTTGCTAGGGACTAGCAAAGGTGAGTATAGGGGGGGTGATGAACCTCGGTTTCATCACCTTTATTCTATCATTTTGGCCTTGAAAATCCTGGCTAATGCATGCAAATAACATTAATTTGCACAAAATAACATCCATTATTTATTATATTTATTATATATAAAATAAGGTTTATAATTCCAAAATAATAGAATAAAGGGAATAAAATATTGAAAATATTTTATGACTCTAAACCCCCGAGATCAAGTCAAGAATTGAATTGGTCGACAAGAAATAAAGTAGGGGAGATAAGGGCCAAGAATACCATTTATTTATTCTTTAATTATGCATTTTTGGCACCTATTTATTCTTTATCATTTATTCATCAAATAAAGAAACTTTGTACATAAAAGTTGTAGATAATAATATAAATAAAAATACAAAATTGAGTTTGTGCAAAAAATAATATACAGTGTTTCATTTTATACCCATAATAAAAAGCCAGAAACCAAACTTCACAGGACCATATCTTTCAAATAAAAACTCAAAACATAGCAAAATCACCTCCATTTATATATAACTTTTCACGAGCTATTTAATGGTGGTGGTTTTATATTTTTTGGAATTATTGTGTGAAAGATATGATTTTGACCCATATTATACATTCTACCGATTAAAATAATCAATTTATTCATTACTCATTATTTTTACAAATCCTTATTTTTATACTTTTGTGAATATTAGTTATAACATATGTGTATAATAAAAATAGAATAAAATCAAACAGAAAATAAAAAATAATAAAATAAGTCTATGTAATTATATAGGCAAAATGCCTATGTTATCTATGTATATAAATAACAGGGGAATATATTCTTTTATTCTTTATTCTTTCATAATTTTATAATATTCTAAATATTATTCATATTCTATTAAAAATACAGAACTAAAATAAAACTCAATAAAATACATTAAAATAAAATAATATACATAAAACATAGGTAAAATACCTATAAATACACCTATATAATACACATCCTTATTTATTTAAGTGTACAAAGAAAACATCATAAAAATAAAATAAAAATATTTACATTCATACAGATAAATTATAAATAAATAAAATAATAAAATATAATAATAGAATAATATATACAAAATAAAAATAAAAATGTATAAAATACATGTAATTATACCTATAAATAAGCCATTAAAAATAAACTTGTAATAAAATACATCAAAAAAAAATAAAAATCATAATAAAATATTGCATAAAATAATAAACATTTTTTATTCTATATACAAAAATTAATAAAATCATTTACTTTTTTTAAATAATTATTTTCAAATAAAATTATTGTTTAGTCGTTTAGTGATCTGATGTGGCCCAATGGCAGAGCTCAGACCGTTGACCTCGGGTCAACTGTCCCATCCAAGCTCCTGGATGTCAGATCTGTCTTTTCTCCTATCTTCTTCCTATTTTCTTGGGCATCTCATCCATCTATCGACCTTGCTTCTTGAAGACAAAATGATCAGGGATCATCAGAGATCCACACCACCACCTTGGATCACCTAAAAACTCGATCGCTTCTTTGATTTACCACAGTCAATAAGGGTGCATCACAATGCCTATAAATAAAGACCGATTCCTTCTTCAAATTTGGTCAACTTTTAATCCTTTTCAACCCCCGCCTTCAGTCTAGAGAGCTTCTTTGTGACAGGGCTGAGCGGGTTGAAGGAGCTGGAGTTGCACCCACGGCCGCCACTCCGGTGACCTCTGCTCCTGCCTTCGTCGGTAGGTAAGAGCATCGCATTTCTTCGTTTTTAGTTAGATTTTTGTTCCAGCATTTCATTCATGCATTTAGTTTAGTAATTAGTGTAATATTTTAGCATGAAATCTCCATTCGTACTTCGCCGGAGTCGAGCTCTGGGAAGCTCCTCCGCGCACCACCATTGCCCCTTCGACCATTTGATCATCCTCATCGCGTCCCTTATCACCTTCCCCACGTCCCATGCACTTCCATTCACCCTGATCCATTGTGGGTTGGGAGATCAAGGTCTCCACCTCCGCCTTTCGTCGGAGAACTCCATCGCACCCATCTCTCATTCCTTTCGCCCAAATAAGGCCCCGGGACAGTCGTTTTGCTTGTGGGTACTTCATTATAGGGTCTAAAGAGCCAAACGACTCCAATAGGAGACAATTTTGGAAGAAATGAGGCAACTGAGCTCTCATTCTTGATCAACCTCTCATGAGCACTCCAGAGCTCCAAGTACCTCGCTGAAGCCATCGTTGGACGCGGCGGAGCACCAGGAACGTGTACAGCCCCTCGGCGGAGGGAATGGAGGCCGAAGGAGCGCATATCGACCGATCAAAGCTCGCCATCAGCGAGCTTCGTTCCCGTTCTTCCAGCCCCCTCCTCTGCCGTTGGATGAAGAATGCCACTCCAGATCAACCAAGAACCGTCCGATCAAGGCCAGCTTCGACCGTCGGATCTCGCCGCACGATCTAATCTCTGCCGATGATCGACGAACCGTCATCGGCCGCTAGATGAGCGACACATGGCAAGCGAGAAGACCAGCACAGTTGGATGGCATGCCTATATGGGGTATATTGCACATCTAGCCCTAGTTTTTTTGGATTTATGATTTAGTCATGTGAATAAAATATAGAGTATAAAATAAAATGGAAATTTTGTATAAAGGACCCTATACTTATTTTAATTGCTTTTATGTCCATTCTACGTCACCTCATGTGCCATCCCACGTGAGGTGGCAAAATTGCAGGGATACACTTGGTTCTTTTGTAAATTAATATTTAGTCCAATAAATTTAATTTCACATTATAATTTTTTGTAAAATTGCAAACAGGTCCTTGAACTTTATTTATTTGCACTTTGGTCCCTGCCTGTAGGAATCACGTGCAGTCCCACGTGTTGGTCTCACATATGCCCTAGCGGTTTTTGTAATTGGAAATTGGTCTTTAAAATCCAAATAAATGTTCAATATTTTTGGAATTTTTGCACAAACACCCCTGGACTTTATTTTATTTGCAAAAATGCCCCTGTTAGGACAAGTATTTTTTATGTTTCATTAAATTATTAAAAATAATTATAGTGCTCCAAAAAATTCACAAAAATCGGGATAAATGCTTTATGCCTTGTAGATTGACGCCCATATTTTTAATTGGATTTTTCACAATTTATCTATTTATTAAAATTAAAAAGGATCCTAAATATTCCCTGTCTAATTTAGAAAATATTAAAAAAATATTAAAACATTCTGAAAAATTCCAAAAAAATATGTGGTATATTTTGATATTTATTGAGTCCAGAAAACAAAAAC
Source organism: Ottelia alismoides (assembly GCA_037367405.1). NCBI lineage: Eukaryota > Viridiplantae > Streptophyta > Magnoliopsida > Alismatales > Hydrocharitaceae > Ottelia > Ottelia alismoides. Next base: position 396,361 of record JAZKJV010000020.1, read on the forward strand.
CCTTAAAAATAAGAAAAAGAAAATTAAAAAAATCAGAAAGCTCTAAAATCCAACAAAAAATATAAAAATACTACAAAAATCCCAAAAATATGTTTTCTATTTTATAATTACCCAAATATTATTATTTACTTATTCAAATTAATTTAGATAATTTTGAAAATTATTTGTTATTTTTAAAAACCCTAATCAATTTCAGATTATGTATTAATCCCATAATTGGGGTATTTTTTACTTTAAAAATACATAAAAATTAGCAAAAATTTTCGGGAAAATAAAAAAAATTAGAAAAATATTAAACCCCCCAAAACATATTATTTTATAAATTTTATCTATATTTAACAATATTTAAAAATATATTTCTATTTGTTCTGTAAATAAAGCCTTATATAGGCTATATTGTTTTTATAAAGAAAAAGAAAATATTAAAAGATAAAAATATAAAAATAAAATATAAAATCGGAAAAATAAAAAATCAAATAAAAATTATAAATTTAAAAATAAAAAATATATAAAATTAGAAAACCGACAAAAAGAATTATACAGTTGAATGACTTGGTTGTGCGTGCATAGATAACCATAGGCTATTGATTTACTCTCTGTGGTTCGACCTCTATATGTTTGTCTGCTATGCATTTTACGGTAGAGATAATAAATTTTAACTCGCATTTTCGATATTCATTGATCTACTATGGTTGTGGGTTAATTGTTGATTAACCGAGGTTTTCGTCGGTCATCGCATCGACTGCATTCCCGCCTTGTGTGGAATGCATGACTGATGATTATCTTGTATTATCAAAACCCCATGTCCTTAGGTGCATTATTTTTTCAGGTTGTATTAGAGTTATTATTATTGTGTTATACTGTGTTATTGTGTTTGTTGTGATATTGTGGCGTCCTCGTTGTTGCGTGCTTGATGCAATAAATGTTTGTAGCGTAAAAACCATGTGCCTCTTTGGCCCCATCTTTAATTGTTATAGTCACAGGTGCCGCGATGCTTGATATGTACATGTGATTTTCTTATGTCCATCAAAATATATGTTGTTTGATTACTAGTAAACCACTGAAATATTTGTTGAAATTTACCATTGAAGTTTTCTAATCCTGATTTATCGAAATTACACATTCAAAATTAATTTTGAGCACATGTTGTTGAGATTTATCATGTAAAGATGATTTATTCGGGCGCATCTAGAAGATAGACAATTTAAGTTGAAGAAGATCCACACATTATAAAATCATGCCGATATGTTCACAAAATCTATAACGGTGGAGAAACTGAAGATATGTTCAGCTTCTATTGATCTTCAAGCATATAAGACAAGGGAAAGCTCACACAAGGACTATTGAAGATGTGGCGTGTACTACAAATCAACTTTCAAGTGGAAGATTGTTGAGATTTATCATGTGAAGGCCGATTGGTTGAAAGCTAGTAGAGAGCATTGCTGATGTGGTTGATCACCCTCCTACCTTTTAATTGGCTTAGAGCTGTTGGATTGGATTACTGAGGTGTCTGATCCACCTCTTGCATCCTGATTGGTCGAGAGCTGTTGGATTGTATTGCTGAGATGCTTAATCCACCTCTTTCATTCTGATTGGCTGAGAGCTGATGGTAGGGATTGTTGAATACTTGATATTCTTTTGTTGTAGTATAAATGAAGCTATGCGGCACTGCATTTGTACACATCATCAGTCAAACAATAGGAGAGAGAGTCTGGTGTGAGCAAGTGGAGTATGCACATTGTCGAAGCACTATAAATCATCGTATTGTGCGAATGTGCATGCTTCCTTCTTCGATCGTGATTCTAGTCTTGTGGTGCTTGATCAGATTCGTCCCAAATATACGTCTCCACTTCTCATTATTCCTGATTTACAAGTATATTGTGAATCACACAAGTAGAATACACACAAAAGATCAATCACACAAGCATGAAGACACACAAATTTGCAAGGTTCACATATAACAGAGCTACATCCTTGGGCGACGGGGATCGGTTTTCACTATATAGAGAAAGAAAAAACAACACAAGATACAAAGAGCCCTAACCCTAGGCGAGTTTATATACTACTCCAATACAGATAGATCTATGGTACAAATGGATTCCTAAACCAGAATAGAAATAGAACCATTAATAAAAAAATCGTTGGGGGCGCTTCCCTCACAGCCCCGCAGGTGGGCGAATGCACATGCCCCCCCTTAAGGCTTCCCCCCGTTGAACAGGCAACGAGACCCCCGTCTTGTTGGGGTATGATGCGACAGAAGTGGGGGAGCATATGGTTCTTCCATATAGATATGATTCAAGGCATACCAACAAAATGTTTTTGCTTAATTACAAGCATGGAGTATTCCCTTTCTTGTTTATTTGCTTTTCAACGATTACTTTTCTCATCTCATATGATGAAAAAGGGTAAAACTGATATCAGAGAAAACATAAAAAGAACAACTAGCATGTTAAAAAAAACTACCATCAAGTTAATTATCTGATATGAATAGTTGTTGTGGAAATGGTGATTCCGGTCGAGTTCACATTGGATATATCTATTGACACAGTCAAAAGATGAGGACCCTTCGTAATGGAAATCGTCAGAAGAGAACGATTCTAGATATGTGTGTGGGTGAGAGAATATGAGGTCAAAGGAGGGAGAACATGCATATTTATTAAAGGGAAAAAATGGGTTGCTTCTGCTCCATTTTTCGATATATTTTTTTTTATTTTTTTTCAAAAATAAAGTCACGTATTTTCATCAATATATCTCTCTAATATGTCATTCTAATTTCGTCAGAAACAGAGACTCATATGCCTTCCATTTAGAACATGTGGTTTTAACGATCTTACAATTGTTGTAATCAACATATTCTAGATGAACGACATATGAGTTTCTATTTCTGACGAAATTGGAATGATATATTAGAAGGATATAATAATGAAATAAATGAGACAGCCGCATTGAACCCTTTTATTAAATGACTTGAGATATTTATATAAATATTTATATTATTCAATAGAAGGAGCTTTATGTTGCACTTTACTATGAAGTCCCGATGTTTAAATGGGACAATTTAGAGTAATTTTGAGGAATCTCACAAGTGAAGCACTATAAAACTCTGGGTTTCGACCGGAAGGTCCGAAAAAAATAAAAATGATTGAATAGGTTCAACCAAATTAGGAAATTCTCTAAAACTCCAATTTTGATCTGACTGGTGTATATGATGTCTAATGATGTGTTTCGTCGTCAAGAATCCAACATATCCAAAAGTTTGATACTGTATGAGTGAGATATGGTCACTTTAGTGAAAAGGGGCCAAATGTGGATTTGGATTACAAAATTGTGTAGGGGATCAGCCTAAGGATACATCAAATACGAAAAGATATGTGAGAAACTTAAAGTATGGACCATCTTCTTCCCCATCTTCATCCCAAGGCTCCCCACCACCACCGTATAGGGTTGTCGAAGCTCCGCTGTAGGATTGTTAGAAATGAAATATCACTTTTCCCTCGTCATCTCGACTGAATTTGTTTTAGGGTTGTAAACCTAACCATGAGTTTCTTATGCTCTAAGATTGTCGCAACCGTGATGACGCACGTGAATGCGACTACGATGCGTATTTGTGTTCGCGGATGTCTGTGTGATGTACGATCACGATTTCAGGTGAGTGTGTGTGCTTACACTAGGTTGGTCTCACCACGTTTGTTTTTCCATGGGCTTCAAGCCCTACTTGATTGATGATTTTCCCTCCTTGATGTAGCTGGAGAATCAATTGTTAATGTTCCTAATTAAAATGCCTAGATAATCGAGATGTCTCTACAAATTGATTGTATGATTTGATGAAATCAATTTGCATGGTTTAAATTGATTAGATGCATGTTGGGAGACCTAGGGGGCACATAGTTGGTCTAGTCGAAACTATTGTCTTGCTGGTATACCTATGGCTCGCTTGGTTGCCAGGTTACCTCGAGGTACCTTGCTTAACCCTAGTTCTACCCCTGAATTCCTGGATTGGAATTAGTTATATAGACCCACAATTAATTTTTTACGATTTTTTTAACTGTGTTCAAATAAAAAGTTAACAAAAAAATATTGTAATTATAAAAAGATTAATATAACACACAATCAATGTGGCATCACATCACATTTATCGTTCCAACCTTTTTCAGCCCTTCTAACCATCCAAACAACTACTATTCACATGTGGTTACTCCAATCCAACCCAACCATGTTACTAAAAAGGCCCCTAGAGTCTAACCCCATTATACTACCTAATTTTGAGAATTGGTTAATTCCCTTGTTCCACTAGTGCACCAAAGTGTATAATAGTACTCCTTGTTCCCTCCAGTCTAGGGATGCAAATGGACAGATACAGATATGGATATAGGTATTATCGTATCCTTATCCGTTTTTGAATACGAATACGGATGCGGATATGGATATTGACGGATATTAAAAGTATCTTATCATATCCTTTAAAAACGGATATGGATGTAAAACGGATACTGATCGTATATGAGTAATGTTGAAAATATTCTATACAGTCGACTTAAATGTATACGAATTAGATGGAGAACACATGATATAAATTTACTAAATGTGTTTGTATCATAAAAATTATATAAATATGGTAAAAGTATGCATAAATTATATAGAGTTCAAAATAAATCTATGACTATATTTATATAAGAAAACGAATATACGGAATTATACTACCTAATTTTGAGAATTGGTTAATTCCCTTGTTCCACTAGTGCACCAAAGTGTATAACAGAACTCCTTGTTCCCTCCAGTCTAGAGATGCAAATGGACAGATACAGATATGGATATAGGTATTACCGTATCCTTATCCGTTTTTGAATACGAATACGGATGCGGATATGGATATTGACGGATATTAAAAGTATCTTATCATATCCTTTAAAAACGGATATGGATGTAAAACGGATACTTATCGTATATGAGTAATGTTGAAAATATTCTATACAGTCGACTTAAATGTATACGAATTGGATGGAAAACACATGATATAAATTTACTAAATGTGTTTGTATCATAAAAATTATATAAATATGGTAAAAGTATGCATAAATTATATAGGGTTCAAAATAAATCTATGACTATATTTACATAAGAAGACGGATATACGGATACAAATATGGATGTTTGCGGATGTAAATTAGATTCTCCATGGTTGGGGATGGAGTTTATAACAAAAGAGAGATTGTTTGATCCATGGGGTTTGGTATCGGACATGTAAAGTGACATATTAAAGTTATGAATTAGCTGATAATCCTCTACTTGTTTGTTTGAATGTTTGGATAATTAATATAGATGGTCCTCGACTAATTGATTGGGTTGATATAAACCCCTCTGCTCGTTGTGAAGTAATTGGGTAATATAAGTCCAGTGATTATGATATATGAAGTGTGACGGGTCCCTTATTATTCATAGTGTACGGATTCGTTGAATCAAGAATATGTGGATATGCATAAGACCCTTATGATAGGTCATGGATGAGATTCCAAGGGACCATTGTCGAAAGATGTGCGTGTAGAACTAAGTAATTCTCTTAGGTCATTTTCGTTTGGATAATAAGCACCGGAATAAGGGATCAATTCCCCGTCCGGCGTGGTTCCAAAGAGTACGGCTATTTCCATCACATCTCATTATTTTCACATTATTCCTCTCTTTTTCCAATCTGTATTCCACCTTACCTACCCTTATTCTCCTTATTCATATCTTTCCAGTCGAACAGAGAATAGACCATTATTCTCCTTATTCTTCATCCTTGTTCATGCTTATTACCGAACCGAATACACCCCTAGCGAGGTGGTAAGTTATAACAAGTCAAATGTGTCATCGATGCGACATCAAAGCGATCGTGATCACCATGGGCAAGTGCACATCATGATAGTCACCTTCATGGAACTTTTGAAATGCGTATTAAATCTAAGTGAGTATGGAAATTGTAAACTGGTTGGATTCGAAAGCTGAAGAGATTGGTTATTAGAGTGCGAGAAGATGATGACGCGGAAAATCCGAGCAACTAAGGATGAAGAAATGTAACTAAGGTCGTTGCGACCTCAGTCGCTCGAGAATCCATCGGTCAATCAAGAAAAATAAGAAACAGACCACCAAATCAATGTAGAAATCAAAGAAGCTCAATAGCGGTCCTGGCTATTAGATTAGCCTGGTATAGCGACCAGGGTCGGACTCAGGGAGTACGTGATGGCCTTGCGGCCTACGAAGTAGTCTAAAAAAAGAATTAAGAATAAAAGACAAATGTTTTTGGTGGATTTTTAATTATTTTTTAATTTTTTTGGATTATTAGTTAATAAAGAAAATAAAGAAACTAATAAAACAAGCCAATATAACAATTTATTTAATGCATCAAAAATCAACTAAAAAATCAAATAAAAATGTTTTTGTGTATTTTATGATTTTTACTGTTTTTAGTGAATATTTGGGAATTTTCTGATTTTTATTTATTTTCTAAAAATAAAACAATGCAAGAAAATGAAGGTACTGTCTAGCCGAGCTTGAGGGACTTAGATAAAATATCTAAAAGTCCCCAATAAGCCTGGAGGTAATTTTTCTGTAAAAAGAAAGAAACAAGGAAAATTCAAGCACCTTAATTATTATTTTTGGGTTTTTAGATTAATTATTAGAATGTTTATGTGTTTTTAGGTGTTTTTTAATTTTTATGAGTTTTATGTAATGAAAAATGACCATAATTGGTCAGAAAATCAAACAAGACAAACTAAAAAGTAGCTAAATTTTTTATAATTTTTAGATGAATTGTAATATTTTTTTGTGATTTTTAAAATCAGACAGTAAAGAAAATGGCTGTTTTTGAATTTTTAAAAATAGCAAATAAAACCAAAAATGTCCCCAAAAATTCTAGAAAATTTTACAACATGGCAGGAGCCATGTTTCCAATTTTCATTGAATTTGGAGTAAATTTGATATTTTATTCAAAAATAAAACCTAGGTACAGTGCACAGGGACCTGTACGTAAATATCCAAAGCTCTGGGGGGTCCGGTGCAAAATTCCTAAGAAATCACGTGCGCGGCACTTATCTAGGCACACAGGGACCTATTCGCAAACAAAATAAGGTTCTGGGACTAATTGGTAACATGTACCAAAAGTCCGAGGGCCTTAGTGTAAATTACCCACAAATAAGTGCACATGCGCAAATCAACCACGCACAGGGGTATAAATGCAATTTTCTAAAAAGATTCATTCATTTCATAACAATCCAGAACTACAGAGCTAAAAATGCAAATAGCCCAACTAAACATGTGCCGATGCACGTGACATACCACACAAGGGCATACATGCAAATAGCAAACAAGCCAGGGTCCAACATGCAATTTACCTAACGTATAAAATCCTAAAAATATTTACAGGACTGAAAGCAAACTACTAAAAAGAGAAGGGCCTAAGGGTAAATTACCCTTTATTAAGTCGGTCGTCAGATGGGCGCCACGTGTGCTGATCGACGGCTTGGAAGAGGTGGCGCCCTACAGCTGAGGTCCTCGTGCTGATCGAACGACCAAGGCATCGCCACGTGGGAGATCGGACGGTGGAGATGCGCTATGGCTTGACCTCGGCGAACGAACGGTACGGATCGCTCCTCCAAGGATCTGACGCTGACGGTGGCTCCTCAGATGAACGGTTGAGATGCGAACTGGAGGTCGAAGGGGATCCGATGGTTCTGGAGGTCCTAGAGGAACTGATGGCCGGCGACCTTCGCGGCCCGCTGCGCGCGCTCCCTGCCTCCCTGCGAGGCCCTGATGATCGGAGGTGAACCGATGTGGCCTTCCGCAACCGATGATGACCTCCGATGGTCCGACGGAGCTCTGAGGAGCTCAGGCGGAGTAGGCGGAGGTGAAGCTGCTGGACCAGATGGTCCAAGCCCTCAGATGGGCTCAGATTACTCTGCAAAGTACACCAGCAAACTCGCGGGTCGAGGGCAAATTGCCTCGACCCCGTTAGGAGGGGTGACGGTGGTCAGTGAGGCGGGGCGGTCGAGCTCCGGCGAGGGGTAGACGGAGGAGCTCGAATCTCCAGCTCCTGTGCGAGCTGGGTTGAATGGAAGGGCGTAGAACGTGCGCGGGAGGAAGGTGAACGCGACGGTGAGGTCCGATGATCGAATGGAAGGGAGAGATGGCCGGAATCGAAGATGGTTGGCGACGGCGAGATTTGGGGCTAATCGAAAATTAAAGAAAAGGAAGAAGAATCTAAGCTACCTGAGTGGATGGGTCGACTGGGGATGAGTGATGAATACCCATTCATCACTCTTTATTCTTATATTTTAGCTACAAAAACCTTTGCAAATGCATGTAGATATATGTAAATAGGAATAATTACCAAAAGCATGCATTGTGTAAAAATCTATAATTAGCATGTTTTTGTGAAAAAATAAAAGAATAAAGATTAAAAAGAAAAAGAGGGGAATATTTAGAATAAATATTGAGCAACCTAACCCAAGGGAGGGCTCAGCATGGGCCTGACCGCATAAAAGCCAAAGTAGAGGGAGATAGGGGCTCATGTGTAAATATTAGTGTCAATAAATAAAAATATTTTTCCTCACCAAAAATATGCTTGTAAATATTTGTATATATTTATAAAAATATAAAAACAAAATAAAAAGCTAAAAATCAAAAAGATCAAAAATACCCTTTCATCATGTACATAAACCATGCTTCTATATTTATTTAACCTTGTAAATAAATAAAGTTATTTTCCAAACTTTTTGTAAATATTCTATGCTATATATTGTAAATAAATAAAATAAAAAGAATCAAAACAAAAATCAAATAAAAATAACAAAATTAAAAATACAAAAATATATTGTACACATACCTTGTATATAGTTGTACATAACTATTTATTTTACCTATGTAAATAAATAATAAAAATCAAATAAAAACATCCTTTTATTCCTTATTTTATACTATAAATAAATAAAATATAAAATAGGAATAAAATTGTACAAAAATAATAATTAAAAATCAAAAATCAAAAGCCTACATATTGTATATATACCTATATATAGCTATATAATGTAAATACCTTATTTTTATTTCCAAAAATTAATTAAAAATCACCAAAAGATAGAAAAAAATAAAATAAAAATATTTCATATTTTGAGTTTTTGCAGATTCGGCCCCTAGCTATGTTTATTTGTCATCTCAAGATCCAGCCACGTGGCTGAACTGCATTGGCTCCTGGGGATGTTGACCGCCCGGTCAACTGGCCCCCCCAGGACCACTTCTCACGGGTTTGAGCTTCGGACCCAACTTCTCGGATTTTTCCCCGCTCAACCCGATTGCCTATCACCCAAACCCCGGCTCTGTTTTGCACCTCCCACATCCAACACCCTCGCCGGGCATCAACTCGGGATCCGCGTGCCACCATGACCCTACCCGAGCCTTTCTTCTCGGATCCCTCCAGCCTACATAAGCGAGCTCCGCCACCCATTTTATCCATCTTTGTCCATTCCCCTTCTTCCCTGTAGCTCCAGAGTGACCGCACGAGTGACAGCGAGCATCTCCGCCTGTTGCAGCGAGGCGAGGAGGAGGAACCCACTGATCCGGCGATACACCCGCCGCAGCTCCGCCACCTGGGCGAGCTTCGAGCCTCAGGCCGAGACGACCCTTGAGGCCAAGACCAGGAGCACCCCCTGCTCTTCCCCAGTCTCATCGATCATTCAGGTAGCCCTTAGCTTAGCTATTTCGTTCGATTTCAGCTTTGCCCCAATTCGTCCCGCCGTCGTATTCCTTCGATTCACCCCGGTTCCGACCACCGTTCGACCATCGGACCCGACCCACATCTTCGCCTTCTTCCACCGCACGTTCTGCACCCACTCACTCAACCCAGCTCGCACAGGAGCTCGGAACCGGGCTTCACCGTCTTCCACCTTCGCCGGAGCCCGTCGCCCCGACGCACCGACCATCCCCACTACGACTAACTGGATCGAGGCACTTTGCCCTCGACCCGTGAATCTCCTGAGCGGTTTTGCAGGTCCAGAGGAGGCCATCTGAGGCCTCTCGTCATTCAGACCAGGAGCTTCACCTCCGTCACCCTCGTCGGAGCTCCCTCGAGCTCGGCTGGGCCATCGGAGGCCATCAGCTGCTGCGCACTTTCACGCCGGAGCTTCTCCGATATTCAGGAGCAGCAGAGGAGGCAGGAGACGCTTCCACGAGGCCGGCGAAGTTCGCCGGCCGCCTGTTCATCCAGACCCTCCAGCCACCGTCGATCGCCCTTGTCTTGCTCCAGGTCAGATCGTGGCCGTCCATCCTTGGAGCAACCTGCAGCGTTCGATCAGAGAAGGGACGATCCGGAGCGCCCACCAGTTCCAGCCCTCCGATCAGCCACGTAAAGCGCATCCAACGACCCCGCTTAATAAAGGGTAATTTACCCTTAGGCCCTTATCTTTGTTTTATTTCGTTTGAGTCATGTAAATATTTAAATACGTTGTTTAGTTTTAGGTTTAATTGCATAGAGGACCCTGAGCTTTAGTGTAATTGCATATATACCCCTGCCTGTTGTGAGCCACGTGCTTCGTCACGTGTTGTTTTGGGTTATTTGCAGTCTATGCCCTTGTAGTTCAGGTTGTTATGAAATGAAAGAAAGTTTTTATATAATTGCATTTATACCCCTGTGCGTGATTGTTTTACACATGTGCGATATTTCTTGGGTTAATTGCAGATAGGCCCCTGGACTTTTGGTACGTGTTACCAATAAGTCCTCGGGACTTATTTTCCTTACATATAGGTCCCTGAGTGCCCCAGGCACGCGCTTGGCGCGTGATTTGCTGGGTTAATTGCACCTGGACCCCCAGAACTTTGGGTATTTACATTCCAGTCCCTGTGCACAGTACCCTCTTTGCATTTTTGAATAAAATATCAAATCACCTCCAAATTTGATGAAAATTTGACAATGGCTCCTGCCATGGTGTATGATTTTTGTGAATTTTTGAGGACATTTTTTATTGTGTTTGCTATTTTTAAAAATTCAAAAACCTTAGTTTTTGCTACTTTCTAGATTGAAAAATCACAAAAAAATACAAAAACCCCCCTAAAAATTCCACAAAAATTAGCTACTGTTTAGTTTAGTTTGTTTGATTTTATAGCCAATTTTGGCTATTTTTCACTGCTTAAAAACCTTAAAAACTAAAAAACACTCGAAAACCCATAAAAATTCTAATAAATTAATTAAAAACCCAAAAATAATAAACTTGGTACCCAAATTTTCCTTGTTTTCTCTACCTTACAGGAAAATTACCTCCAGGCCCTTGTGAGGCCCTTAGATATTTTATCTAGGGACTTTTGGCCTGGCTGGACAGTACCCCTTGCTTTTAGCACTGTTTGATTTTTAGAAAATAAAATAAATATCAGAAAATTATCAAAAATTCACCAAAAACATAAAAAAAAATAAAACACATAAAAATATTTTTGTTTTAATTTTTGGTCGATTTTTGATGCATTAAATAATTTGTTGAAGTGTGCTTATTTGTGTTTTTACTATTTTCTTTACATATTAAAAATCCAAAAAAATATAAAAATAATTAAAAACCACTAAAAAATATTTTGTCTTTTATTTTATTTATTTTTACTACTTCGTAGGCCTTCGGCCAATCCGTGCTCCTTGAGTTCGACCCTGAGAGCTATACCAGGTTAAACACATAGCAGGACCGCTTCTTTGTTCTGATTGATTTTATTTATCGAGTGGTTCGATTTTTCTTGATCGACCTAGTCTGAGTGATTGAGGTCACAACGACCATTTCTGTACCTTTACCTTAGTCAATCAGACGGTCATCAATGAGCAGCTGGTGCTCTGGGTCCTTGCCTCGCGGGACGTCGTGGCCCGAGGCTCTAGCGCTACCTCCAGGCGGCGCTCGGCGGCGGAAGCTCGTCGGATCGATGTCTCCTTGCTCCCTCCTCGCTGCAACACCCTCTAGAGCGAGCTGTCACTCTCGACAAGACGGTGGAGGTCACTGGGTGGTGAACAAATGAGCCAAAGATGCGCAATAGGGTGGCGGAGCTGGGAATTTATATGGGTGCAGGTCCGGGAAGAAAGGCTCGGGTCCGGCTCGATGGAGCACGGATCCCTAGGCTGGAGATCGGGCGAGGTTCCCGGACCATAGGAGTGTCATTAGGACCCTGGGTTTGGCGGAATGAGGATCAGGTTTAGGCGCTAAAATGAAGAGAAGTCGGGTCGCCCGCCTAATACCCGTGAGAGGTTGTCCTGGGGGGGGGGAGGTTGACCGGGCGGTCAACAACCCCCGTGGACCAATGGGGAACGGCCATTTGGAAAAAATTTGAAAAATTAATAAAAAATAGTAAATGACCGATTTATTAAAAAGTCAAAAAATTAAATATTTTTGTTTTATTTTTTTTCTATTTTTAGTGATTTTTAATTAATTTTTCAAAATAAAAATATGGTATTTACATAATATAGCTATATATAGGTATTTACACAATATGCCTTTATAATTTTTGATTTTTAATTTGTTATTTTTGTGCATTTTTATTCCCATTTTATATTTTATTTATTTATAGCATAAAATTAGGAATAAAAAGATATTATTATTTTATTTTTATTATTTATATACAATAGTGAAATAAATAGGTATACACATTTATATACATGGTGTATTTACAATATTATTTTTGATTTTTAATTTTATTCTTTTTATTTTGTTTTTGTTTTTGTTATTTTTATTTTATTTATTTACATCATAATAGATAGAATATTTACAAAATTTTTGGAATTTTAATTTATTTATTTATAAGGTGAAATAATTATAGGAGTGGTTGTATATACATGGGGAATATACACAAGTGGATGTTTTTGTTTTCTTTTGAATTTTTCTATTTTTGTTTTGATTTTTATAAATAAATATATATACAATATATACAAGCCATTTTATTCTTATTTTTTTAGAGGAAAATATTTTATTTTATTTATAGGGATATTTACACACATGAGCCCCTATCTCCCTCTACTTTGGCTTTTATGCGGTCAGGCCCATGCTGAGCCCTCCCTTGGATTAGGTTGCTCAATATTTATTCTAAATATTTAATCTTTTTCTTTTTAATCTTTATTCTTTTATTTTTGCATAAAAACATGCTAATTATTACTTTTTACACCATGCATGCTTTTGGTAATTATTTATATTTACAAATATATACATGCATTTGCAAAGGTTTTTGTAGCTAAAATATAAGAATAAAGAGTGATGAATGAGTATTCATCACCCCCCTATACTTAACTTTGCTAGTCCCTTAGCAAACACTTATTGAAAAAGAAGTGGAAAAGAAGAAAGAAAAAGAAAAAGAGAAGAATGTACATGGATCAAGGTTGAATATTAAACTTCCCTTCATTAAATTGAGGTATGGAGCTCGATCAGATCTTTGGATTATTAATGTGTCGGAACCTTATTTGGACTTAAGCTTAAAACTCAACAGCCTCTAAGTTCCACTAATCTCTAATCAAGACTCCTCAATGCTCCAGATCAGAACAAGTCATCAATCACAAACCCTGAAGACCATGAATCTTTCCTTGTCCTGTGAATGTGAGGTATAAGCTCTCCACCTCAGAAATGGCAACTTGACAACCCTCCCCAACAAGGTAACTCTATGACCTCAGTCTGGCCACTCTTTCCTCGAGGAGCGGGGTATTCCCTTCTAAGTTCAAGTTCAACCGGCTCAAGAAGAGGAGGAAGAAGAGAATGGACCATGGCCAGTGTAGCCATGTATCCTTGGGAGCTTGACCAGTGTAGCCAAGTCTCCCTGCTGCAATCTACATACGGCGGGACATGGATCTCAAGCTTTGCTTATTGCACTCTATATACATACTCCGGTGGGATTATCATTTTCTATCAGACCCACCACTTTTTTGGAGTTATTTTGTTTTTGCATTTTTTTCAAGTGCATCTATACAACATATACATGTGCAGCATATATACAAGGAGTTTTTCCTCTTGAGCCAGTAGACTATCCCTATTTTGAAGCTTTATTGCAACCCACAACTCCCGTCGTTAGACCTCATGGCAACCAGACCAAGTTGAGATGCACTTCCTTCACTAAAAGAAGAAGAGAGGTTCCGCCTAGAAGTACTACCCTCATATGCTACCCCAAGTCGAGGAAGACTGCCTCCTCACCACCTCATCTGTAGAGAGCTCGGTGCAAAGTGCTGGTGTCCAAGTAAAGCCATTGTCCCTATGAGTCATGTGTTGTTATTAAGTGCTCTACTTAGGCTCATTGAGATGACATGTGATCATAGCCTAGTGGACTCAAAGAATTAAGTCACCATGGACCTGAAAAGCCTTAAACCTAAGCCCTATAAGGTTCCTCTTATAAATTAGGTGGATTAAGATCTTAATCAAGCTCCATTTCCCAATTTAATTCTAGGCTAGTTTAAATGTCAACTATAATCCAGAAAAACTATATACATATGTACAAAAGATGCTATTTACACAAATTTTACAAACATGCAAAATTTTTGAAAAATGTTTTGAAATCATGAATGGATGATGCATGAAGTGCAAGTTTTGCAAAAGGTATTTACACACATTTACACAAGATTTTTGCAAACTTTTGATTTTCAAAACATTTTGGAAAAATTTTGTACTATATACATAATTTTGATAAGAAAAATATTTACACAAGCTTTACACAAAAGATTTTTGAAATCATTTTTACAAAAAATAGTTTGTACACTAGCTATATATGTGCAAATAAAAGAATGATTATGTACATGAATTTTTTTTAATTTTTGTGATTTTTAGGGTTTTTAGCCATTTTTATTTATTAACACACTCACACAAAGTACGAGTTATGGCTAAAGTATATATGAAATATATACATACCCCCCTATACTTAGCTCGAACGATGTCCTCAGAGTCAAGAGCGGTGAAGAAGACATAACTCGTGCTATGTATAGGGAAGTGAAAAGGAAGGCTATATACAAAGATGAATGAATGAATAGAAAGTCAAGAGACTCTCGGCTTTTCCCCCTATACTTAGGATCAAGTAATCCTAAGTATAGCAGGTTGTACACAAAGGGAAAACCGAGTGGAGAATGTACATGGTCTACCCCCCCATACTTAGGGTAAAATGTCCATAAGTATAGGCAGCAAAACATGGGTAGACAAAAACAAAAGAAATACCCAAAGGTCCTACATCCCCCCTATACTTAGGGTAAAGTACACCCTAAGTATAGCATAATCAAAGGATGAACAAAGGGATGTGGGACTAAAGAATGTGATGATATGGACATCTGGATCTATACAAGTTGGAAGATCAGTGAAAATCAGGCGTGAGATGCCATAGATGTGAGTCAAAAGACCACTTCTCACGCAAAATGAATCGGGGCAACATCAACGACCCGCGGCTCATGATCTAGAAATGGCTTGAGCCGTTGGCCGTTCACTCGAAAGGTACTCTTAGAAGATAACTCGGATATATCAATGCTACCGTTGTCGTGTACCTTTCTCACCAAGTAAGGTCCCTTCCACTTGCTCTGTAGCTTCCCTGGAAATAAACGAAGCCTCGCATCAAACAACCATACTCTCTGTCCAGACTCAAAATGCTTGTGGCTGATGTGAGAATCATGCCACTCCTTCACTCTCTCCTTATAATGTAGGCTGTTTGAGAAGGCGGTATCTCTCAACTCCTCCAGGGCTGCTAACTCTGTCCTCCTCTGGTCTCCTACACCATCTGGATCCATAAGTATCTCAGTGACTGCCCAAAGTGACCTGTGTCTCAGCTCAACAGGCAAATGGCACGGCTTTCCATATACGAGGCGAAAGGGAGATGTGCCCAATGGTGTCTTGAAAGACGTCCTATATGCCCACAAGACCGAGTCTAAAAGCTGTGACCAATCCTTTCGGTCAGGGCGGACGACTTTCTGCAATATAGTCTTGATATCCCTGTTCGACACCTCGGCTAGACCATTCGTCTGTGGATGGTAAGGTGTGGCAACACGATGGTCTATGCCGAACTCGCTAGCAAGGGCCTTCACCTGGTCGTTGATGAAATGAGACCCCCCATCGAAAATCAATACTCGAGGTATCCCGAACCGCGTGATGATGTGCTTCCTCAAAAATCTGCAAACTGTCCTCACATCAGCGGCTCGGGCGGGGATAGCCTCAACCCAACGACTAACATAATCTATGGCCAACAGAATGTACTCAAATCCCTGACTCTTAGGGAATGGACCCATGAAATCGATGCCTCATGCGTCAAAAACCTCACAGAAGTGAATGGGCTGCATCGGCATCATGTCACGCTGTCCACAAGTGCCCATCCTCTGACAGTCAGTACACCTCTTCACAAACTCATCAGAGTCCTTGAAGAGGGTAGGCCACCACAAGCCGGATTGGAGCACTTTCTGTGCCGTTGTCCTCCCAGAATGATGTCCTCCTGCCTCAAGCTTGTGGTAGTAAGTGAGGACGCTATGGTGTTCCTCCTGAGGAATGCACCGACGCCAGACGCTATCCCCTCCTTCGTGGTAAAGGATGGGATCCTCCCAGTGGTAGGACTTGGCCTTCGCAAGGAAGGTCTCAAGCCTCTGCCTGGTCCAATCTTGTGGGACTTTCCCAGCAACGAGAAAGTTCACAAGATTGGCATACCACGGGAGTGAGGCGATAGCAAGGATCGCCTCATCTGGGAAGGTCTCACAAATGGGATCAATATGCTCAGACTCCTCAGGCTGCTCTAAACGGGAGAGATGATCCGCCACCACATTCTTGACTCCAGGCTTATCCTTGATCTCAATGTCGAACTCCTGGAGTAGAAGGATCCATCTAGTCAGTCTGGTCTTGGCATCCTTCTTTGCCATGAGGTATCAGATGGCGGTGTGATCAGTGTACAGGGTCACTCTAGATCCAATGATATAAGATCTGAACTTATCTAGGGCGAACACTACGACTAGCATCTCCTTCTCTGTGACTGTATAATTCCGCTGGGTGGAATCCAATGTGCGGCTAGCGTAGTGGATAGCAAATGGGACTCCATCCCTCCTCTGTTCCAGCACGGCCCCCACGGCAAAATCGAAGGCGTCCGTCATGATCTCGAATGGGAGAGACCAATCAGGCGGCTGAAGAACAAGAGCCTCAATAACATTCTGCTTGAGAGTCTCAAAGGACGAAAGACACTTGTCATCGACAAGGAACTCGGTGTCTTTCGTCAGTAGGTCAGTCAACGGCCGGTCAATCCTGCTGAAATCATGAATGAATCGTCGGTAGAAACTGATGTGCCCCAGGAATGACCGTAACTGCCTCAGATTGGACGGCGGTGCGAGTTTTCTAATGACATCTACCTTGGCCGGATCAACCTCCATGCCCCTATTGGAGATGATATGGCCAAGCACCGTCCCTTGAGTCACCATGAAGTGACTCTTCTCCCAAGATAGCACCAAATGGACCTCTATACATCGCTGGAGTACTCGGTCTAGGTAGTCAAGACAGGAATCGAATCCGTCGCCGTAAACCGAGAAATCGTCCATGAAGACCTCTAAACACTCCCCTACCATGTCCGAAAAGATCGACAGCATGCATCTCTGAAAAGTCGCAGGGGCATTGCATAGCCCAAATGGCATGCGTCGAAAGGCATATCTGTCGAAGGGACAGGTAAAGGTGGTCTTCTCCTGGTCCTCAGGAGCGATGGCCACCTGGTTGTAGCCCGAGTACCCATCCAGAAAACAATAATGGCTCTTCCCTGCCAGTCTCTCAATGATCTGGTCAATAAAAGGCAGGGAAAATGATCCTTCTTGGTGGCCTGGTTGAGTCTCCAGTAGTCAACGCAGACCCGCCAAGAAGTGGGTACTCGTGTAGCAATCTCCTCTCCCGACTCACTGATCACAGTCGTGATGCCCGTCTTCTTGGGCACCACATGCAAGGGGCTGACCCACTTGGAGTCGGAGATGGGATAGATAAAATCGACGCTCCACCATTTTGAGATTTCCTTCATGACAACCTCTCTCAGATTTGGGTTCAGCCGCCGCTGGAACTCACGCGACGGCTTTGCCTCATCCTCGAGATAGATATGGTGGAAGCACAAGGCTGGACTAATCCCTTGGAGATCTGCTACGCTCCATCCGATTGCCTTACGGTTCTTTTCAAGAACCCCCATCAAACGAGATTCTTGCTCTCCGGTCAGATCGGCAGAGATGATGACTGGGTACATCTCAGGCTCACCCGCAAGGAATCGATACTTCAGCGAAGTAGGGAGCGGCTTCAGCTCTAGACAGCTGGGTGCTGGCAAATCTGGCTTCGAAAGAAGCCGCGTGTATGCTGCCAAATCTGCCTTGGAGAATGAGAACGTACTCTCGCAAACTGGATCTGAAGTCGGCTACTCAACTGAACTATCTCTGATCTGCTCGGCATCTACCTCCTCCTCAGCTGTAGGCTCTATGGAACTCAGGTCTGGCATGTAATCCTCGCAATCTGCCCAATCAGACTCTGAATCCGAGGGATCTGCATCAAACAAGGTGGCATCAGCACCACCATCATCACAAAAATCCGTGTCGCGGTCAAGAACCGGCTCTGCTGCCTCTGACGTATCCTGGACCAGGGTTGTGCTCTCCAAGCTCTCCTCTGCTATCATCTCTGCATCAGCGGTGTCTGAAAATGAGAGGATGGCCTGTGCTGCTGGGTCTGCCCAAACTGCCTCATCGTCTGTGATCACAAAGTCACAGTCCTGGTGGATGTCTAGCCCGGCATCTGTCAGCTGCTCTGCATCGGAAGTGGTCTCTGAGCATGATCTCTCTCTGGCTCGGCTGTCCTCGACCGTCTCTATTTGTACACTCTCGCCCTCGACGCGAAAGTATACCTTCCCGCTATCATGATCAGTCACCGCCTTGGCTGTGGCCAAGAACGGACGACCGAGGATGATGGGGGTATCGGTCACTGAATCAGGGATCTCCATATCCAACACTACGAAGTCCACGGGGAATTGCAGGACCTGAATAGTGACGACAACGTCTCGCAACAACCCCTTCGGCCTCTTGATAGATCGATCAGCAAACTGAAGGACTGTCCTGCTCTGTCTAAGAGTGCCCAACTCGAAGCGGTCGAGAAGGGCTGCCGGAAGGAGGTTGATAGACGATCCGCTATCTAATAGAGTCCGGTCGAACCTCTGCTCTCTAATGTGACACCTGACATAAGGGGCTCCTGAATCTGGCCTCTTGGCCGGCATACGGTTCTGGATCGCGAAGCACGTGGCTTTCGTCAGCACATGGATCTCTGAATGGCGGTTCCTCCTCTTCCTCCTGACTGTAGTCCTGTCTCTCAACGAACGCCGAAGAAGGGGAATGTGCTGCAAAGCCTCCTGAAGAGTCAGCTGTATGTGAAATCGGTCTATCATCTGCTGGCTGAACTCTTCCTGATCTCTCTTTTTGGGATTTTCTATTTTCTTCCCCTTCCCCATCTGAAGGGCTCTAGGGAAGGGGATCACTGGGTCCTTCTCAGATGAAGGACTAGGAAAAGGTCTAGACGGCTCGACGGCCGGATCCGCACATACATCAAGCACCACAGTGGGACCAGAAAAAACCAAACCTTTTCCTTTATTCACAACATGGTTCCGAGATACATCATGGGAAGGAAAATCATCAGATCTCTCAGAATGAACTCTGGTGGCCTCAGTACCACCAGTGGCTGGATCAACTGGACGTCTCGCGGCCTCAGTACCGCGCTCTGGCTCGGCATCCCGGGTGGCATTAGTGCCACCTCCTCGAACTGGTGAAATGACGGCCTCAGCACCGCCTGTGGAGTCAGCATCCTTGGTGGCATCAGTACCACCGTCATCATCTCGAGCGGCCTCAGTACCGCTCTCCTCCTCCTCATCTGGCACTCTAGGTGTATCCTCATGGCGTCGCTCAGACGAGGCGCCGCCTGCTGGTGTCCTACCGCTCCTAAGTGTGACAAAATCAGCATCAAAAAGGTCTGCAGACATATCATCAAATGGATCACTAGGAGTGGCATGCTTAGTGTAAGCTACCTGCTCAGACTTCCTCTTCAGGCTGTTGGGGTTCGGCTCGATCTGGGCAGGGATGGCGGCCTTCCCTCTCACTATGTCCTGCATCTCTTGGCGGAACTCGTCCATCTCCCGTCTGAAAGTGGCCTGCTGATCCGTGAGGAGGCGGGCTATGTCATCCAAAGCGGGGCTCTCATGGGAGCCCGACGGGTAGCCTCTCTGGTGATGAGGCTGTTGGAATTGGTGCTGCTGCTGCTGAGAGGGGTATGGGTATGGTGGATGCTGCTGCTGGTGAGGCTGCTCGCGCCTCCAAGACTGTCCCTGCTGATAGGGACGAGGACCGTAGGATGACTGCTGCTGCTGCTGTGAAGGGTAGACTGGGGGCTGCTGCTGCGGCTGGTGATCTCTCTGCTGGCTGTACTGGCCTCCCTGACCAGATGGCTGCTGCTGGGGCTGGGTACCTCTATTCCCCCACCTGAATCCGGGATGGTCTCGTCGGATTCCAGGCTGAGAACGGTCATACCAAATCCCGTTGACATCCATCAACGGCTCCGCATCGTACTGGGCTGGCGAGAGTACTGCCAGAGGCTGATCATGCTGGTATACCACCATCTGCAAGTCTGGAGATGGTGGGGACTGGTAAGTGGGCTGCTGCTGCTGGTACGGCTCTGCCTGTACAAGGTGAACCTGTCTAGGCTGCTGGTGGGAGCTGGAGCGCTGGGACGAGCTGCTGCTGCTGCTGCCGTGATCGCCTCGCGACTGAAGACGGGGCTGGGAAGCCGTCTGTGCCTCCTGGAGACACATGAGCTGGGTCTTCATGTCGCTCATAGTCTGTGCCATCTGCTCCATCTGAGTGATGCCCTGACACTGCTTCTTCTCAATCAGCTCCATCCGATCCAACTTCTCGCTAATGATACCCATGTCCGCAGCTGACGACTCTGCCTGTGCTGCTGCTACTGCGGACGAACTGGATGGACCGGCGTCGACTCGTGCTATCCTCTGGTACTGCATGGGTCCTGGCTGCTGGGGTCTGCCCTAAGTATACAACCTGGTCTGAGACATCACCATGTAGTTCTCGGCCATCTCCTCGTAGATGACCCAAACTTGGTCGTGATCCTTGGCGAAGTAAGACCCGCCACAGGAAGCGTTCACCAAGCCCTGGAGCTCTGGTGTCAGCCCGCTGAAAAAGCTCTGCACAAGGTTGGGCTCGGAAATGTCGTGGTGCGGGCATCGATCAGTCAGCTCTCGGAACCTCTCCCATGCCTCATGGAACTGCTCGTTGGGGAGCATGGAGAAGTTGCTGATAAGGGCTCTCGCTGCATTGGTCCGCCCGAGTGGATAGTACTTGTGTAAGTACTCGGTGCGGAGCTGCTCCCAAGTGTAAACAAACTTCCCCAGATGCTTCAGCCAGGTGGCTGCTCCATCTGCCAAGGAAAAGGGGAATGCAATCATCCTGATGGTGTCCTGGTCCACCTGGCGATCGTGGACAGTGCTGCAAATCATTAAGAACTCCTGGAGGTGGAGATGGGGCTCCTCAGTGGCGAGCCCGTGGAAGCGAGGGAGTAACTGCAAGGTGTTCAGGGGGAACTTGAAGTCCCCCACGATGGCTGGAAGTACGACCCAGTGGTGCATCAGCGTCGATCCGGGGTTGTGCAACTCCCGCATCGGTCTCGGTCCTCCTGCCGCGGCTGCGGCGGCTGCTGCTGCGGCTGCTGCATCTGCATCCTCTGGAATCCTCGGTCCCTCTCTGCGCTCCTCGCGCTCAGCTCTCATCTGCTCCAACTCTCTCCTCACATCTAGCATGAATGCTCCCTGATCCCTCAACTGCTGCTGAACTGTCTCGAGGGAGGTGATCAGGGTGGAGTTGATCGCACCCTGGTCCAGTACAAAGTGCTCAGGCTGACCTCGGGAACGATCCTTTGAACTGCCGGTCATGGCGTCTGCAAAACCAAATGACCCAAACTCAGGTGCCGATAAATTTGATAATCTCTCCTCTGGCACGGGTCTCTCGGAACCGAAAGAAAGGGGGTCGAGGGGGAACATGGCGGAATCATACTCGGGCTCGGAGAGCTGGTCTCGGCTCTCGCGAGCCAACCTAGATGAACGGGTAGACGCGCCCGAAAGCGGTGCTGCTAGAGGCTGCCTAAGAGATCGTCTACCCATCATCGCGATGTAGCGAGTAAGGCGGATGGGATCTGGAGAAACTATGATCAGCAAACAAACCCCTCAGTTCACCAACGCGACGCGAGCTGAAGACCGTGAAAGTTCGGTCAAATTATCTTGTCCAATTTTATTTTGGTGAACAAACAGAATATCAGAGCGATTACGTGACCTGCTGGGATACCCGATGCTACCCCAACCGACTGGCCCGCACGAAAGAGTCGGTAATCAGTCGGGAATAGCATCGGAGGGCTCTACCTAGTGAACGGGTCACTCTCTCGCACAATCAAACCAACCAATGAGGGGGTTGCTCTCCCCAAGATAGATTTTTAAGTCAAGTGTCTTTTAGGGTCAATAGCTTAAGCAGTCCCAATTTTATGATTTTTCTTTTTAATATTTTTCAATAAAAACAAAAAGGCTTAACGAATTTTTCGGTTCTCCTGATTATTAAGTCAAAAACAGAGGGAGAAGACGAAAAAGCCGATGCTCGATGAAATCAATGATGCATGCAGAGATAGAAAGGAGTACCTGTCTCCAACACTCTACATGCAAGTGATCCGCGCAGAAATGGAAAGACTGAACTAAACTACCTATATGGTGCAGCGGTGAAAACCGAGTCCTAAACAGGCAATTCTACTCGAAGAACCGTCTAACTGGTCACCGATCCTTTAAGCCAAAGGGTCCGGTCTTGGTCTACCCCTCCTCCTCCCGACACATCGGGTTCAGGAGCAGCGCTTGGCAGGGCAGGCTACGGCACGTAGGCTACGAAGGGAGTGAGTCGGTTATTTTTATTAGTGATTTATTAGTATGTCCTATTAATCGCTCTATAGGAACATGCAATCAATTAAGTGTGGGGATCCTACTAATTACGGCACAGTCAAGCAGAAAATCCTAAATCTAGGGGCTCGAGAAAAACCGCAGAAAACCCTAACAGGCAGCAAGAAAACCAAAACCGCGAAAAAGCCGCGAAAAACTCCTAAGGGTCCCCCGAGCACACCGGTGCTCGGAGAAACAGACCCGCTACACAAGTCCACAGTTTGAGTCTCAGTTTGTCCCTGTGTTATTACAATAGTTCAAATAAAAGAAATAAAAATCCTCGCCCACTCAGCTCTCTCTCTCACGCTCTCCTGCGGCTCCGTGTAGAAGGGAGCCGCCTCCAAGTCCCGCGGTTGCTCCAACGTCTCGAAAGCTACCACCTCGATCCTCGGGCCCTCGCAAGAAAGAAGATAAGTGGTCAAACCAAATAAAATAATCAAATATGAACAAGAAATAAAAACAAGGATATATGTGCAAAAAGGACAAATAAAATAAACAAGCAAAATAAAGCAAAATAAAAATAAAAGAAAATAAAGAAAAAAATAAAACAAAAATAAATGAAAAATAAAAAGCCGCGAAAAGCTGCGGACTCAGAAAGAGCCGCGGAAAGCCGCGAAAAAGAAAATGAAACGAAAATGGAAAATAAAAAGAAAAACTACTAAGCCATGCTCCCCGGCAATGGCGCCATTCTGATGACGCAGAAAATCTGAGCAACTAAGGATGAAGAAATGTAACTAAGGTCGTTGCGACCTCAGTCGCTCGAGAATCCCTCGGTCAATCAAGAAAAATAAGAAACAGACCACCAAATCAATGTAGAAATCAAAGAAGCTCAATAGCGGTCCTGGCTATTAGATTAGCCTGGTATAGCGACCAGGGTCAAACTCAGGGAGCACGTGATGGCCTTGCGGCCTACGAAGTAGTCTAAAAAAAGAATTAAGAATATAAAGACAAGTGTTTTTGGTGGATTTTTAATTGTTTTTTAAATTTTTTGGATTTTTAGTTAATAAAGAAAATAAAGAAACTAATAAAACAAGCCAATATAACAATTTTATTTAATGCATCAAAAATCAACCAAAAATTCAAAATAAAAATGTTTTTGTGTATTTTATGATTTTTACTGTTTTTAGTGAATTTTTGGGATTTTTCTGCTTTTTATTTAATTTTCTAAAAATAAAACAATGCAAGAAAATGAAGGTACTGTCCAGCTGAGCTTGAGGGACTTAGATAAAATATCTAAAAGTCCCCAATAAGCCTGGAGGTAATTTTCCTGTAAAGAGAAAGAAACAAGGAAAATTCAGGCACCTTAATTATTATTTTTGGGTTTTTAGATTAATTATTAGAATTTTTATGAGTTTTTAGGTGTTTTTCAATTTTTGAGTTTTATGTAATGAAAAATGACCAAAATTGGTCAGATAATCAAACAAGACAAACTAAACAGTAGCGATTTTTTTTATAGTTTTTAGACGAATTTTAATATTTTTTATGATTTTTAAAATCATATAATAAAAAAATGGCTGTTTTTGAATTTTTAAAAATAGCAAATAAAACCAAAAATGTCCCCAAAAATTCTAGAAAATCTTACAACATGGCAGGAGCCATGTATCCAATTTTCATTGAATTTGGAGTAAATTTGATATTTTATTCAAAAATAAACCTAGGTATAGTGCACAGGGACCTGTACGTAAATATCCAAAGCTCTGGGGGGTCTGGTGCAAAATTCCCAAGAAATCACGTGCGCGGCGTGTGTCTGGGGCACACAGAGACCTATTTACAAACAAAATAAGGTTCTGGGACTAATTGGTAACAGATACCAAAAGTCCGAGGGCCTTAGTGTAAATTACCCACAAATAAGCGCACATGCACAAATCAACCACGCACAGGGGTATAAATGAAATTTTCTAAAAAGATTCATTCATTTCATAACAATCCAGAACTACAGAGCTAAAAATGCAAATAGCCCAACTAAACACGTGCCGATGCACGTGACATACCACACACAGGGGCATACATGCAAATAGCAAACAAGCCAGGGTCCAACATGCAATTTACCTAACGTAAATAAAATCCTAAAAAATATTTACAGGACTGAAAGCAAACTACTAAAAAGAGAAGGGCCTAAGGGTAAATTACCCTTTATTAAGTCAGCCGTCAGATGGGCGCCACGTGTGCTGATCGACGGCTGGGAAGAGGTGGCGCCCTACAGCTGAGGTCCTCGTGCTGATCGAACGGCCAAGGCGTCGCCACGTGGGAGATCGGACGGTGGAGATGCACTGTGGCTTGACCTCGACGAACGAACGGTGCAGATCGCTCCTCCAAGGATCTGACGCTGACGGTGGCTCCTCAGATGAACGGTTGAGATGCGAACTGGAGGTCGAAGGGGATCCGACGGTATCTGGAGGTCCTGGAGGAACTGATCGCCGGCGACCTTCGCCGTCACGCTGCGCGTGCTCCCTGCCTCCTCGCGAGGCCCTGATGATCGGAGGTGAACCGATGTGGCCTTCCGCGTCCGATGATGACCTCTGATGGTCCGACGGAGCTCCGAGGAGCTCAGGCGGAGTAGGCGGAGGTGAAGCTGCTGGACCAGATGGTCCAAGCCCTCAGATGGGCTCGGATTACCCTGCAAAGTACACCAGCAAACTCGCGTGTCGAGGGCAAATTGCCTCGACCCCGTTAGGAGGGGTGACGGTGGTCGGTGAGGCGGGGCGGTCGAGCTCCGGCGAGGGGTAGACGGAGGAGCTCGAATCCCCAACTCCTGTGCGAGCTGGGTTGAATGGAAGGGCGCAGAACGTGCGCAGGAGGAAGGTGAACGCGACGGTGAGGTCCGATAATCGAATGGAAGGGAGAGATGGTCGGAATCAAAGATGGTCGGCGACGGCGAGATTTGGGGCTAATCGAAAATTAAAGAAAAGGAAGAAGAATCTAAGCTACCTGAGTGGATGGGTCGACTGGGGATGAGCAGCTGGTGCTCTGGGTCCTTGCCTCGTGGGACGTCGTGGCCCGAGGCTCTGGCGCTACCTCCAGGCGACGCTCGGCGGTGGAAGCTCGCCGGATCGATGTCTCCTTGCTCCCTCCTCGCTGCAACACCCTCTGGAGCGAGCTGTCACTCTCGACAAGACGGTGGAGGTCACTGGGTGGTGAACAAATGAGCCAAAGATGCGCAATAGGGTGACGGAGCTGGAAACTTATATGGGTGCAGGTCCGGGAAGAAAGGCTCGGGTCCGGCTCGATGGAGCACGGATCCCTAGGCTGGAGATCGGGCGAGTTTCCCGGACCATAGGAGTGTCATTAGGACCCTGGGTTTGGCGGAATGAGGATCGGGTTTAGGCGTTAAAATGAAGAGAAGTCGGGTCGCCCGCCTAATACCCGTGAGAGGTGGTCCTGGGGGGGAAGTTGACCGGGCGGTCAACAACCCCCGTGGACCAATGGGGAACGGCCATTTGGAAAAAAAAGATTTGAAAAATTAATAAAAAATAGTAAATGGCCGATTTATTAAAAAGTCAAAACATGAAATATTTTTATTTTATTTTTTTCTATTTTTTAGTGATTTTTAATTAATTTTTCAAAATAAAAATATGGTATTTACATAATATAGCTATATATAGGTATTTACACAATATGCCTTTATAATTTTTGATTTTTAATTTCTTATTTTTGTGCATTTTTATTCCCATTTTATATTTTATTTATTTATAGCATAAAATTAGAAATAAAAAGATATTTTTATTTTATTTTTATTATTTATATACAATAGTGAAATAACTAGGTATACACATTTATATACATGGTGTATTTACAATATTATTTTTTATTTTTAATTTTGTTCTTTTTATTTTGTTTTTGTTGTTTTTATTTTATTTATATACATCATAATAGATAGAATATTTACAAAATTTTTGGAATTTTAATTTATTTTTTTATAAGGTGAAATAATTATAGGAGTGGTTGTATATACATGGGGAATATGCACAAGTGGATGTTTTTGTTTTCTTTTTAATTTTTCTATTTTTGTTTTGATTTTTATAAATAAATAAATATACAATATATACAAGCCATTTTATTCTTATTTTTTTAGAGGAAAATATTTTATTTTATTTACAGGGATATTTACACACATGAGCCCCTATCTCCCTCTACTTTGGCTTTTATGCGGTCAGGCCTATGCTGAGCCCTCCCTTGGGTTAGGTTGCTCAATATTTATTCTAAATATTTCCTCTTTTTCTTTTTAATCTTTATTCTTTTATATTTGCACAAAAACAAACTAATTATTACTTTTTACACCATGCATGCTTTTGGTAATTATTTATATTTACAAATATATACATGCATTTGCAAAGGTTTTTGTAGCTAAAATATAAGAATAAAGAGTGATGAATGAGTATTCATCAGAAGACTATATGACATATCTAGCTAGATAAAAAAATGGAAGATTCAATCGCAATGAAAGGCATTGAAGTTGTGGTTCCCCTTATCATAGATGAGTTTCACATATCCCAAGGAATTCATATAATCAAATCATAGATAAATCACTCATATGTGATCAAAATCAATCGAGAGAGATATATTTAAAGATCTTGATCAAAATAATCGAAGTAGAAATTTATTAGAAGAGGATAAACAGAGCTAGTTGATGAATGCTTATGTAGAGCAACATGTTATGCATGTTGCCCTACTTATTAATGAACTAGTAGATAGCACGGGAAGGCCCTCTTTTTGAAATTACCATACACAAATTTAAGAGAAAGTCCATTATACATACATTTTTATTAAACCTTGGGAGGAAGTTATATTTAGAGGAAGAGAATTGAATGGTTTTGAACCAAACAATGAGAATCTTTTCTTTATCGAAAAATTAAGGAAAAGTAATTAAATTTTGAAATTCGAAACGAATGATGTTATTCTTAATATTTTTTCTCAGTTGCTACTAAATTTACAAATGGTCCTTATAAAATGAAGAAAATATATTTTTCTATAAAACATATCTAACAAAATGTCAACCACTAGAATATTTGTCTCAAATTTTAAAAGTCAAAGCTACGACAATAAAAAAATCATTGTCTTTAGCACCAAATATATAATGATAGTTTCAAATTTTTTTTGATAAATAATTTTGAGGTTTTATCACTTGTGCCCTTCTTAACTTTTGCAATATCAGTTATGTCTCTCCCTTTTTATAATATCGATTACCCGTAACTTCTTGCAAAATTCACAGTTTTGCCCCTTCGTTAAGGTAAAGTAGGGGCACAACTTATATTACAAAAAAATGGAGATATAATAGATATTATGGAAGTTAAGAAGGGCACAAGTGATAAAAACTCATATTTTTTGTATTGCTTTACTTCAATCTATTTCTTACATTTAATATGATTCCTATTAAATGCTAAATGTCACATCTTCACGTTTACCGTTGAAAGATCAAATAGAGGATAATTTAATATAAATCGTAATATGAATAAAAGAAGTTACAATATAAATATAAACATGTTGAAGTGATGTACTTTATGTACATAAGTCTAAATCATTTTTTAATATATCTATATTCGACCCGTTATTGTATTTTTCTATGAAATCTGAGTTTCATTGCTCATATATATGTGTGGTAATATATTTGTTTCATTTGTTTGCAAGTGCGTTTCTATTTATAAAGTAAATCAACATGTAAAAAATATAACTACATTAGATAAAACAACATATTTTATATAAAAAAATAGAACTTTGAATGTATAATATTAAAATACATGTAACAAATACACCATTGATCCATGCCAACGGAATTATGTCTATAATAATAATATATATTTATATATAATGTTAGTTGTTAACTTGTATAACAATAAAAGTGTGCATCCAATGAATCGATCACAGTCGATAGTGAGAGCTATGTGACCCCTATACATCTGTTGTTTCATAATCTAACATCATAATAACGACTAGACGAAAAAGTCAACATGTACTTGTTGCTATATGAGTTATTGCTAACAATATAATGACCAATACGATATTGATTACGAATTTAAAGAATCGAATAAGGAATATTAATTATTGTTATATATCTACTATTACAGATACAATGACGAATAATAAACTATTCACTATCTTAGGTAATTCTTACTGTATCTTTTTCCATTGTTCATATTGATTCATAATGTTGTCTTTCAGAATTAATTTCCAGAAGATCGTCCATTCTTTGCTTCGGTGTGTATCCATATCATTTGATGAACAATGTTCTATTTCTATTGATTTTGTTGTTTTCTTCCGCTTTTTGCTATTATTTATCTGGTATACCTTTACTTTTTCATGGCCTATCAATTATCATGCAATTCTCTCTATGCTTGTATTTTTTCCCTTTTATGAATTTAGTTAAAGTGAAAGGAAAAAATTTGACGTTTCGCTAAATTTCTAATTTAAAAATTAATAAAAGTTGCTACATGCATCACTCACATATGACATTCGTCATTAATTTCAATTATAAAAAATAACTTTGCAATGAATAATATCCTCATTATATATTTAACAACGAAAGATATATTGAGTGATTTAAAAAATTATTATATACTCATTTTGTTGTAGTGCATGTAATATGCTAGTGAGGTATATATATATCAATATTATACATTAATAAAGTTTTGTACGCAAATGCTCATGTATGTAATATGCTAATAAGGTATATATCAATGCTACCCATTCATAAAGTTTTGTATGTAAATGCTCGTACAAATGTGATACAACTAAATTAAACACTTAAAAAAACTCATTATTAATTATAACCCAAGTCTTAAAAGAGATACAAATGGAATTTGTAAAAAGATAAACTAACGGAGTTAGTAAAATCCCCCTCCCCCCTCCACTTTTTTGTAAAAAGATAAACTAACGGAGTTAGTAAAATCCTCCTCCCCCATAGTAATAGAAGGTGTATTAAGAATGAATCTACAAGATTAACCATCAAGGACGATGTGAGAACATTTTCAAGAAGGAAGCACAAACTAGAAAAAAAATGTATGTATGTATATGCATGTTAATTGTAACAATGTCAAATGTGCAAAATTCAAAACCCTTATTTCTTTGTCATATATGTAATATAAATTTTTAAAATTTTTAAAATTATTAGTTATGATGCTCCCTGATTATTAACCAAATTTATGGAATCATTTGATAGTTTTATTTTCCTTAAAAAAATAAAAGTAATCTTTATAATTGTACTTGACTGATTTATTTTCAATATATTAGTTTGAAATATAAGTCTCTTTCTTTCTTTGATAAATATACCAATTGAATTTATGCCATCAAATAAAAATTGTAATTATAAAATATTTTATATGTCCATATTTAATTTTTAAAGTCTAACATAAGTGCCTGATTCATTATATTGTGCTAGGTTATTCCGCCCAATAGAACCTTAATAAATTCTGACATGTTGTATCCAACCATTAGAGAGGATCCTCTATTGTCGTGTTGTGCCTGCTGTGACCATTTAAGCCGCTCGATCTTGATCGAGCGGTTCGTACGATCTTGCACGGTACAAGCCCACAAAAAGTACAAAATCGTGCGAACCGCTCGATCAAGAACGAGCGGCTCAAGCGGTTGCAGTTGAATCTGCTGCACTACACGCTACAACAGACGATCCACCTCGATCCAGCCAGATCCTCACACAGGTGGTTGTATTTGCATACTATGGCAACTTCGAAGTAGGTGGCTTCCCTTCATTAAACCATTGGTCACCATACATTGTTATCATATCACTTGTCATTTGATGCATATTATTTATATGGACCTCCCACTTCTTCTCAAAAGACTCTTATTGTTTACATTCAATATCCCATTTGATCCAAATTTATCCCTTAAGTATGAATATCTTTTTTCAGTGTCATGTGCAAACTAGTCAATTGGTCCTATAATATACATACACTAAACTTCTTATAGTGTATCTGTTTAATTATTCAATTTTAATATCATAGACAGCTATAATTTTGATCCATGTTGGGTCTCACGCTATGACTATACCGTATTTAGTATCTTATGATTGGGTTGCGTCCAGGGTTGTCCCTGAGGGTAGTTTGCGAGTGCAATGGCGCATGGCCCATCAACTTTAGGGGTCTATTTTTACATGTATTCAGCCTTTAGTTTAGAAAAAAAATATATATCCTAATGAAGCCCTGTAGAATAAATTTTTTAATAAAACAACTTAATCGAATTTCTTGATTCAACAGCACGCTGAAAAATGATCCCTTATGGAGTCGATTTTTCGATGAAACAACTCATCAAAAAATGAGCCTTTATAGATTTAAATTTTCAGTAAGCAACTCAATGCTAAAGTCCAAAATTTAATGGAATTATACAAGGGCGCATTGTTCATCGAAATTTTGTATAGAAGCTCATTTTTTCCTTTTGCCCAGGGCCCACGAAATGTCAAGGACAGCACTGGTTGCCTCCTGTAAGCATGTATTTGAGGTACGTGTATCCTAACTAAGTTCCATGGATTTCCACTCATTTCAAGTTCCCTGCACTTCCATCATTTCATTAATATTCATACCCATATTATATATCTAAGTGTATATATCTATGCTCAAGTGTGCAACCTTACATTGAATTGTACTGACTCCTAGATTATATCGAGGTGTGTCACATTTGAGGGACCTTAAAAACTCGAAACAAATTTAAAATGAATTAAATAACTGATTGTCGATTACTCACGTGACTATCAATGTCATGTTGACAACGGTAGTTATCATTGCGCAAGAATAACCATGACAAATGTCAAGGAGATACTCATTGTAACATATCTATTATTTTTACATGCAAGAAGAGATAACAGAAAGACCCATTATATAATGAGCTATTGGTTCTAAGCCATCTTTGGCGATTAATCAACAATTCGAAGTGCTTTTCTAATGTATTCTTGATGAACCAGCATGTGTGTGTGTGTGAGGATTTGTTTGGGAAATAATAAGCCCCTTTGACATTTCTTCATGTGCAAAGAATTCTCAACGTGAAAACACAAAGATAAAGGGTTGATCTTTGAATAGGAAAAAGAATGGATCCGCATGGTCTTAAATGAATTGGCTTATTCGAAAAAAGCATTATTATTTGGAAGATCTATCTCATGTCTGGTACTGCACGGTTCCACTCTGCAAGAACTCCGAATCATTCTCTTGAACTGAACATTATATATATCTCATCCATATTAGGATTATATTATTTATGGAGTTCGAACCTAAACTCGATTTATGATTCATTCCTATTTCGATCTCATCGGCGGTTGGTATTTTTTGTATATGGATTTTAGTCCATTCTTGTTTTATACATTTTCATGGATGAATTATGCTTATTTTCACATCTAAGATTTACATATACAACATATATTACTTACTGATCGTCTACCCTAAGATTGATGATCATAGATAAATAATGAAAAATGTAAGGGAAAAGGTTGGGAATGCAATGAGGGAACCTGGAAATGCATGTGTGGTGGACAATTAGGATAACATGCTTAAACATGCATTCTTACATATATGCTAATTTTTTTGCTATGTTTCTACTTTATGTTTTTAGTATTAGATATTATGTCTATATCTAATAAGACTGCATACATACATGACATGCATGCAAGTATGTTTTGGTATTGTGTGTGGTTGGGTGCGCATGCGTGCGTGCTTGCGTCCATACTAGTATATATAAATAAATATCAAATTGAATTGAATCAAATTATTAATAAAGAAATTTACGATAATTTTGATTCAATCCATTATGAAATCAAATCCACATGTCAAATTAATTCAGTTCATTTTATTTCAAATCAAACTCTTACGAAATTTTACCGGACATGTCATAATCAAATTCAAATGAATAACTATAAATAGTACCCCCAATAAGGCAATAAGCGCTGGTTGCACACTTAGACTTAGATCCATCAACTTCAGGAGTCCATTTTTACATGTATTCAGCCTTTAGTTTAGAAAAAAAGTATATATCCTAATGAAGCCTTGTAGAATGAAATTTTTAATAAAACAACTTAATCGAATTTTTCGATTCAATAGCATGTCGAAAAATGAGCCCTTATGGAGTCGATTTTTCGATGAAACAACTCATCAAAAAATGAGCCTTTATAGATTCAAATTTTCAGTAAACAACTCAACGCTAAAGTACAAAATTTAATGGAATTATATAATGGTGCATTTTTCATCAAAATATTATATAGAGGCTAATTTTTTCTTTTGCCCAGGGCCCACGAAATATCAAGAACGACACTGGTTGCCTCCGTAAACATGTATTTGAGGTACGCGTATCCTAACTAAGTTCCATGTATTTCCACTCATTTCAAGTTCCCTGCACTTCCATCATTTCATTATAATGCATATCCATATTATAAATCTAAGTGTATATATCTATGCTCAAGTGTCCAACCTTACGTTGAATTGTACTGACTCCTAGATTATATCTAGGCGTGTCACATTTAAGGGACCCTAAAAACTTGAACAGATTTAAAACGAATTAAATAATTTATTGTCAATTACTCACGTGACTATCAATGTCATCTTGACAATGGTAGTTATCATTGCGCAAGGATAACCACGACAGATGTCAAGGAGATACTCATTGTAACATATCTATTATTTTTACATGCAAGGAGATATATAGACGAGGGGTGTGGGTAGAGCGGGTACTCGATCCGTTCAACCATGATCTATCCTGATCCATCATTACCAGATTGGCGGGTCGACCCGACCTATTCCAACAGGTAACCATAATAACGGATACCCGAGTTATATTAACGGGTCTCGGTTACCCGTGGGTACTCGTGGATCACTAAAACACATCAATCCATGATATGATTGAGATGTGAAAGTTTCTAACTTAGGAACTTTTAAGAAAAAAATCAATGCTATAATCCGTGATACATGCACAAACATCGCTTATATATTCGCACAACTTTTGGTTGAAAAGATCACGATGAACATAAATTAAAAGAACAAAAAAGAAAACGGGCTTTGATAAACCGTCTTCGATCTATGCTTATGCTTTTTCAAAGCAAATATACTATGTTTATCTTGGAATTTAAATGATCTATACTTGATAAATAAATACTCATTTTATTGTTGATGGGTCGAATTAAAGCCCGCTCTAATTGAAATATCACTTTGCCCAAATCATCGATTTAAATCACAATATTAGAGCTCGACCGAAACGAAATTTGGTCAGATTTTGACCAAAATTTTGGTCATTTCGATTAGTATACCTTTTATCTACCACCCATCTAGTTAACATATCGGTCATTTAGGTCGACTTTCAGCACTTGTCGAAATCAAAATTTTGGTCGGATTTTGACAAAAATTTTGGTCATTTCGATTCATTTCTTTTATCGACCATCCATCTAGTTAACATATCAATCATTTCGGTCGAATTTTAACACGTCGAAATCGAAATTTCGACCAGATTTTCACCAAAATTTTGATCGTTTCGGTTGGCAATTCTTTTATCGACCACACATCTAGTTAGTATATCGGCCATTTCGATTGAATTTTGGCAATTGTTGAAAACGAGATTTTATGGAATTTCGATGAAATTAGAGGTCGTGGTCCGATTGCTAAACCTTGTGAACTTGATGTTTATTCAAATTATGTCTGAGATACTTATTTTTTAATTCACCTCGTTGATGACATGCATATGGCATTAAATGTACTTTTAAATTTCCTTTTTAATTATTTTTTCACATTAAAAATATTATATTTTTTATTTCTGTTAAAAAACAAATATCTAAAAGCCTCTTCTCTTGAAGTCATCCAACGATCTAAATCTGGATTCATAAGGTTGATGGATCATAAGATAAATAATGAAAAGGTAAGGGAAAAGGTGGAGAATGGAATGAGGGAACTTGGAAATGCATGTGTGGTGGAGAATTAGGATAACATGCTTAAACACGTATTCTTACATATATATACTAATTTTTTGCTATGTTTCTACTTTATATTTTTAGTATTAGATATTATGTCTATATCTAATAAGATTACATACATGCATGGCATGCATGCAAGTATGTTTTATATTGTGTGTGGTTGGGCGCGCATGCGTGAATGTGTCCATACTAGCTAGTATATATAAATAAATACCAAATCGAATCGAATCAAATTATTAATAAAGAAATTTACGATAATTCTGATTCAATCTATTATGAAATCAAATCCACATGTCAAATTAATTCAGTTCATTTTATTTCAAATCAAACTCTTACAAAATTTTATCGAACAAATCATAATCAAATTCGAATGAATAAATATAATTAGTATCCATAATTAGTGGTGGTTGCACACTTGTACTTAGATCCTCCTGGATTATGCTTTCTATTATAATAGAGAACCCGATATGACATCATGTGTAATGTTCGAGCTTAACTTCGCATACTGTTATTGAGGAAAACCGATGTTGATAACTTATTGGATTACACCCAAGATTATCTCATTTACAATAAACCAAAATTTTTTATTTCAAGTTGTAAGTAGTAGTCACACTCTCTAATAATCTTCTTTCAAACTTTATAAGTTACAGATGTGTGACTATATTTTAAAGTGTTACATACTCTCCATTTATTTTTGGTAATATCCTCGCTGTGATATAAACATTGCTTAGGGTGGTTGCACGCTTCACGTTATATCCTTTTGTAGGAGATGGATCGAATGTTGTAGTCTTTGCAGCAACAGAGCCGGCTGTATAGGCTGGAGCTGCTCGATCTGGATCGAGCGGTTCTCATGAATTCGGCATGATCCGGACCCACACAAAGTGTGAATTCTTAGAAACCGCTCGATCAAGACCGAGCAGCTCCAGCCCCTATCTTATGTACCTTCCATTTTGCGGAAAAGGTAGAGATTTTATATGGAAGGTGAAAAGCGTTATTTACGAAAATAAGGAAAAGCCACTGAACAAGAAAAACGTTTATTCAATTCTTTCCGTTTCTATAGGAAGGCGCTAACACGTAGTCCCATCCACGAGAAATTTGCGTGTTGCAGCCTGCAGCCCAACTGTTTGTTGTAATTAACCAATTGCCTTATGGCTTAAACGAATGGGATTACTGTATGATGCTTCACAGACAATCTTACCACATCAATATCCAACTCATGTATGAATACGTATACAAGCACCTTCGCTTTCATCGACAATGCTATAATCAACATCACTGGCATGGCTCCAGTTTCCACTTGCCCCTTCTTCATTCTCTGCCTCTTGGCCGCCGCGAGATCTCTCCCGGTAGGCGCCACCACCGTTCTCGAGGAATACGAGAGATGGATCGTCGACTACGAACGCCATTACAAAGACGAGGCCGAGAAGGCAACAAGGTTTGAGATTTTCAAAGACAATGTTGAGTTCATCGACTCCTTCAACCGCAACCCCAACCGTACGTTCGAGCTAGGCATCAACCAGTTTGCGGATCTCACGAACGAGGAGTTCAACAAGATGATGATGGTGGACAAAATAGAGCCGCCAACGCTGGATAGCACGGTCATCGGCAAGGGATTCCGGTACGAGAACGACGACGTGCCGGAGAGCATGGACTGGAGGACCAAGGGTGCCGTCACTGCTGCCAAGAGCCAAGGAGACCTCGGTATGTGTTCGTGATATTAGTTATATGCAGTTTATTCGATTCGTAGGACTGATATGAACTTATTTATATCGCTAATTGCTAATATAGTCTTACGTCTAAAACTTAGACGGTTAGAGAATGTATTATAAGAGTGGGGATTATTATCTGACAATCAGGGCTTGGGAGAGGATCCTCTGCTGTAGAGGGTATTGTAGCAGAGGTGCTATAAATCTCAATAATTTTTTTGTGATTTAGATTCTAAAATCCAACCTTATAGATTGAATCTTAGGTTAATGCTTTATATATCCTCCAAATTTCGCTTAAATCCGACATTATTTGCTATTTTATCTTAATGGTCAAACTATCGGTCAAGATCTAAGCAACTTGAACTCCATTTAAAAATGATCTGAATCTTGCACTATTAAGATAAAATAGCAAATAATGTCGGATTTAAGCGAAATTTGGAGGATATGTAGAACATTAACCTAAGATTCAATCCATAATGTTGGATTTTAGAATCTAAATTACAAAAAAAAATATTGAGGTTTACAGCACCTCTGCTGCAATACCCTCTACAGCAGAGGATCTTCTTCCTCAGGGCTTAAGTTTTTTTAATTTTAAACAAAGAATCGAACACAATGAATAGAGGGATTACATCGAAATAGGAGACAAGCGAGCACTAAATTACATCATGGCAAAGGGTAGTGTCAACGAGAAAAATTGGATCCGAACCCAATAAATTGTCAAGGTCCTTTTTTTCTCGATAAGGGTATGAGAATCCAAGCCTAGTATGTCTAACAATCTACATTTTTTCCAAATGCTGCAATAAAAAATGCTTTCAAAAAATTATATCTTTTCCAACTACACCATAACCCCTAAATTCTACATGTTTCAGTTACATAGATTACAGTGGTTATGATGTAATATGTATAGTGTAAATATCCCATAAATATAATAATTAAAAAAACTACACCATAGTCCTTGAAATATTGTCCAATTACGTCACAACCCTTATAATCTATGTATACACCATGACGCATGTAATCTCACTAGCTACACATGGAAATTGGCATATGTTTTAAAATCAAGTTGGATTATAAGGGTCATGGTGTAATGAGAAAGATTATAGTGGTTAAGGAGTAACGAGACAATATTTTAGAGATCATGGTGCAATTTCCTTTTAATCTTGGAAGTTTTTGCGCACACACCTATAAGACGTTTTTCTTTTGAAAATTGGTGTACAATTCACTTTTAAATAATAATTACTTTAAATTACCAAGTTATCGCATTGGGTAGTACCAGCCTTATTCAGGCCCGGGCTCAGCCTTTTTAAGTTAGTCCTGACCCGAACTCAAAATTACATGTAGGAATGCAAACGATTACGGATATATCCGTATCAGATTCGACACTATATCCATTTTACACAGATTTTGACATCCTTATTCGTATTCATTTTAAAATGGATACGGATATGGATATCATTTTGATATCCGCAAACATCTGTATCCATATCTGTATATCCGTTTTCCCATATAAATATAGTCATAGATTTATTTTTAACCATATATAACATAATTTTACACCTTCTTTTACTATATTTGTATCATTTTTATGATACAAACACGTTTAGTAAATTTATATCATGTGTATTCATCCAATTCGTATATATTTAAGTCGATTTTATAGAGTATTTCTAACATTACTCGTATGTGATCAGTATTCGTTTTACATACGTACCGTTTTTAAGGATATGGTAAGATAATTTTAATATCCGTCAATATCCATATCCGCGTCCATATTCATAATCAAAAAACGGATAAGGATATGGTAATACCTATATCCATATCCATCCGTTTGCATCCCTAATTACAAGAATTACACTTGAGCTAAATTATAGGCACATATGATTTTCTAGTCCGGGCTTGGGTGGGCCTGACCCGCAAGTCCGATATAATATTTGATGATAAAAAAGAGGATTTTTACCCGGCAGGCCCTATTATCTTTGTCAATTACCTCTACGACCTTTGAAATATCGATATTCCTCCCTCGGCCATGTAAACTTGCTCCGTCTTACTCCACGAACCCTACCGCTAAATTCACACATATAGAGGTAACTTCCTTGGGTTAAAAAACGAGTTAATCTAACCAATCCGCGATCGGACGGCTAGAGATGGCGGGGGGGTGCTTCGCGGCGGGAGGAGATGGAGAGGGGCTTCAAATCGGCGGCGGGCCAGGTGGGGCTTCGCACTGGAGGGTGCCGGGGACGAGCATCGTGCTGGGGAAGGGGGAGGGGCTTCAACCGACGCGCGCGGGGGGGGGGGGGGGGGGGGGGGTGCGCTGGGTATGAGCGACGTGCTGGGGGAGGGGCGTCAACCGGTAGGGGGAGGGGGAGGAGCGGCTTGCTGGGGTGGGGGGTCTTCGAGCAGGGAGCCGGTAGAGAGCCGGCAACCGGGGGGGCTTCGAGCAAGGGAGGCTAAGCAGGGGGAGGGAGAGGGAGTGGCACCTATGGTAAATTTGATAGATAAAATAGATATAATGTACAAGAAGATAACAGAATTCGGTTAATTTTAACGGCTAAATGGATGAGGGTTAACCACATGGTCTATAGGGTAAAGGTTAACAAGTTTACGGGAGTGATGGAGGAATTACGATGTATCAAAGGTCATAGAAGTAATTGACAAAAATTATAGGAGTCACCGGATAAAAATCCCTTAAAAAAAGATGTATATAGTGCTCCCTACAATCATATCTAGCATATACCAATACTGTTTTGTACGTATATCATATCCTAATCTCTCACATGTTACACTTCATTTCGTGCTCAGGAATATGCTGGTCGTTCGCTGCGGTGGCCGCCGTGGAGTCGATCAACCAGATCAAAACAGG
This sequence comes from Ottelia alismoides, assembly GCA_037367405.1. Taxonomy (NCBI): domain Eukaryota; kingdom Viridiplantae; phylum Streptophyta; class Magnoliopsida; order Alismatales; family Hydrocharitaceae; genus Ottelia; species Ottelia alismoides. Next base: position 435,767 of record JAZKJV010000020.1, read on the forward strand.
CAGGCTCCTATCGTTATCCGAGCAGCAGGTCATCGACTGCGCAGTCGATAATCCTTGCACGGGCATCCAACCGAAGGTCGCCTATACATACATCGCAAATAACAAAGGGCTCGCACTAGAGCAGGACTATCCGTACGTCGGCATGCTCGCCACCCGTGCAATCACATGAAGGTAGGCCACAACGCCCCTATCACCGGCTATGAGTACGCGCCAGGCAGCAACGAGACCGCCATGAAACAGGCAGTCGCCCACCAACCGGTGACTGTTACCATCTTGAGCGGGTCGCGAGAGTTCGAGTACTTCAGAGGCGACGGTGTCTTCAAGACCAGTTGCGGACCACAATATGGCACAGCTTGGTGGTGATCGGATATGGGGTCGAACCGGATGGGACCATGTACTGGCTGGTTAAGAATTCGTGGGGCACAAGATGGGGTAACAATGGGTTCGCCAAGATCGCGAGGGAGGCAGCTGGCGTTGGACCCGCCGGGTTGTGCAACATTGCTCGCTGGCCGAGCTACCCCACTTGGGACTGAGATGTTACTTGTTGGAAATTGGATCTGCCTGACGTCAACAAGCGAGCCAATTGCCTTATTCCTTTCATCTGAAATGTGTGTGCTGCAATTTGAATAAGTTTTTTGGTTTATTTTCTTCGTCCTAGTTCATGTTATATGCTGTCATTGCCATCAGAGTTATCACTAAGAGAGAAAGGATAAGAAAGAATAAGAGGCTGTTCGGGTAGTGGGGTAAACCGAGGGGTTTACCTTCCTTAATCCATTCATTCTCTCTCCAATGTGGGCCCCACATTCTCTCTTTTTTAATACATTAACTAAATCAATTCTCTTTCATACACTCAATCAAAAAATAATATATTATACCATCATATCACATAAAAATTAAAACACTCAACTTATACTCACTTTTCCAAAAATCAATACAATCACATCACAATAACTACTCACATTTTCAAACTTCAATACAATCATATCATAACAAACCCACAACAAACACACCCACAGTTTAACCCTCTATTCAAGCAACAAAACACAAAAACGGGTAAACTGTCCTAATGCAGGGGTAAACTCTCCTTTACCCTCCCTAACCCACTCCCTCTCTCTCTCATGTGGGTCCCACATTTCTCTTTTTTAAAAAATTAAATAAATGAATTTTACATCATCAATCATATCAAAAAAATAATATATTATACCATAATATCATATGAAAATTATAAACTACTCCACTTCTACTCACTTTTCCAAACTTCAATACAATCACATCACAATAACTACTCACTTTTTCAAATTTCAATACAATTATATCACAACAAACCCACTTCTAACCCACCCTCAGTTTAACCCTCTATTCAAACACCAAAACCCAAAAACAGGTTACCCTCTACCAGTTTAACCCGTCTTAACCCGCTAACCAAACACACCCTTAAGGGTTAATGGGAGTTTACCCCGCATTTCTATTCGGTTTAAGGTTATCCTTGTAAACTATGACCCTAATCTGGGATTTGCCTGCTCCAAACGGAATCGATATATTGGAGTCATGCCGTATTAACATGGAGGGATCCTTCTAGATTTCTTGTTTTATCCAAAAAAAGAATGCAATTGAACAAAGACGATGAGACCAAAGTTGAAAAGATACCAAAGAACAACTCACTGGAAGAAAGCCCTCACTTATATGAAGACCTTTTTTGCTTTTCTATTATGTCGTCCACCAGATCATCTTTGACGATTGCTTTGGATACAATAAACCCCTCGCAACAATAGGCAATAAGGATAAACAAAGGAAGGAGTTTGTTCAAACTGAAATCGGATGGCTAAGGCCTACAGACTTGTGATGGGGAGCTGCATAAGATGTGAGAACAGATCCACGAAAAGCATCGGCAGGCGGCCGTGTGGCAGGAAGCATACATATGCCCCTGGAACTGTATATACAGATAACAACAGGAGCAAGGTACCGTGGAGGATGCGAGGCTATAGAGCACACGTTCATGCGTTTGCAGCAGCCTGTTCTTCGGCCATCTGCGAAACTGGGAGGAGGGTGCAAATCAAATTGCGATCTCCATAAACATTGTCCACGCGCCCTGTTAAAAATAAGTGCAGGCATCAGTATCCTGGGTTAGATATAAGATGGCTCGGGTAACTTGCCAACATGCGGGTTCTTTTACCAGTAGTTGGCCAGAACTTGGAGCCTCTGAGCCATGATGCAGGGAATGCCGCATATTCCCTGGAGTACGGTTTAGTCCACTTGTCGCCCATTAGCAGCGATGGTGGATGGGGAGCGCCCTGCATATATATTTGCTTCTCAGATGCATCCTAGCTTAAAAAGTTCAGCATACAGTACTGTTTGGTTGAGCCAGCATTGGCAGTCGGATCCTTTTACCTTGAGAACGTTGTTGTTGATATCAGCCTTTCCGCTCTCAATCTCAGCAATCTCTTCTCTGATGGAAATGAGAGCATCGCAAAACCTGTCTAGTTCAGCCTGTAAAGGAAATAAAGTACTTTTTATCAAGAAAAAGGAGACAAAGCACTGACTGAGAATCACCACAAAGAACATTTGTTGATAGTGATACCTTGCTCTCACTCTCGGTGGGCTCAATCATGAGAGTGCCTGGAACAGGCCATGACATTGTTGGTGCGTGGAATCCATAATCCATAAGGCGCTTGGCCACATCTTCAGGCTCAATTCCAGCGGTGTTCTGCTCATGGAAAGATTCCATTTTTCTTCTAAGTTGTATGAACCAAAACAACATGACAAGAAGCGTGATGGGGAAAATGTCGCACGGAACTGGTACCTTAAAACTCCTGAGGTCAACAATGAATTCATGGGCAACTGTTCCATTAATACCGCGGAAGAGGATCGGGTAATGTTTCTGTTAGATAATAAGAAGAAGAATTAGAGGATGATAACATGAACCAAGAACAACTTCAAGAGACTAAGTGAAACATCTACCACGCGAGGGAGGACTACTAATAACATTATACAGGTGCAAAGTTAGAAATATGCAAGGACGTGTCTAAAACAAGAATGGAGATATATAAAACATAGTGCTTCATAAGTATTCACTCCAAATAGCTTATGAAGACAATTGAGAAGGAAATTCAAGTACCTCAAGGCGCTTGGCCATGTAATTTGCATTCAAGATTGCAATCTTAGAAGCGTCAGTAAGACCGTTGGAACCCATCATGGCGATGTACGTGTATGAAATCGGCAAAATAAGTGCTGAACCCCAAGGAGCAGCAGAGATGGTTCCAAGTGGAGTTGCTTTCTCAGGAGCTGGTATACCACCTGTGGGTATCTATTATTGACATAAAGAAAAATATACCGAGATAATTTAGATCAGATTGTTAAAATCAATACAAGTTCAGAATAAGATTTAGAACAATATATAATGTGTTAGCTAAGATGTATCTGACCAAGAGGCTGCATGTGTAGAGATAAGATATAAAAGGTGATATACATCTCAGCACTCTATGAACAATGCAGCATCGGTAAAAAATGATGTTTAAGTAGATTTTGCATTGGCTAACCAAAGGTCCAGACAGTTGAAAAAATAATCAATGGTCAACTAAGATCCGCTCCTGAACAATAATCGTGTTCTGCGGATTTCTGCCCATGATAAATCGCAATCTTCCACAGAAGATTGTGGCAGCATCCCGCACAAGATTTTTAATTCCACAAGAAAAAAAATGGTGAAGCCTTCTCCTACTTTAAGTAGAGTCGGCTACATCGATTTTTGCTTAAATCCATGTTAAAAAGATCCGACTATTTTTTACGCTGGTTGTCGGCTACCTAAAGCAACCCCCACAAGGGGGATATTACGCACTGCAATACCACCTGACCATTGGAGTGGGTGCTTTTCAATTCCACGAGAAACGCAACATTTTCCACATAAATGGAGACCAGCATGGCCCTATGACTACCTATTGCCTTCTTTAGATGTGTAACCTTAAAATCACAACTAAAAGTACATGAATCAAAACTAATACCAGAACAGGGGTTATATTCTGGCGATTACATTAACCCACAGGAGCAGACTAAAAATGACTGAAAACTCGCCTGAAAAACATAATAAAGACGAATTAAAAACAATGAAAAATGGATGCAAGTCCTGAATCGCACATATTAGATATAGAAATATACCAACTTTACTAAAAAAAAAATCATTTCGAATGATATCGCCAATGCCACTGTAGGTTACAAATTTTGCATCACTACGAAGGAGACCTTCACCAACAAAAATGATGATTCAGGTATGGCACAAATAATTATCTATTATGGTGTGAGCATTAGGTCAGGGTTTGAGTACCCATCCTTTGCGGGTATTTATACATTTTTAGCTCTTGTTTATATTAACCCAAACTCTAGCCTGTCTATGTAAAGAGGCTTAGAGGCACACTACTCATTATATTGAGTATTCCATTGGACATGGTATGAAAGCAATGGTCGCAACCGAAGTTCCATGCCCACATCCCACCTCCCCCACCCACTCCCCCATGCTGCCAACCCTCCTTTTCTTGGATCTCCACCACTGACGACCACCCATGCAGGGTTGTTCCACGCAATGACAGTCACCGTTGATCCACATGAAACCATCACTCCCGCCGAAGTAGGCTGCAAAAAGGGGAATGGTGGCGATGGAAACATAAGGCAGGTTGACATCATCAGACAGATACTCTTGGAGAGCACTGTTCATGGGTCACATGTTTGCCTATCCCTGTAGTTTAGAACTTCAATTACTGTTACCCTCCACTAAACAACTTGTCAGATATTTATCGTTACTGAACTTTCTGATTAGCTTGTTGCATGTCTCTCAGTTTGCAAACCTTTTTTTGATGTTGTCTTTTGATTTTTCACGATATTATGACAAGGAAGATGGCTGATCATGGTCATGACGGAGAGGTTTGCAATCTCCTTGAGTCACCCCTACTTGCTAAGTCTGTTTACTGTTGGGGATATGCAGATGCGGAACAATCAATTAACAGGATAATATCCCCTGAAACTGTCCTGCAGCAAAGATGGCACACATAAGATATATGTTCCCCACACGGGAACTCAATAGCAACAATGACAATCAAGCACAAGCAAGCAAGGCAAGCACCACACGAGACAAAGATTTTTACGTGGAAACCCTTGCTCAATGTGAGCAAGGGAAAAACCACGGGGCAAAGACGGCAATGATTTCACTACGGTCTAATCAGCAAATGTTCTTCTCGGTTTTGTTGCCCACAAAACCGAGGTACAAGGCCACACACAAATGGATAGTTCTTCTACCAAGGAACAAACTATCCCCTAGGTATCCAAATACCAAATGTTGTTGCCAAAACAGGGAAGGACAAAGTAACTCCCCTTGTGGGGCTCCGGATGGAGAACCCAAACCGATGCACGGCTTTCTTGAGGTCGCCTCGGACGCAACCTCCGCTTCAGCTCCTCTCGAGCTCGCCCAGCACCTCCTCTCTTCGAACCCAAACCACAGCCCAAAGATCCAGTTGCTGCTGCCCCCGAGCAACCGATGCTCGGTCTTCTCTCTCTGCTCTCTCTCTCTCCCTCCGCCGCGTGAGGAAGAAGAAGAAGGGGCAGAGTACCCATCTGCTGCTGGCTGGGAAAATGGGAAAGGGGGAAGGGCAGCACTGGAATGGGGCGTTCCTCCTCACTGGAAATGTCTTCGGACAGTGACAAACAATGGGGCCGATTGGGTTTCCAAAAGGCTGGAGAAATATAAAAGATGCCCCCAAGTTGGGGCTGGAACATTTTGCAAGTAAACCCAACAACCTCCCCCTCCGGCCCCTACGGAAGGTGTTGTCTTGGTGATGAAGATTAAGAAGAGGTGACACCGCTCAGCTCTCTACAGAGCTGAAGCTTGTCACGAGTGACTGCCTTGGTCAACATGTCTGAGGGGTTCTCATCGGTGTGAATCTTCTTCAACATGAGCTGCTTCTGATCTATTGCATCCCTCAGCCAATGGTATCTCACATCAATGTGTTTGTGCGAGCATGGTGCATGGTACTCTTGCTCAAATCTATAGCGCTCTGGCTATCACAAAACACAACCGGCTCATTGTCACCCAATCCAAATTCACCAAGAAAGCGTTGTAGCCACAACACTTCTTTCCCAGCCTCTGCTGCTGCAATGTATTCTGTCTCGGTAGTTGAGAGAGCAACACATTTCTATAGTTTGGATTGCCATGATATGGCTCCCCCTGCAAATGTGAAATGTAACCTGAAGTAGACTTTCTCTGGTCCACATCTCCTGCCATATCTGCATCAGTGTAGCCACAAAGTTTGGGATCTGACCTCCTAAAAGCAAAACACATACTAGAGGTCCCTCTCAAGTATCTCAAGATCCATTTCACGGCCTTCCAATGATCCCTACCCGGGTTGGACATGAATCTGCTCACCACGCCCACTGCATGGGCTATGTCTGGGTCTAGTGCAAACCATGGCGTACATGAGGCTCCCAACTGCTGACTAGTATGGGATCTTGGCCATCTCTGCTTTTCTCCTCAGAAGGTAGAAGGACATGACTCTTTGTTCAGCTTGAAATGAGAGGCTAAAGGTGTGCTGACAGGCTTGGCATTCTTCATGTTGAACCGCTCTAACACGCGTTCAACATAGCTCTCATGTGACAACCACAGCATGCGTTTCTTCCTGTCCCTTGTAATCCGCATCCCTAAGATGTGACTTGCCTTGCCCAGATCTTTCATCTCAAACTCCTTGAAGAGTTCTCTCTTGAGCTTTGCAATGAGATTGGAATCATGACCTACAATCAACATGTCATCCACATATATCAAAAGAATGACGAACCTGTTATTGGGAAGACGACGAACATATACACATGGGTCGGCTGTAGTCCTCTTGAAGCCTTGCTTTCCCATGAAAGCATAAAATTTCAAGTACCACTGTCTCGGGGCTTGCCTCAAGCCGTAAAGACTCTTCCTCAACATGCAAACCATGTGCTCTTTCCCTGTCTCTTGAAATCCCTGTGCTGCTCCATGTAGATCACTTCCTTCAAATCACCATGAAGAAACGTCGTCTTCACATCCATCTGCTCTAGCTCAAGGTCCATGCTAGCAACAAGTCCTAGCACCACTCTCACTGAATTCATCTTCACCACTGGGGAGAAGATCTCATCATAGTCCACGGCCTTTCTTCTGGTTGAACCTTTTAACCACAATCTAGCCTTGTACTTCACCTGCTTGCCGCTGTCATCTGACTTCAGCTTGTTACACCCACTTTGTTCTTCAAGGCTCTCTTCCCTTTAGGAAGCTCAACAAGGTCATAAGTGTGGTTCTTTCCGAGAGATAGCATCTCTCATTCATTGCATTATGCCAATGACCCTTGTCCTTGTGCACCTGTGCCTCCTCAAAAGTGTATGGCTCACCTGCGTCTGTGAGCATCACATACCTAGAAGTGGGGTAACGGGATGATGGGCTGGCGTGTCCTCTCATATCTCCTGACCTGAGGCTCTGTTGTGTCTGCAACTGGATGAGGTAGCTCCCCCTGCCCTAGGTCCCCTGGGACCTGCATCAACGGATCTGCATCTGGCTCATGCTGCTCTAGCTGCCCATCCTCTCCACTTGTACCATGTACTGGAGAGGGACCTGCATCCTCATCACTGTCATCATCCATGGAGATCTCATCTCCATCACCACTCTCAGTGGTATCCTCAGCCAACGTCTGATTCTCATAGAAAATCACATCCCTGTGCCCGGTGACTGTCTTCTTCCTTGGATCCCAAAGACGGTATCCAAACTCCTGATCTCCATAGCCAAGAAAAATACAAGGCACCGCCTTGTCATCCAACTTCTTCCGCTGCTCCTTGGGTACCAATGCATACGCCTTGCATCCTAACACCCTCAAATGAGTATATGAGGGGTCTTTCCCTGTCCAAACACACTCTGGAATCTTGAAGCCCAAAGGAACTGATGGAGATCGGTTAACCAAGTAACAAGCGGTGCGAACCGCCTCAGCCCAAAAGGTCTTGAGCAACTTCGCTGTCTTCAGCATACAGCGACTCTCTCAACAATGGTCCTGTTCATCCTCTCAGCTAGACCATTGTGCTGGGGTGTGCCTGGCTCTGTCCTCTCATGCCTGATGCTGTGATCTGCACAATAGCCCTGAAAGCTATGGGAGGTGTACTCTCCCCCATTGTCTGTGCGTAGACACTTCAACAATTTTCCTGTCTCATGCTCAACCATGGCATGGAACTTCTTGAAGCAATCAAACACTTGATCCTTCGATCTCAGAACATATACCCACACCTTCCTAGATGCATCATCAATGAAGGTGACAAAATACATGTTGCCTCCCAAAGAGGTTGTGTCCATAGGACCACAAACGTCGGAATGAACCAACTGTAGAAGGTCTCCCTTCACCTTGGATCTCGCTCTGTATGGCGCACTCCTGCTCTTCCCCACCTCACATGCATCACAAGGAGACAAAGTGATGTCATTGTGGTAGGGGATCAACTCTCTCTTGCTAAGAAGCTGCAAGGCCCTTCTGGCTCATGTGGCCAAGCCGACGGTGCCACAAATCTGAGTTATCTGCTTCATTAGCATGTAAACTGTCATCCATGACCTTCACTCTAGTCATATAGAGTGTGTGACACAAACTGCCTCTCGCCATGATGAGAGAACCCTTGCTAATCTTGCATCTGTTGTCGCCAAACTTCAGATGGTAGCCTTCACTATCTAGCTGTGAACCAGATATAAGGCTAAGACGTACATCAGGAACATGCCTCACATTTCTGGAGTGTCATTGAGCACCCAACATCCGTCTGGATCGAGATGGTGCCCATGCCAATGATCTTAGAGTAACTTTCGTTACCCATCAAGACTCTCCCAAAATCACCACAGGTGTAGGTGGTGAAGAACTCCCTGTGTGGAGTCACATGATAGGAAGCGGCCGTGTCAACGACCCACTCCAAATCACTCCCTGCATGCAAGCACTGGTCCCTGGATGGTGAGAATCACCTCATCTGCACTTTCATCTGCCACAACTGCAACTACATTGCCATCTTCCTTTTTCTGTTCTTTCTTGGCTTCAGCTTGTTCTCTCTTCCAAACCCTGGAATCTCTCTTCCAGTGACCGGGCTTCTGGCAATGGTGACACTTTCCTCTACCCTTGGACTTGTCTCTGGATTTTCTGCCTCTCCTGTGATGCTCCTCTGCTGTTGGATCTTCCTCTCCTCTCAACAGCATACACATGTGAAGAGGAGGAAGCCTCTCCCGAAGAGCGACGTCTAATCTCCTCATTGAGGAGACTGCCCTTGACCATAGCCATGGTTAACTTGCTATCCTTCGCAGAATTGCTCAACGGTGACAACTAAGGTCTCCCAACTGGCTGGCAATGAGCCCCAAAAGAAGAAGTAACTGCAACTCGTCATCAAGTGTCAAACCCATGGAAGTCAAATGGTTGATAATGCTTTGAAATCATTCAAGTGCTCCGCCACTTTGGTCCCATCCTTGTACTTCAAATTCACAAGCTTTGTTATCAAGAAAGCCTTGTTGGTTGCGGTCTTCTGGTCATAGAGCTCGGACAACTTGTCCCATAGCTCCTTGGCATTCGTCTCCTCGGCCACGTGTGGGAAAACCGACATGTCAAGCCACTTCCGAATGGTCCCAATGGCCTTTCGATTCAACTTTTTCCACTCTCCTGTGGACATGTCTCCGGCTTGGCGCTCTCTCCCTCCACGGGATCGTGGAGGTTCTTGCAATACAAGATGTCCTTCCATCTTGGCCTTCCAAATCTGCCAGTTGCTGCTTGTGAGCTTGATCATTGTGCCCTCATCATCTTTGCCCATTGCTCAACCTGAGCTCTGATACCACTTGTTGGGGATATGCGGATGCGGAACAATCAATTAACCAGGATAATATCCCCTGAAACTGTCCTGCAGCAAAGATGGCACACACAAGATATATGTTCCCCACACGGGAACTCAATAGCAACAATGACAATCAAGCACAAGCAAGCAAGCAAGCACCACACGAGACAGATTTTTACGTGGAAACCCTTGCTCAATGTGAGCAAGGGAAAAAACCACGGGGCAAGACCGGCAACGATTTCACTACGGTCTAATGAGCCAATGTTCTTCTCGGTTTTTGTTGCCCACAAAATCGAAGTACAAGCCACACACAAATGGATAGTTCTTCTATAAGGAACAAACTATCCCTGGGTATCCAAAATACCAAATGTTGAGCTCAAAACAAGGAGGACAAAGTAACTCCCCTTGTGGGCTCCCGGATGGAGACCCAAACCGATGCACGGCTTCTTGAGGTCGCCTCGGACGCAACCTCGCTTCAGCTCCTCTCGAGCTCGCCCAGCACCTCCTCTCTTCGAACCCAAACCACAGCTCCCAAGAGACCCAGCTGCTGCTGCCCTCGAGCACCGATGCTCGGCTTCTCTCTCTCGCTCTCTCTCCCGCTCGCGTGGAGGAAGAAGAAGAAGAAGGGGGTCCGAAACCCCTTGTCGCTGCTTGCTGGAAAATGGGAAAGGGGGAAGGGCGGCACTGGAATGGGACGTTCCTCCTCACTGGAAATGTCTCGGACAATGACAAACAATGGGGCCGATTGGGGTTTCCAAAAGCTGGAGAAATATCAAAGATGCCCCCAAGTTGGGGCTGGAACATTTTGCAAGTAAACCCAACACTTACATCCACCAGTCCTCTACAACTTCATCTCTCTTATGGTTACATCAAGCCAAGTGATGGATTCCATGTTCAGACAAAACATGCACAAATTGATTGCCACTTTGTTAAAGACCTCATCCAGATAGGTCTCTATCGAAACTCCAATGTTACTTTTGCAAATCAAATAAGAAATATGTTCACCACGGTGCTTCCCAGAGTTTCTTTTCAGTGATATTGTAATGAACTGAGCATGTTATACATCTATGCTTGAGATTAAGGGGTATTATTGTGACAACGTTAGGGTTAAGGTTCGAGCACCCATCCTTTCAGGAGTATTAATGTATTTTTTGCTATCGTTTATGTTAACCCTAACCCTAACATCTCTCTTTATAGAAAGGACTAAGACACACTCTTCAATTAATCGAGGAAAGACACACTATTCAATATATAATGTATTCCATTCTATGATAGCGATGGTGTTTATACAATTGAAAACTGCAAGTCTGCAAGCACAGACATGCATGATCCTAGTTATGCATCCTCCAAGCTTAATAGTGTTGAGATAAATGTCTTGTTTGTTCTTGATTTATATTTACTTATTCTCCTGTCTATCTTATGTAATTTTTCTTTAGGATTTTTCTCCTATATAAGAGAGCCCTAAGGTCACAATATAGACTCATTTTCCCTTTCCACATGGTATCAGAGCGACGGTCCTGGACCGGAGCCTGTGCCCTAGCCACACTCACCCCACCTAAGTCCTAGAGGACACCATCTCCCCTTCTCGGCAGCAGCAGCAGCCACCTGTTGCCGCTATCGCCACCCCAAGAAGGGGCTCCTAGTGGCTTCTATCGTTGCCCATAGCCGGGGGGGGGTATCGTCAACTCTCATGGCACCCTAGAGGTCATATTCGCCATCCGTTGAGGCTTAGAAATCGCTGCCAAGAGCGATTTGATTCATTGTTCAGTCTGATACTGAGGTTTTTAGGGTGGTTTTGATAATCTAAATCACCATAGTTTCCCAGAGAAGCCTCTAACAGATGGAAGAGGTTGTGGTATGAGTCTACACGCACAACCATCTTCTTGTGTGCTTGCGTAGACGCATTCATCCCTGTTTACAACCCCAGTCTTCATAGGAGTCGTCATCACGTCAGACAATATGGTCGACATTTCTTCCTCAAGTGCCTCTAAAGGTCCAACACATATTGTCAAGATGTATGGGACTAATTATGAGTTATAGGCTATGTAATTCATGAGTCTAACACAGTACAATAGTAAAAAGCACATTCTGACGCAGGACGAACCAATCGACAAGATTGGGGTTAATGGCAGGACGAACCAATCGACAAGATTGGGGTTAATGGCTCATGGGAGGCAGATGATGCATATGTGCATGCCTGGCTGGGACGATATCAATGGAGATAACGAATGATATTTTGAGTCATACCACCGCAAAGGTGATGTGGGACATCCTCGCTGCTACTTACACACAAACGAAAAATGAGTCAAAGATACTGCTACTACAACATGATATCTTCACATCAAAGGAGAACGGGTGTCCTCTCCATACCCTTTACACTTCTCTCAAGGGTATGTTTGAGAAGCTCCATTTGCTTCATTCCCTTGACTGCTTTCGCCAGAACAACTCAAGGCTTACAGAGATTCGGTTATGATCGGAGTTTTTTTTAGCAATTCTTGGTCCTGGATCGGTCACAGATTCCTACTGATGCCACTATACCTCCAATGGAGGAGGCATACTGCAGATTAAGTAGGCTTTCTATAACACTTGGTGGTGCTACTCAGTAAACACATACCTCCTTGACTATGGCCGCATCTCGTGGTAGAGGGGTTATGTGTTGTTCATAGGGCGTAGTACCCGTGGTAGGGGAGGGGATAATCGACTCTGTCGGTCGTGCACTTTCTGCCACAGACTAGGTCATTCTGAAGATACATGCTACTCCAAGCATGGAGTCCCTCTTTCAGCTCGTGTTGCAGAGAAGAATCATCCACCTGGTGCTCTTCTTCCGATATATGATCAGAGGTTGGATGAGCTTGTGGCGAGACTGAGAGAGATCATGCCCGCATCTGGGTTGTCTACTATTCCATCAGGATCTTCAAAGGTAGCTGCATTAGCATCAACCACCACATCAGGTATTGCACATGCTTTGACTACCAGCTACAGAGCAGATTTATCATAATGGATTATGGATTTAGGAGTTTACACCACCTCTGTGATAATAGAAGGTAGTTTAGTGCATACAGATCCATTCAGCTAGGCTAGTCTGCAGTTATAGCAGATGGGACCCACTCTCCCATCACTGGACAAGGGAAGGTGCAGTTGACTTCGGCAATGTGCCTACAAAATGTTCTTCATGCCCTTGATTTTTCTATGAACTTACTATTAATTAGTCAAATCACCAAAGACTTACATTATCGTGTCATATTTGATCCATCTTCCCCCGTGTTTCAGGATATTTTTATGGGCAGAGTGATTGGATCTAGCCGTGGCAAGGTCTCTATAGACCGATCTAGTCCCCATATGCTAGTTCTTCGTCTAATCACACTGAATCAGTCTCTTCTTATGTATGGCACCTCCGGTTTGGTCACCTTCCTTACAGAAGTTGTGACATGTGCCTCCCCATATTTCTTCTCGCTCTACCATCCAGTACGAGGCTTGTCAGCTTGGAAAGCACCACTAGTCTACATTTCAGAATCGTCAAGGTCATAGTAGTCTTAGTATGTTTGAGTTGATCCATCTTGACATTTGAGGTCAGAGTCGTGTCCCAGACTATCAGGGATACAGATTTTATCTTGTTGTAGTTGACAATTTTTCAAGATTGTCTCGGGTATTTCTACCTAAAAATAAGTCTGATGATGAACATGTCATTCTATTTTTTATTAATGAAATAAAGAATGTTTTCCTGCAAATGTCCAGTATATTTATTCTGACAATGCATTAGAATTATGTAGCTTACAACTCTCACAGTTTTTCAGGACCATTGATATTGTACATCAGACTTCATGTGCCTATACATCCCCATCAAAATGGCGTGGCCGAACGTAAACATCGACATCTTTTGGATGTTACCGGAACCATGTTGATTCAGAGTCGTGCTCCTCATTCCTATTGAGGAGATGCGATTCTAACTGCATGCTACCTGGTGAATCGTATGCTCTCATCTGTGTTGGGAGAAAAGACTACGTTCTTGAATGCGCTTCCCGATAATATTTTTTTCCATCACTCCTCATGTGTTTGGTATGTTGTCTTTGTTCATCATACGTCCCCTGGTCATGACAAGCTCTCTCCTAGATCTATCAAGTGTGTCTTTGTGGGGTACTCCAAAACTCAAAAGGGATATCATTGTTTTGATCATGTTCGATGAAAATATTATTTAGTGCGGGTTCCACTTTCTTTGAGTCTATTATGTTTTACTCTTCTACATATAATAGGTTGATTCATTCGGATTCTGGAGAAGAGGTATACATACCTCTATCTCCAGATTCTTCTACCATGCCTACGACTAGTACGCATATTACTCCATCCCTAGTTCCATCAGTCCCTTCACCACCTTCTCCACCACTAGCAGCTTCCATGTTTTTGCCACAAGTCTACACTCGCCGACCTCGTGCTTATGGGTCTCATTCATCATCCGGTATGCCCCAGGTATATTCTGAGCACTTGATTTCTATTGATGGCACTAGTGATTTGCATTTACAGCAAGATGAGTAGGTTTCTATAAATGTTCCTTCCTCAATCGTTGAGAAGGCTGAGGACCTTGATGTGCTTATTGCTTTACGGAAGCAGAGGCATACATGTACTACATACCCTCTTCTTTCCAATGTTTCTCATGCTCGTCTCTCAGAGGAGTTTCAGATGTTTGTTGTCGGACTATCTGTCATAGAAAAACCACGAACATGTCAGGAGGCATTACAGATCAGTCAGTGCTCCACCTGGTATATTTGTAGTGGGGATCAAGTGGTTGTTTACAATGAAACACTGTACATATGGTAGTGTGGATAGATACAAGGCCCGACTTGATGCTCATGGGTTCCCTAGAACATATGGGGTGGACTATCAAGATACATTTCTCCTATAGCTCGGCATTCTACATTGAGGATTCTTATTTCTATTGTTGTGGTACGTGATTGACCTCTCCTTCAACTGGATGCCAAGAATGTATTCTTGTACGGTGATTTGCATGAGCCAGGAGGAAGTCTACATGAAGCAGTAACTAGGTTTTGTTGTTATAGGGGGAGTCTCATATGCTTTGTAGACTTTACAAGGCTATTTATGGCCTTAGATAGAGTCTGAGGACTTGGTTCCAGAAGCTCTCTAAGTGGATTGAGCAGCAAAGATTTATCAGATCGACTGCACATCACTCACTTTTCGTTCAGAGATCCCAGAGAGGTATTATTGCTATTTTGATTTATGTGGATGACATCATTGATATAGAAGATGATGAGCATGGTATCCATGCAGCTAAGGATTTCCTTGGACAACAGTTTGTGACCAAGGACCTTGGCAATCTTCGTTACTTTTTTTATCTCGAATTTGCAAGGAACCAATGTGGCATGGTGATGACGCAAAGGAAGTATGTTATTGATCTCCTAGCTGAGACAGACATAACATGACATGATGTAGGCATGATACTACTCCTATGGATCCGAGTATGAAACTCTATGATGATGGCACTGAGGTTGATAAAAGACGATATAGAGAGCTTGTAGGGAAGCTTTTATATGTCACCATTGCCAGACCAGATATATCCTTCGCAGTGAGCAAAGTTAGTCAGTTTATGGAGCAATCCATGCAGGTACATATGGATGCAGTTCATATGATTTTGAAATATTTGAAGACTTCTCCATGCGTATGACTCTTGTTCAGTATTGTCGCATCACTTGCAATTACAGCATGTGCTGATGCATAATATGCAAGATGTCCCAAAGACAAGAAGTCTACCTACATCACTTGTAATTACAGCTTGTGCTGATGCATATTATGCAAGATGCCCCAAAGACAGGAAGTCTACCTCATGCTTCGTTATCTTTTTAGGGATGTTACTTGCTTTATGGAAGAGCAAAAACATACAGGTGTTGCTAGATCTAGTGTCGAATCAGAATATAGAGACATGACACAAGGGAGCACAAAGATGATGTGGGTCAGATCTATCCAGACTGGCCTGAATATTGAGGTGTCAGTTCCTATGCACCTCCAAGACGACAAGCAGACCACGCATTTCATAGCCAATAATCCAACCTTTCATGAAAGAACCAAGCACATCGAGGTAGATTGTCACTACACTCGAGATATGATTCATAAGGTATTTATCTCCATGTCTCATGTTACTTCATAAGATCATACTGCAGATATGTTCATCAAGGCACTTACTAGAGGTCCATTCCATCGTTGTTGTTCCAAGCTGAGCATGATTGACATATCTGCTCCAGCTTGAGGGAGAGTGTTGAGATAGATGTTATGTTTGTTCTTTATTTATATTTACTTATTCTTCTACCTATCTTATGTAATTTTTCCCTAGGGTTTTTCTCCTATATAAGAGAGCCCTGGTCACAATGTAATGTACCGACTCTTTTTCCCTTTCCACAAATAGTATAGCTGAAACATGATTCTAGCAATGTATTACCAAAAAGGAAGGTATGTATAAGTACTTAGGCACGGAAGTAAGCAAGTTGATCACTAAATAAAAACTTCAGTGTCAAGAATCTCCTTACCACAGGGTGAGAAGGCAAAAATGGAGCCAAATGCTTCTTTACACCAATAGGGCCCATACCAGGACCACCGCCACCGTGGGGAATGCAAAATGTTTTGTGGAGGTTAAGATGGCAAACATCAGCACCAATAAATCCCGGGCTTGTTAGACCAACCTACACCACACGAATTTCATCAGATACAACATAAAGTAAAATCTGCATTATCAAAAAGGCATCCAATCCAGAAGAAGAAACAATATGAGATAAAGATGCCTGAATATGATTATAAAAAGCTTCATTTCAGGGGGTAGGCCATCCTATATTAGATTCAGATAAACAGTGCCCACAAGGTCCCTGAATTTTCAACTAACTTTTGTGAATTCTTCTTGTAAAAATTGTCGTCCTAACTTTTCATAAATGCACTACTATTTCTATTGTATTTTTAAAAAGCCGAATGATTACTAGAGAATAATTATGGAGTAATTATCCACCAAAAGCATTAATCAAACAGAACGTATCTGTTGAAAGTTCTCATTATCTCATCTACCATAGAATTTTCCTCCTGATTATGGCCACACCTCAACAATTCAATAAAAAAAGTCAATGCTCTAAAGCAGCGTAATTCACAATTATCCAGCCGTCTTTCCTTAAGTTCAAGATATTATTTTTGCCATGGAAATTTCATCTAAGCATGTCAAGCCACTATACACGTCTCATAGTTTGAGCAATATGCTGTCTAGCCAAAACCAAAAGAAGTATAATAATAAATCTATAACTCTACCGAAAAAATACATCAGTATTAAAGTGTAGAGTATACTAGTTCAAATAAAATTCCAATAGAAGGAAAACTCAGGTCAGTACTGAAACAATCCAGTGATGAATTATGTTGTAGCAAATACAGATTACATATATTAAAAAATACGGTTGTATTGAATCTATTGATATTAATCATCATGTTACCTGTGCATTCATATTAGCTCCATCCATGTATACCTGGCCTCCATTTTCGTGTATAATCCTACAGATTTCATCAATTCCTTCTTCATACACTCCATGTGTCGAAGGATATGTGACCTGTTGTCAGATTAAGGTTTGGGAACACATAAATGTATGAATCAAAGTAACATTAGAACTTATACAGTCAATTAAATGTGCAGTGCTTGGAAGATAAAGGGGTTATCGGCAATTCATTTCCTCGGTTGATTGCTTTGACTCAAGATCAAGAGACACGCATCCATTTTTATTAGCCTGGTCCCTTGGTGCATGATCATGGGACTTGGGTGGCATCTCTCTTATATCCAGGATTTTTATCAAAGGCATGTATAGATCGATGAGTGTACCATCTTTTGCATGTTTTCTTGTAACTTGTACCTATCCACAGGTGTTTGTATTAATATGGACTGGGAGAACCATTTATACAAGGAAAGTCCGTAATCAGCTCAGGAAATCATGCTTATAAATGCAGCTCTACCTATTGATTGTGAGATGTTTGAGATCTCCAGACATATTTAAAGATAAGATATTTTGCTTGGCTGCATTGGAAGGGAAATTTGGTAAGAAAAGGGTGTGCACAAGGTGATACTCATCATGTGTACTCTGCAGTAGAGAAGTGGAAGATAGCCGACATCTTCTCTGTTGTGATTTCTCAATAAAGATGGGACGGCAAGGGATGCCTTTAACAAAGTTATAGGAACAGCTAAAATCTTTGAAAAGTTAAGGAATGAACCTATGTAAACCATTATCTGATTTACCGAACTGAAGGAACACCAGTTTTTAAACATGGTCTCACATACAAATATAAGAAACTTCTGAAGTGACTAATAATTGGCTGACCATCCCCACTTCCAGAAACTTAATTGCTAGCAGAAATCATGGGCCACCCGATGATTGTTGTTCCAAAAACAATAACTCGAGTGGGCATGTTGACACAATAATCCCTCCCATGATCCCATCTAAGCAACAACTACTAAGCCTTCTTCCCACATTAGGCACGGTCCACAAAATAGACCCATTGCATGAAAGCATAACTATTTTTTATTTATATTGGACTTATCATAACTAAAGCAGAGTCTTCTTTCATAAAATTTTTTTGTACTTTGGTCTCTTGCAAGAATTGCCTTCCAACTGTTCGGTGTCACGCAGTCAAAATTCTTTTCTGATAACCTCATTTTAAACCCAAACCATAGATTATGGTCAAGCATCCCTGAAAGTATTTTCATATCTGCTGTGGTAGTCTTGGTAACATGTTTATAGTACTATAGATCCTCAATGCCTCGCTGCTTTTCTAAATACCTTTCACCTATACAGTTTTACTGACACACAAAACACAGAGCTCCTCTCAATTTCAAACACCATGCATTTCTCTATGAATGGCATGCCCCCCACTTCTAGAAATACTAAATCTATGAAAGGTTAAAATGGACAGCATCTCTACTCTTCTAATTTATAGTGAGTTGGATCCCCTTACAATCATTATTCAAGGTAAAAACACAAACGAAATAAGGCGTGCTATGGTAGAAAATTGTGTATTAAGCTTGTAAAAAATTAAATCATGAATCTGTACACACCATCAATGCAGACAATCTATCCTTATTTGCTTCAGCGGCCTTCCTTAGTTCTTCAATATTGATGTTTCCCTTAGAATCAGTTCCAACAGCAACTATTTTCATTCCACACATAGCTGCACTGGCAGGGTTTGTTCCATGTGCTGAAACAGGGATAATGCAAACATCTCGGTGGGTGTCTCCCCTTGCCTACACCATTCCATCAAACATGCAAAAGAATCAACCTCTAATATCCTTTTAGGTATAAAACAGAATGATATAATTTGCATTTTCTATGAACATACATGATGGTACGCACGGATAACCATCAATCCAGCATACTCCCCAGCAGCACCAGCATTGGGTTGCAAAGAGAACGAATCAAATCCTGTGATAGTACACAAGAGTTCGCCCAAATCCTTGAACATTTCCTTCATTTGGAGAAAATTCAAATGTCAAGTAAATTCATAATCACTAGTCCAAAATTGGTACACACTCTAATCGCAAATACCTAGAAGTCTTTAAATAGTTCAAAGAAGTTTTACGGGAAGAATTTTCCATCTTAATAAGTAGTCAAAGAATAATCTTCTAACATGTAAGAAATTGTAAAGATGACTCTACTACTAATGGAATTGAATACATAAAATTTGCGAGAAACATTTGCAAATATCTGGTGCGCATAGTAAAGGAGTTCACATATGTTACATAGCTGTTTAAAAACATTCAATATCTAATTGCTAGGAAGTATCTGTCCGAAGCTTAAGGCCAGGACATGCACAGATGGCATTAGCAGGCAAGACATTTTTGCTAACAGCAAGTCATGGCATACCTGATAACCAGCAGTTTGTTCAACAGGAGCAAACGGGTGAACATTTGCAAAGCTGGGCCAAGTGACTGGCATCATTTCCACTGTGGCATTCAGTTTCATTGTGCAAGAACCCAAAGGAATCATGCTGTGACATAGTGAAAGATCTTTTGACTGCAGTCTGTGCATGTATCTTAACAACTCGTGCTCTGTGTGGTACCTGAAAAGTGGAAAAATATAAACTCAGAGCTGCAAGAGTTGCACAGAACAGAATGCATTCAACTGAAAAGTAACATACGAGTTGAAGATTGAGTGAGTCAGGTAGGGGCTCTCCCTTGCAAGTCCACTTGGGATCGAGGACTGAACTTCGGGTGCAAGAGATGCAGCAGTAAAGGGAACCTATGATCATATCCCTTCTTGTAAGTCCAATATCAGGAGATAAGAGTTTGCGTGTGGATTAAATCCAAAAAAGACACCTACATTTTTGCCACCAGCAAACACCTTGAAGAGATCATCAACATCCTCCAAAGTCACCGTTTCATCAAAAGCCACGGTTATCTGAATAATATCCACTCTAATGAGCAAAATAAGCTCATGTTTATAGATGAAAACTTGTCAACAGAACTTACGGTCTTTGAATCCACAACTCGAAGATTAATTTCATGCTTGTGAGCGATGTTAGCAACAGCCTGAGCATCAGACACGCTGACTTTCACAGTGTCAAAGAATGGTAGATCCTGAACTGTCACAGTTCCAAGCTTCTTCAATCCATGAGCAAAAACACCAGCAAGACCATGGACCCTCTCTGCAATAGCCTTGAGACCTTCAGGACCATGATAAACAGCATACATGGCAGCCATATTTGCAAGCAGAGCCTATACATGCAATTCAAGGAGAATTTGCATTTAGAGAAAATGTAACGCAGAAAAATATTGCATATAATGCCCCTAAATTGCCATATAAACTTAACCAGCAATTGCAAAAAGTGAGGCTTATGACAAGTAGCGGAAAGCACAAAAACAAGAATCTGGCATGGTGACTATGAATCTGGAGTGATGGCATGGTGGCCATGAGAAGTTGCAATAAGAAAAAATTTCACGCGAACCATTTTAAGAGACTCGTCATCAGTGGGCATGTGAAATAGGAAAAATACCTAAAGAAAATGACAAGAAAAAAGCAAAAAACTAATTAATTCTCTTTAATGAACGAGGGGCAAATCCTCAAACAAACAACTTCAGCCTGTTTTTCCCCTAAAGCAACAACTCCCTTTCATTTTCTAACCGGTCCGAAATCGATGCTTAGCATCCTTTTCATAAAAAAACATAACCAAAGTTGTAATATTTCTAATTAAATTAGATTAACAAGAATAACCGGACCAAGACACTTTTCAAAACAAAGAAGCACCGTAGTAAACAAATATTTATATACAAGTAGATAGAATTACCAGATCTTGGGGCATCAGCAAATCTAAAAAAAATCCAAAACTAAATAAACCCTCCTCCCACCAGCCACCACCAATAAAAAATATTCCAATCCGTCAGCGAAATCAATAAAAGCAGATATTAGACATCACTAGTAAATAATTAATGCCAAACTGTACCCCATCTCTTACTTACGGACTCCACATCACTATCAAATCCTCAAGCAATGATGCTTCAGGGAACATCCAAATCACAGTCATGGACAGATTCCACATCACATCTAGAACATCATGCTATGTGAAATCAACAACCAAGTTTCGCTCAAACACTTCAAGATCCCTCGAGTCCCAATCTTTCTTCACTTAAAACTTCCAGATCCACACAAGCTTCAATCTTTCCTGACTACAATTCTAAAAGAATTGAATAAAAGAGAAAACGGAGAGAAAATTAAGGGAGATCTGGCGAACCTGAGCAGTGCAGATGTTGCTGGTGGCCTTATCCCTCCTGATGTGCTGCTCCCTAGTCTGCATCGCCATCCGCAGTGCAGGCTTCCCGGTGGAGTCCACACTCACTCCGATGATCCGCCCGGGCATCATCCTCTTGTACTCCTGGGATGTCGCGAGGAACGCCGCGTGCGGCCCACCGTACCCCATCGGCACCCCGAACCTCTGTGCGGATCCGATCACGATGTCGGCCCCGAGCTCACCAGGCGGCTTCAGCACAGTGAGCGCAAGCAAATCCGACGCCATCACCACCTTCACGCCGTGCGCATGAGCGTTCTTCACGAACTCGCCGTAATCCAGCACCTCCCCCTCAGTTCCGGGGTACTGCACGAGCACGCCGCAGACGTCGTTCGATTTATAGTCGAAATCCTTGAGATCTGCGACGACGACACGGATGTCGAACCCGTCGGCACGGGTGCGGCAGATGTCGATGGTCTGCGGGTGACAATTGCTGGCGATAAGGAAGGTCTTCTTCTTGCCCTTGAGGATGTTGTTGCACATCGCCATGGCCTCGGCGGCGGCGGTGCCCTCGTCGAGGAGCGAGGCGTTGGACATCGGCAGCGCGGTGATGTCGGTGATGAGGGTCTGGAAGTTGAGGAGCGACTCGAGGCGGCCCTGGGCGATCTCGGCCTGGTAGGGTGTGTACTGCGTGTACCAAGCCGGGTTCTCCATGATGTTGCGGAGGATCACGGCCGGGACGTGGGTGTTGTAGTAACCCATGCCTATGAAGGACCGGAAAACCCGGTTCTTCGCGGCGAGCCGGGACATGTGTTCGATCATGTCCGACTCGGTCAGACCGGAGTCGAACTTGCCGAATCGCATGGGAGGCGCGCGGATGGACGCGGGGACCGTGGCGTCGATGAGCGCGTCGAGGGAGGGGAACCCGCAGATCTCGGACATCTTGGACTGGTCGTCCGGGGTGGCAGAGTTGTGGCGGCGCGGGAACGTGTCGGAGGGGCGGAGCGACTCGACCGACACGGCGCGCGCGTGGCGCGGGGCGGAGGGCGTGCGCGGGTGGAAGACGGAGGGTGCGAGGGATGAGATGCATCGGTGAGGGTGGGGGTGGTGGGGCGGAGCGGGCTGCCTCGCCCGGGAGATGAGCCGGCTCAGTAGCGCTTTGTTGGCGAGCCGGCGCGCTCTCTCCATTGTCGGTCGGTTTTTTTTTTCTTACCGGTTCTCGGAAGGGACAGTGAGGGGAGTGAGGAGGTCGGGTTATATGGGAGGCAGGTGAGATCTGGAGGTGGGTGAGGGTGACGTGGAGGGAGGAGAGAAGGGATGGGGGGCGAGTGGAGAGGAGTGGGAGGGGAGGTCGTTTTCCTAATTCCAGGGGAACGGGGGCGGGAGAGACCACAGGGGGCTTATCGTCTCCCGTGGGACGAGGGGAGAGAGCCCACGATCGGGTTTGGTGGTGGAGGAGAGGATGGGGAGGGGGTTCGGACAAGACCAAGTTGGTTTGTATTCTCCCGCCCCTAAGTTTGAGCACATGTGTTGTTTGGGCTTTGGGAATGGTGGAGGGAAAAAAAGGGGCGTTTTTAACTGTCCCATGTTATATTGAATGTGTATATATTTACAGGGATTTTTGCAGATGTACCCCTGTTTACTTGTAATTTATATATTCATATATTCGAACTTTAATTTTACGGAAGTACTCCTATCGACTTTTCCATTTTATGGTTATGCTCTTTCGTTAGTCTACATGGGCATTTCAACGTTATTCGTGTAATATTGTAAAATCACAAGTGTGTAAATTTTCTATTTTATAATATTTACATGCATGGACGCCAATTTGTACATGTCGTCAATGTTTTAAAAATCAGATCGGACATTGAATCGGTCAATCTTCGATTTGGTCCAATCAGGTCGGATCAGTGATGACGTCAACATGACGTCATCATTCCTATTGACTCGGAAAAAAATCGAGCCCGACTTAATTTACTGGTCAGACCGGTCGAACCGGTTTTTTGAACCAATAAGACCGGATACATATATTTAAGTATGTATTTATATAGCAATGAAATAATCGTTTAAAATATCAAATCTTTAAATAGAATAACATGTTTGCCTATTTCGAGTAAAACTCTGCAAAAGTAGTCGCATTTTCTAGAATTGTATGTGAATATAATATTGTAATCATTTATTTATAGTTGGTTTAGAAGATTACTCTAAGAAAGTATTAGCACAATGTATATTCCAAAAAAGAGAGGGGCATACCTTATATCGCAGAAGTTATGATGGGCACAATTGATAAAAATCTCATTATTTCATTATTTAGACCTTTATTTTTTGACCATCAAAACTGGGTCAATCCGAGTCAACCTGATCCGGCCATCCGGGTCAACCCGGTCCGACCACTGGTCGGATCTGATTTTTTTTTTGAAATTAATTACAAAAAAATCGACCAAATCGATCGGATCGGGACCGGTTCCCGGTCCAACCGGTCGATCCGATCTGGTTTTTTAAATCCTGCCTGCCATTCCATCCATCTATATAGCATTGATGTTTGAAATGATGGATTATGAATTTTTTTTATTCTCGTTCATCTCGAGAATAAGAAAAGATAATTAGGAATTTTTTTCTCTTATCTCACTTTTTTTCTTATTCCTAAAATAGTTATTCCCTATCTATATTCCAAAACAAGTTTTGGAATAGCTAATATTTTTCATTTAATTGATTATCTCTGCCTATCACTAGTTAAAGTACCTATTCCATAATAACCGCTTCTTATTTTGTAATAGAGAAAAATGTGATTGCCCCTACGGGGAGCTAACTTAGCTTCCCCGTCCTATTTTCTTCGATTTTTTTTGAAAATTTTTTATGTGAATATTCATCACTATATCCTCATATTATATCATTCAAAATTCATATGAAACAGAGACTCTTACGGCCTCCATCCAGAAAGTCGCTTTTTAACGGTCTCGGGATTTTTTAAATCGACCACGTCTAGATGGAGGTCGTAGGAGTCTCTGTTTTTCATGAAATTTGAATGACATAATATAGAGATATAATAATGAATTTAAATAATTTTTATTTCAAAAAAATAAAAAATATGAAAATGGGGCGGGAGAGCTAAGTTAGCTCCCCTAAGGGGCATACACATTTTACCCTTTGTAATAACTATCATTTATTCGGTATTTCAGACACACGACAAGCAGACGACGATACGAGCAAATCTTATTATTCCATATTTATCACATTAATACAAAAGAATTGGGAATAGAAACCTCATTTTTTTATACCGGGTGCTTGAGAAGGAAAAATGGGGGCCATTTGCGTGACAAATGCGAACTTTTTAGGGTGTGTTGAATCAATGAAGTTGTTTGTGTAATATAGAAATTTCCCAGGAGCTTGTGTGTAAATTTTCAAAGAATTAAGGCCCCGTTTGTTTGATTGGAAAGGAATTACAATGCAATGGAATCAAGACAAGAATGGAATTAACAATGGAATGGAAAGGAATAAGTTTTTCCATTCCATTGTTTGGTTCATATTAGGAATTGAAAATGTTATTATGAGCCACATTCTTTCTTATGTTTGGAAAGGGAAAAGAATAGAAAGAAAATAACATTTCTTTGATATATTTAATTAAGCAGAAAAATAATCGGTATCCTCCAACTTATTTTTCATTTAATTGATATATTTCATATAAGGAGTCAATAGTAAAATTTAAATGAAAACTACTTTGTTTTATTTCTCATATTGTTATATTTGATATATCCATATCTGTATCCGCTAAAATGTTTAATTACTATATCTGTATCCATATCCTAAAAAATGAAAATGCTATGGGTGTCCATATTCGCAAAAAAAATAAAAACATATATCCATTTTCGTATATGTATCTGCTAAAATGTAACCCATATCCATATCCTAAAAACCTAAAGATGGTATATGTATCCATATCTATTGCTGCAAAAAAATAAAAATACATTTCCATATCCATATATGCCCCCCCCATCCTCATCCATGTCCATATTTGTATCCGCAAAAAAAAATTAAAATCCATATCCATGTCTGTATATCTATTCGCTAAAATATAATCAATATCCATACATTAGAAAAATGAAAATTACGTCCTTATCCATATCCATATTAGAAAAAAAATCCTATATCCATGTCCATATCCATATCTGAAAAAAAATAAAAAATATATCTATGTTCATATCCGTATCCGCAAAAAAATATATTTTATCCATGCAATAGATATATTTAATTTACATGGATTCGTATCTGCTGGAATATCTTGTAACCATATCCTATCTCTATCCAAAAAAATTTGAACTGTATCTATATCCGTATCCAAAAAAATATCACATATCCATGCCAGTATCCATATATGCATATATTTGTAACTTATCCGACCTTTTGCGTCCATATATTTGTATCCATATTAGTGTCCATATATCCATGTCCAAAAAAATCATATCTATGTCAGTGTCCAGAGAAATATCCAAAAAAGAAAAACATATATCCATGTCGATGACCATATATTTGTAACAATGATATACTAATTAAAAAACATTGAATAAGAATACATTCATTAGCATTTCTAAGGAATGGAATCGCAATTCCTAGGGGGGTACCTAGGAATGGTGATTCCCATATATGAGGGAATCGGGTTTCCATTGTAATCGTTATTCCTGCCGTAATATGGTCTAACAAACACAGGAATGGAATCGACAGAGGAATGGTGATTCCATTCTCCCTTCTATTCCTGCATAACAAACGGGGCCTAAGTAAAGAGTGAGTGAGTGGATTTTTGCGCGGAATGCAAAGAACGGGACAGCTCGCGGAATCCCTGGGAATCGAGGGGGATGTGGAGATGGAGAGGGGATGAGAATTACAGCCCACATTTGCCACTGAGTTGTGTATGGCGGAGGTACCTCTGGGAATAAGGGGGGCGTGGAGATGGGGAGTGGATGAGAATTACGGCCCATATATTTGCCACTGAGCTGTGTATGGCGGAGGTACACGGGAGAGCGCGCTTCACTAGTCTGAGGAGATTTTTCATATTTCGTCATACCATGATATAGATATTAGATAATAACATTATGTTTGTGTGTGGTCCTTGTATTCTCCGATCCAAATCTGAAAGTCACTCGTTGTACATGTTGGATCAAGGTGGATATGTTTGGTAATATAATTGTGTTGGGTTGGATTGGAGTGATCACATGGCAAAGAAAATAATGAACAATTCACCTTGGGCATTAATTCTTTCCTATATTTGATAAGGTTTTTTTATCATTTGTGTTCTTCTTAGATATTGCACTATCAATTATGCATCTCCTTTTGTTAGAATATCAATTGCACCACTAACTTCTTCCACAATTATCGCTTGTGCCCCTCGAATTAGTTGTCGCGTGTCCGTGCCTCAAGCGGACATTAACTTTTGGGACACGATGTTAATTAGAGTGAGTATCTTGTTGGGGATGACACACGATGAGGAGTATGTGTATCCCCTAAATTATGTCTTGCAGCAAAAATGGTACAACAATATGTATTCCCACTCCAAAATCAAATGACAACAATGACAAACAACCACACAAGCAACCACACAAGACAAAGATTTTTACGTGGAAACCCTTACTCGATGTGGGTAAGGGAAAATCACGGGCAAGACCTGCAACGAATCCACTAGGTCAAAATGAGCCAAATGTTCTTTCGATTTTGTTGCCCAACAAAACCGAGATACAAGCCATAAGCACAATGATAGTTCTTCTACTAGTAGCTAACTATCCCCATGTATCTAGCAATACCAAATGAGCTCTAAACCAAGAAGAATAGGTGGCTCCCCTGAAGTGCTCCCGGATGGAGATCCAAGACGACGGCTTCAATTTCCTTGAGGTCGTCCGCAACGACCTTCAACTGCTCCCAAATCCGCAGCCCCTAAGAGTCCGAGCCGATGCTGCTACCCTTGAACACGAACTCTCTCTCTCTCTCATGCGCGTGGAGGAAGACAAAGAGGGGTCCCAAGAACCTTGTTGTTGTTGTTGGAATGGGAGAGGAAACACCCAAGGACTAGGGCTTCGCTCCCTGTCCTGGAAATGAGGAGAGCAAAACGAATAGGGCTTCCACCGTTCCCTAGAGTGTGGGAAAATAATACAAAGGACCCTACAAATGGGGCAAAAGCTACAGCAGTCCCAAGGTGGGACTGGACAAAACCCAATAACCTCGGGAGGTGTCGACCATTGATGGAGATCAAGAATAAGTGACACCGCTCAGCTCTCTACAGAGCTGGAGCTTGTCAAGAGTGACTGCCTTGGTCAACATGTCTGAGGGGTTCTCATCAGTGTAAATCTTCTTCAATATGAATTGCTTCTGTTCAATTGCATCCCTCAGTCAGTGGTATCTCACATCAATGTGTTTTGTGCGAGCATGGTGCATGTTACTCCTGCTCAAGTCTATAGTGCTCTAGCTATCACAAAACACAACTGGCTCACTGTCATTCAATCCAAACCCACCAAGAAAGCGTTGTAGCCATAACACTTCTTTCCCAGCCTCTGCTGTTGTTATGTATTCTGCCTCGGTAGTCGAGAGAGAAACATATTTCAGTAGCTTGGATTGCCATGATATGGCTCCCCTTGCAAATGTGAAAATATAGCCTGAGGTAGACTTTCTCTGATCCATGTCTCCTACCATATCTGCATCATTGTAGCCACAAAGTTTGGGATCTAACCTCCCAAAAACAAGACACATACTTGAGGTACCTCTCAAGTATCTCAAGATCCATTTTACAGCCTCCCAATAGTCCTTCCCCGGATTGGACATGAATCTGCTCACCACGCCCACTAAATGGGCTATGTCGAGCCTAGTGCAGACCATGGCATACATGAGGCTCCCAACTGCAGATTGTTATGGGATCTTGGACATCTCTGTTTTCTCCTCATAAGTAGAAGGACATGACTCCTTGATTATCTTGAAATGAGAGGCTAAAGGCGTGCTGACAGGTTTGGCATTCTTCATGTTGAACCGCTCCAATACGCGCTCAACATAACTTTCTTGTAACAACCACAACATGCATTTCTTCTTGTCCATTATAATCCACACCCCAAGGATGTGACTTACCTTTCTCAAATCTTTCATCTCAAACTCCTTGGAGAGTTCTCTCTTGAGCTTCGCAATCTAGTTGGAATCATGACCTACAATCAACATATCATCCACATAGATCAAAAGAATGACGAACCAGTCATTGGTAAGACGACGAACATATACACATGGATCGGTTGTAGTCCTCTTAAAGCCCTGCTTTTCTGTGGAAGTATCAAACTTTGAGCACCACTGTCTCGGGGCTTGCTTCAAGCTATAAAGATTCTCCCTCAACCTACAAACCATGTGCTCTTCCCCTTTCTTTTGAAATCCCTGTGGCTGCTCCATGTAGATCTCTTCTTTCAAATCAATGTGAAGAAATGTCGTCTTCGCATCCATCTGCTCGAGCTCAAGGTTCATGCTAGCAACAAGTCCTAATATCATTCTCATTGAATTCATCTTCACCGTCGGGGAGAAGATCTCATCATAGTCCACTCCTTATTTCTGGTTGAACCATTTCACCACCAATCTGGCCTTGTACTTGACCTATTTCCACTATCATCATACTTCAGCTTGTACATCCATTTGTTCTTAAAGGCTCTCTTGCCTTTGGGAAGCTCAACAAGATTATAATTGTGATTTTCTTGAGAGATAACGTCTCTTCGTTCGTTGCATTGCACCAATGATCCTTGTCCTTGTGCATCTGTGCCTCCTCAAAGGTGTATGCTTCACCTGCATCTATACGCATCGCATACATGGAAGTGGGATAACGGGATGATGGATGACGTTTCCTCTCAGATCTCTTGACCTGAGGCTCTATTGCGTCTACATGTGGATGAGGCTGCTCCCCTACCCTAAGTCCCCTGGACCTGCATCAACGGGGTCTGCATCTGGCTCATGCTGCTCTAGTTGCTCATCCTCTCCACATGTACCCTATGATGGAGAGGGATCCATGTCCTCAGCACTGTCATCATTCATGGAAATCTCATCCGCATCACCACTCTTAGTGCTTCCCTCAACCAATGCATGATTCTCATAAAAGATCACATCCCTGTGCCGGGTGACTGATGAATCCACATTTCATCATCTTTATTCTATCATTTTGGCATCAAAAACCATAGCAAATGCCTGTAAATAGCCTTAAATAGAGCATCTTAGCATTCATGCATGTGCATCCAATTAATGTATAAAATACTGTAATTAAAGTCAAAAATATAGAATAAATAAAAGAAAAGAAAAAGAATAAAATATTGTAAATATTTTATGACCCAAAACCCCAAGACCTAGGCATCTTGATGAATAGGTCGACCAGGAATAAAGTAGGGGGAGATAAGGGTCAAATACCTATATTTATTAATTCATTCTTTAATCATTTTGGGACCTATTTTTGGTTCCACTTTTTATACATCAAATAAAAAAACTTTGTATATGAAAGTTGTAGATAATTTTATAAAGAAAAATACAAAATTGATTTCACTGAAAAATAATACACATATAAAAAGTTCTGGTCTAAATAAAAATCCAGAATTCCAAATTCCCAGACCCGTATCTCACAAATGAACTCCAAATGCATCAAACTCACCTTTAATTGTATATAGAATAAAATAAGCTATTTAATTGCGGTAGTTTCGCATTTAGCGGAGCTATGGTTTGAAAGTTGAGTTTTGGACCCCTATTGTATACTTGTACATATTAAAATATTCAATTTATTATTTATTCATTATTTTTATATTTTTATATTTTTATAATCTTGTAAATATTACTTATAATAATTATGTATATTAAAATTAGAATAAAAACCTAAATAAAACTCAAAATAAAATACTTACATATGTGATACATAGGTATACTACCTATACCCTTACCTATACAATACCTATTTATATTGTATTAAATATACAAAACATATCAGAAAAATGAAATAAAAATATATTTACATGTATAAAAATATTTCATAATTTTATAAAATAATATACAGAAATAAATAAAATTAAAATATACCAAATAAAAATAGAATACTAAATTGTATAGGTATTATACCTATAAGGGCTAAAACAATAACTTGTAAAAATAGACCTTATAAAAATAATTAAAAAGCACTATAAAATAGTTTATAAAATTATAAACACTTTTTATTTTATAACCTATATAAAATAAGGCTATTTACTATTTTAAAATGATTTTAGAAATAATTTTTTTAGGTTTTTCTTGGTTGGTCCACGTGGACCAACCAGGGGGCTCGGATGGTTGACCCAGGTCAACTATCTGACCTGCACATGTGGGCTGTGTCAGAGTGGGTTTTGACCTCTTTTCTTGGATTTTTCTAGGGTGCTCCTTACATCTTTTCGTGATGGAGTCTTCAGGACTTTTGATGCACATCTACCCATGAATCTCGCCCAAGGTTATTTTCAGGCATCACATCACTATGGCGCCCGTTGCCACCTCATCTTTCACGCCACTCGACCATGTTTCAAAACGAACCCCCCGACTTCCCTTTGACCTTTGATCACTCTTCCACCTCCGAATCCCTAGCCTAGGTCCTTGGCGTTACTCTTGGTGGCAGCAGGAGTTCGTAGGACCTCTCAACGGGTCAAGGCGGCGTCGAATCGAGTCAGGTCCCCACGCCGAAGTTCTCGCTGGAGGATTTCTCGTGCACGCACGGTTGAGGTCCCTTCTTCCCCTTCTTCTCTTCTGTTCCCTGATGTTTTAGTGTTAAAAAGCCTCAGTGGCAGTTTCTTTGTCAAGATCTACCGCTTAATCATCCTCATTGCGCTCCGATTCGATCTTGGCCGGCATCGAGTCTCGCCGGCCTTAATCTCCCTTCCACCTAGCCGTATTCCATTGTGAAACACCCAACGAGGTCGGGGCATTTTGCCCCCGATCTCTTCACCCGCTGTCCTTGCAGGTTTGGAAGCCATCCACGCGCCTGGGGGAAGTTTTGCACCTCGCCGGAGCGAGCTTGGAACCTCCAAGCTCCGCCCTCGCTGCGGGAGAGCCCTGGCCTTTTCCTGGGCATTTTGAAGCCGCCAGACGACAGAAGACCCCTGCAGGAGCACACGGAGGTGGTCGGGAACCACCCAGGTGCCCGGAGAAGCCGCTCCTCGTCGATTCAAACTCGACGGGAGCCTGTTCTTCAGGTGTTCTTGGAGGTCCTCTCCTCGCCGTCCGATCGAAGGCTGATCGCCCAGGATCGCAGCCACCGTAGGATCAATTCCAGCCCCAGCCGTTCGATCGACCCCGCATCTTCTAATCCAAGCCGCCCAGCTGAAGGGGTATCGCAGACGGAGGATGCGCCACGTGGAGTTAAGTGAAGCCGATCAGCCGTTGGATGCGCCCCCTGTGTGGGTAATTTTTCTTAGTACCCCTGCGCCTTTTTGTATTACGCATTAACCCGGAAACATTCATCGGTAGTGTTAAATTTTTGTAATTTTTATATCCGTGCCCCTGGTATTATGTATTATTGAACGCATACCCCTGCCAGTCATGCACGTGAGCCATCATGTGTTCCCTTGGCCATTTTGCAAGTCCGCCTAGACGTTTTGGTTATTTGCAAGAAGGTCCTCCCCAGGCGCGTGCATCGCACGCGCGTGGGTGTGCTATTTGCAACCTTGCCCTCGCAGCTTTTGTTTTTTGTAAAAGGGTCGTTAAATTGAATATTAAGTGCTAACTTTTGTGAAAAATTGCATGAATGCCCTTGAATGTTTTAGGATTTGCGTGTATACCCCTGCCAGCCTTGATATTTTTGCTTGTTAAATCTATTTAATTAAGGCATCATTTCAATTCGAAAAATTCTCAAAAATTCAAGTTAAGCTCCTGGGTGCTTGCACTAACGCCATAATTTTAGTTTTTGATTTTATTGCATTTTTATATTTATTTAAAATTAAAAACATGTTATTTCAGCACTATCTAGCGTAGAAAATACCAAAAAATACTAAAAGGCCTTAAAAAATTCCAAAAATATTCCTTACTGTGTATTTTGACCTACTTTATTTTCAGTCCAAAAACCACTAAAAATTTCAATAGAAAAACCCTAAAAATTAAAAAATACTTAAAAACTTCAAAAAATATATAAAATCATAGAAAACTCAAAAAAATATAAACTCAGTTCCTGTTTCTTCTATATTTTATTGCCTTTATTTGAAAATTAGTTTGGAAAATTTTTATGGCTGTTTGCTATTTTAAATTTCCATTTTATCCCCAGCCAATAGCTTATTCACTGTTTTGCTTTATTGTGCTATTTAAAAATACCAAAAACATTCTGAAAATCACCCAAAAATCACAAAAATAGTAAAAATTTATAAAAAGATCAAAAAGATTTTATTTATGAATTTTTAACTATTTTTGCATATCTTTATAAATATTTTACCTTCTCTTTTATTATATTGCTTACTTATTCCAATATTGAAAATGAACAAAAAAATATAAAATATAAAATATAAAAATCAGAAAATTAAAAACCAAAATACAAAATTAAAAATTAAATAATAAAAATAATAAAAATTTAAATAAAATTAAAAATCCACAAAAAAATTAAATTGGCTAAGTAGTCTAATAGACCTCGATTTTGACTTTTGTCTTTACTCTGCACCCTTGTTTCCTGTGTTCGACCCCTACTTACTTGCCATTATACATTTGTAGTAGGGTATAATAAATTTTAATCCTTGCTATTGATTACATGATTGATTGTGTGGGTTAATTGTTGACGAACGAGGAGGCTTGAGTAGTCGCATCAGCGACAGTGAGTCTGATTTGTCAGACCACTACTTAGCGGCTCTCGCTTAATCGTTTTTCAAATGGCGCCGTTGCCGGAGAGCATCGGCTTGTAGAGTACTTTTGAGTCTATTATTTGCTTAGCCATTTTTGTTTATTTATTTTCCGTGCATAATTTGTTTTGAACTATCTGACACATCTCTTGTTTTCTTGCGAGGGACCGCTGACCGAGGAGGATCGCCTAGGGGATCCTGTGCATCCTTGGGAGGAGCAGCCGGCTATTCTACCCTAGCCGGCAGCAGAGAGCAGGAGAGCTTGAGAGAGAGAGATAATTAGACTTTGTTGTCTTTTTGTGTGTGAGAGAGAGAGTAGCTGTTTAAATTGTAATAATACAGGACTTGGACTCTCAGACACTCCGGGCCTAATTTCCGGGTGTTTGTTCACCCGGGGGCTCACCGCGATTTTCTCGTGTTTTCCGACTGTCATTTTCCAGTTTTGTTTTCATTTTTTTTCTTTTGTGGATTGAGCCATTAGACCTAGGTATTGCTTGATCGATTAGATTAGGTCCAAACACCTTAATAACAATTGCATGTACCTATAGCTCGTGCTTGGACTTAGTTTAATTAAACAGCTAATTCACTCCTCTTTGATCCGCGCACCGCGAGCTCTCCCTGCCAAGCGCTTCTCCTAAACTCGATGTGTCGAGAGAAGGAGGGGGAGCCTAGACCGGACCTTAGGATTGGAGATTAGTGGTTAGCTTGTGGTTCTTCACGCTAGCATTTGCCTATCTTAGGACAATTTCCGCCTTGCATACCGGCATATAGTTAGGTTTATAAATTTCTGCTTTGCATCCCGCATGGAGAGAACTGAGATTCATGTAAGTCTTCTTACTTTGCATCCATCATCTAGGCACAAAGGTGAGATCTCTACCTTGGTGTCGACTTGCATTGGCTTTTCCAACTCTATTCTCCCTCTATTTTTGGACAAAGTAGGATCAAGAAAATACAAAATCGTTAGGCGCTTGTTTGAATTCACTCAAAAGAAGCGATAACACCAAAAAAATTTAAAAAGGGACTGCTAAGAAAACTTTGAACTAAATAAAATTGGTAATTGGACTCATTGATTGGGGAGAGCAACACCCTCACTTGTATTCAGGTTGCATGGGAAGGTCTCCTTCCAAGTGAGCAGAGTGCTTCGTAAGGATTAGAGCCCAAAACTCAACTTGTGGCTGCCTTGTGTATCGCTTGGATTTCCGAAGTATTGGCGCTACTATCGTACGTAGGCGAGTAGGGCTTGGTCACCATTGGTGACTCACTATTGTGTGAGCATCGACCTTGTCCGAAGTACCGAGAATAGGCCACGCCTTCATGGGTGTGTCTGTCTCACCGTCTGCGTCCGAATAGGATCTTGCACGCTCACGGGTGATTCCGTTGCGAGAGATCTGAAGTATCGGTTTCGCCTATCGGCTTCCTCCCTCTATTTCTTTGGCTGAGTAAGGATCCAGGAAGGGTTACAAGGACCTTAAAAAGTGTAAGTTACAGGTTACACAGGAGGAGGACAAGTACGGGAATACTTTTCCGGCAGTACTCTCTCTCCTTTAGGCGTAGCGCTCTAAGGACTCGTGACAAGATTAATTCCTGAATTCAAGCTAAAACCGACAAGATAATAGCCAAACCTTAACGGCTTCATGTGTTGAGTTGGTGAACTCACCCCTGTTTTGTGTTTGATTGCTAGCTACATTTAGGTCAAGATCAAAAATATCGCGCCTTTACGCAAATTTTGTCTCCCCCCAGTTGACCCTTGCTCATTGTGAGCCTTCTACTGTTTTACACTCCATTTATTTCTCGTTGACCCCCGTATCTTTCATCCACATCGATCTTCCTCTTGATCTTCGAGATGGCGATGAATGGGCAGTTTAGCTGAGACTCCGTCGGCACCCACATCAGATCCATTCGCTCTCCCTCTCCAATAATTCAGGGCGATTCCCGAGAACCCGGTTCAGATCCCGTGAACCGATCTCCAGACTCCCTATCTTCTTCAATAAACCAGGATCACTCTCGTCCCGAATTCTGTCCGTTTTGGATGACAATTGATTTCACTCCTTATACATCGCCATCCTTAACAAAATTCTGTGTTGACCTTGACACAGACCGTATCTCTCTATCTGGTGCTGCAATCCAGACTGATCGGGGAATTCTACCATGTGCAGACTTAGAGCCCGAGTCAGCGAACCAAGCAGAATCCGAGATGGCAGGAGGAAGAGGAAAAGGACCACAGGCCCCACCTGAACCAGAAGTCAATCCGGGGGAAGGGCAATATACAACGCAGAGAGAGGTTAACAGTCAGCTACTGGCTTCCATCCAAGCCATTCAACAGTAGTTGACTAATCAGGCCCTGGCCCAGACCGCCTTCCAGGATATGCTGAACGATCGGAGGAGGAGGGCCGACGCAAGAGACGGCCGACAAGAGGATGATCCGAACCACGAGCTGAATTTTAAAGAAGTCAGAGATGAATTCTCAGTGGGAGGACCCGAAGATCCACCACAGCTGAAGCCTACACTAAAGGAAACATACAACCCAGGAGCGGGACGCATCACTGAGTGGATTCAGGTTCCACGCATGCACGCCCACTTCGAGCTGAAGCCGCAATTTCTGTCGCTACTTCCCACATTCCATGGGAACACCACTGAGGAACCGTACATTTTTCTCAAGAAGTTTGGACGCATCTGTGCCACTGCTCACTACCCTGGAATCCCACTGGGGGTAGTCAAGATGACCACGTTCCCCTTCAGCCTTCAAGACAAGGCCCTATATTGAGTTGACCATCTTGGGAAGGTCGTCACGACCTGGGAGGAGCTGAAGTATGCGTTTCTCCATAAATTCTATCCTCTCGGGCGATTGAATCAGATGCGTGCCCGGATCTCTAGTTTCTGCCAGCAATCCCACGAGACCATCCATGAAGCGTGGGAGAGATTCAAAGATCTTCAGGAGAAGTGCCCCCACCATGACATTCCAAAGACCAGTTTTGTACAACACTTCTTTTGGGGGCTATCATTTGAGAGCCAAAAGCTTGTAGATGCAGCTTGCGGCGGTTCACATTTCAACAAGGACGAGAACATGGTATGGAACGTCTTCGAAGAAATGGCTGAAGGAGAAGCAGCCCAATCCTCGTCTAGAGTATACATGAAGCCACCAACTGCCATCAGCAAGCCAGTGAACATGGCTTCTCACACCGAAGGCAAGGATGAGAGCTCCAACCTGAGCATCATTGGGAGCCACTTGTCCAAGGTGGATATCATCGAGAAGAGGTCACAGGACCTCGAAAAATTGGCAGTCATTGAGAAGAGAACCCAGGGCCTGGACAAGCTCGACCAGATTTCCCAACAGCTGGAGCAGCTCGTGCGTGCATTGAATGCAAACATGTGCAACGCTGTGTCTACGTCTGCCGAGCCGAATGCTGAGAAGAAGGAGCCTGCAATGCAGCAAAACCCTCAGCCGACTCCACCGCAACCCCAGCCTGTCCAGCACGTGTACTACATGCAGGTTCCGGAGCAGCAACCGCAGCCCCAGACACAGATAGTTGTATACCAACCTAAGTCCCAGCCAGTCTATTCTGAGCAGTTCTCTCCACCCCCGCCACTGGTTCAGGAGATCAATGGCGTACGGAACAATGAAGCGCAGCTGACCCGTCCTCATGGACAACCTCAGGGTCAGAACATGGGCAACATGCCCTATCACCAGCAGCAACAGGGTGGGAGACCTTTCCAGCCCTCCTACCAGTACCAGCCTCCATCCCACGGTAACACCTGGAGGCAGAATTACCAACACGGTCCTCAGCAGTCCAGATGTCGCGGACATGGATATCATCAGCAGCCGGCTGCTCAATACAATCAGTAGAATGCACCATATTCCTCCAACCCTCCTCCTCACCAATTCTCACAAGGATATCAGTCGCAATCTCAGCCGCCATATCAGCATGCTAGACCCCAGCAGGGGGACTCTTCTGAGATTGTGCCGGTCAACCCGGCCCTGGCTTGTTTAGAGTAGTTAATGAAGAATATGGCTGAGATGAACCAGAAGATCGACGACCTGACGACAGCCAAGACCGCCATACCAGCCCAGGTCGAAGCCAACCCGAACAACTTCTGACGCAAGGAGCAGGTAGCTGGCAGTGTCCTACTCGAATAAGGTGAATTAAATTGTTTTTTATCTAATGTTGTTACTCTTAGGAGCGGTAGGACACTCCAGCCATCGGCGACGGCGAAGGGAAAGCATCTTGCATCTGACGGGGAATCGTCAGTCCAACCAACAACAGGGCCGAGCAGTATTTTGGGAGCAGCACCAGCAATCAGAAAATCACAAAAAAATGAAGAAAATAGCAAAACACAAAAAGATAGCAGCAACCTCGGTGGAGATCAGCCAGCATTGGAGACGCCTGCACCTACTTGCAGCCAGTTCCTGACAGGAGGAGCACTACACCTGCAGCGAGTCCAACGCCAGTACTAGAAGCCGAGCCTGTCATTTTTGGTCCACAAATTGTAGATGAATCCATTCCTTTTTGCCATCTACCTATACACAATAAAATGGACATTGTTTTGAATGAAAGTGGTGAAGATTTTGTAAATATTCCTTTTCTTGAAGCAATGAAAAAACACAAAAAAAATGAAAATTTTGAAAAATGCTTTGTCTGATCCTGCCATCATAGAAATCATCCAGAATTTGGTGCTGAATATGCCATTGATGAAAGCTCTTGAGTACATGCCAGCCGTGAAGAAAGGATTAAAAGAGGCATGCACGACCAAGCGCAGGCTGCACCCCCACAACCCCAGAAGCAAGGGTGGCAAGTCCGAAAAGCATATCCTCACAATGGCCACCGTGAATGCCATCAGCAACCTCCCGGATAAAAAGCCAGATATGGGAGCACCTCTTGTACGTTGCCAGATGTTCAATCAAGAGTTTGAACGAACATTTCTTGACAGCGGGTCTTCTGTCAATTTGATGCCAGCATCGCTACTCACGGAATTCAGGCTAGGACCGCTCAAGCCTACAAAGATGATTCGGCAGTTCGCAGACAAGTCAGTCAAGCGGCCTAGAGGCCTGTTGGAGGACGTGATCGTCAAGGTTTAGGGAAAGTCATTCCCGACCGATTTTGTGGTCTTAGATATGAACGTCCCCTCTCCATTGCTCCTTACCCCAATCATACTCGGAAGACCATTTCTGCGGACATCGAACGCAGTAGTGAATTATGGGACGGGAGAAATCACTTTCGGAACTGGCAATGAAATCATCATAGTAGAGACCCTGTCTGAGGGAACACCAGCTGAACAGACATCTACATCATGTGCAAGGGTGATCAAGCAGGCTAATGACTGTGACTTTCTAGCTAAAATTCAAGATACCAATTTATTTTTGGATGACAATGAGATCTACAAACTCCTCTACCCCGAGGGGGAAGTGGAGACCGCAGTCGAATTTCCCCTTATCGATCAGGATGAGGAACTTGCTGATGTGCTGTAAGAGAATGCCGTGGGGGTGATGTGCCTTCAGAACCAAGAGCA
Source organism: Ottelia alismoides (assembly GCA_037367405.1). NCBI lineage: Eukaryota > Viridiplantae > Streptophyta > Magnoliopsida > Alismatales > Hydrocharitaceae > Ottelia > Ottelia alismoides. The sequence continues at coordinate 474,664 of JAZKJV010000020.1, forward strand.
GAAGTTTGAAGAATTTTCTGATGAAGAGGACATCATTGAGGAATTTTGTTAGGATTTGAGAGAAGAGGCAGAACAGATTATGGTGGACACCGAACAATTGAAAGAATCACCACCTGCACTAATAGCTGAGGTCACCACTGAAGCAGCTCAGACCCCGCCAGAGCTAAAACCCTTGCCCTCCAACATGAAGTATGCCTTCCTTGCGGGAGAACCGAACATGTACCCGGTCATCATCAATGCACATCTGACCGAAGACCAAGAATCTCGTCTGATGGAGGTTCTTGAACGTAACCGCAAGGCGATAGGCTGGTGAACTTCTGATCTCCATGGGATCAATCCGTCACTCTGCTCGCACCGCATCTTTCTGGAAGAAGATTGCAGACCCTCTCGTGAACTGCAGAGAAGATTAAACCCGAACCTGCAGGAGGTTGTTATGAAAGAGATCCAGAAACGGTGTGATGCGGGGTTCATCTATCCCATCTCCGACAGCAAATGGGTGAGCCCCCTGCATGTTGTGTCCAAGAAATCAGGGATCACCATTGTGAAGAATGACAAAGGAGAGGAGATCGCAACCAGAGTACCCACTTCCTGGCGAGTATGCGTGGACTACAGAAGACTTAATCTTGCTACCCAGAAGGACCATTTTCCTCTACCCTTCATCGACCAAATCTTGGAGAGATTGGCCGTGAAGGAATATTTCTGCTTCTTGGATGGTTACTCTGGGTATAATCAAGTTGCTATTGTTCCTGAAGATCAAGAGAAGACCACGTTTACCTGTCCTTTTGGCACATATGCCTTCAGACGGATGCCGTTCGGGCTTTGCAACGCCCCAGCCACATTTCAGAGGTATATGCTTGCAGTTTTTACCGATATGGTGGGCAACTTTCTCGAGATCTTTATGGACGATTTTTCGGTCTACGGAAATTCATTCGATCAATGCCTGGATTATTTAGACCGAGTTTTACGGAGGTACTGCGAAGTCAATCTGGTGCTCTCGTGGGAGAAGAGCAACTTCATGGTGACCGAAGGAATTGTGTTGGGCCACGTTGTTTCTAAGCGTGGAATGGAGGTTGACCCAGCCAAGGTGGATGTGATTTCCAAACTTGAGCCACCTACAAACATCAAGCAAGTCCGGTCATTCTTGGGCCATGTCGGTTTTTACCGGCGTTTCATCAAAGATTTCAGTAAACTGGCCAGACCATTGACTGAGTTGCTCGGCAAGGACAATGAATTCATTGTAGATGCCCATGTGCTCCTTGCCTTTAATCAGTTGAAAGAGCTCATCACGCAGGCCCCTGTCCTACAGCCACCGATTTGGACTCAGCCTTTCGAGATCATGACTGACGCGTCAGATTATGCCATCGGAGCTGTACTGGGATAGAGGAAAGATAACGTGCCATTTGTGATTCACTACGCTAGCCGAACGCTCGATGAAGCCCAGAGAAACTACACTGTCACTGAAAAGGAGCTGCTAGCGGTAGTTTTTGCCTTGGAAAAGTTCAGATCATACCTCCTTGGGTCCAAAGTAATCATTTACACTGATCATTCGGCCATTCGGTACTTACAGCAGAAGAAGGACGCCAAACCACATCTCATTCGGTGGATCCTTCTCCTCCAGGAATTTGACTTGGAAATCAAAGATAAACCTGGGGTAAAGAATGTAGTAGCTGATCATCTGTCAAGGCTTCCTGAACCAGAGTCTCCTGAGCTGAACCTGCAGCCGATCACAGAGACCTTTCCAGATGAGGCAATTCTGTCTGTCGCCTCACTTCCTTGGTATGTGGACATCGTGAACTACTTGGTTGCCAAGAAAATCCCACAGGACTGGCCTAAATTAAAAATAGATAGGTTCTTGTCTAAAATCCATTTCTACCAGTGGGAAGACCCGTATTTGTTTCGTGAGGGAACAGATTGTATCTGGAGAAGGTGCATTCCTCAGGAGGAAGTTCCAAGTGTCCTCGATTTATGTCACGACCAAGATTCTGGAGGACATCATTCAGATAAATGAACGGCAGCGAAAGTTCTTCAAAGTGGCCTCTGGTGGCCTTCATTATTCAAAGATGCATATGAGTATGTCAAATGCTGCACTGACTGCCAGAAGATGGGCGGAACCATAGGAATGAGAGACACGATGCCACTGAAATACATTCAGATCTCAGACGTCTTTGACGCATGGGACATTGACTTTATGGGCCCGTTTCCCAACAGTCAGAGTTATGAATAAATTCTGCTTGCTGTCGATTATGTAAGTTGATGGGTGGAGGCTATTCCCGCCCGAGCCGCCGACAGTAGGACTGTTTGTCGATTCTTGAGAGATCACATCATAGCACGGTTCGGGATTCCCAAGATTCTCATATCTGATGGGGGTAGTCATTTCATAAACAGAGAGGTGAAGAAGCTAACTCAAGAATTCTGCATTGAACATCGTGTTGCTTCACCCTACCACCCGCAGTCCAATGGCTTAGCTGAATGTTCAAACAGGGAGATCAGACAATCTTACAGAAGCTTGTGCGTCTGGATCGCAAGAACTGGTCTCAGCTGCTTGATTCCGTTCTTTGGGCTTACATAACAGCGTACAAAGTTACCATTGGGAATGTCTCCCTACCGCCTTGTGTATGGCAAGCCATGTCATTTGCCCATCGAACTAATTCACAAATCCTTATGGGCCATTAACATCTGTAACTTGGACTCCAAGCAAGTAGGAAAGAACAGAAAACTGGATCTGAACAGATTACTGGAATTCAGAGATTATGCATATGACAACGGCCTGATGTACAAGGAGAAGGTCAAAACATGGCATGACAAGCATATCCGTCGCAAGTCCTTTGATCCAGGTCAAAAGGTGTGGTTGTTCGATGCGAAATTAAAGATCTTTCCAGGCAAGTTGAAGAGTAAATGGGCTGGGCCATTCATGGTTAGGCAAGTGCGTGACAACGGAAGTGTGTTGATATCCAATCTGTCAGCTGACGCACAACCATTTGTAGTCATTGGACAGCTTCTGAAGCCATACCTTGAACATGATACATTCACGGCTGTCGTTGACTCGGTTCAAGTAATCTATGAAGATGAGCTGAATATCTCCAAAGAGGCAGAGGAAGGCGAATCACACCAAAATATTTTTGAATGATTTTCCTTCTTTTCTTCTTTTCTTCTTTTCAATTTCTTTTATCCTCTTCTACCGACATGATGCCATCCCTTTCATCATTGCTACACTTAGGATGTACTTTATCCTAAGTATAGGGGGATGCGCATCCCGAGTTGTTCATATCTAATTTCATCTCTTTTCTTCTTTTCTTCTTTTCCTTTCCTATCTTCTGTATCTATCCAAAAAGTGTCGCCCCTTGTAGACAGTCTTCTATACTTAGGACGTACTTTGTCTTAAGTATAGGGGGGTGTACACCCTGAGTGTCTTCTATTTTTCGATCCTCTCCCTTGTCTCCTCTTCCCGTCTATACTTAGGGATATCTTACCCTAAGTATAGGGGGAGACAACCTGAGAACGATCTGTTCATTCCCACCCTTGACCCTCCCTGCGTTATGTACGGTCTGCTATACTTAGGATTATTTGATCCTAAGTATAGGGGGGACGGTCGGCTTCTCATTCATTGATTCATTCATCAGTTCTTTATTCTTTGGTCTTGCCTATACTTAGTACGAGTTATGTCTACGCTTTTCTCTCCGATCTATGAGGACATAGCTCAATCTAAGTATAGGGGGGTCGTATATACTGCGTATATACTTTAGTCATAACTCGTACTTTCGTATTTTTTAAGAATATGGCTAATAACTCTTTAAAACTCATTAAAATTCTTTAAAAAGGTGTTTTATTCCTCAAATTCTTTTGTGTATTTACTGATTAATAAATCAGGTGAAAATGTTCTTTGCAAAATGTTTGAAAAATAGTTTGAAAAGCTTCGTGAACATTTAGTGAAAACTATTTTGAAAATATTTTGTTACATATTTTCAGCCTTTGTAAAAATGCGTGGTTTGTAAAATTTCTTTTCTTTGTGTGAAATAAAATGTTTGAAAAATGATTTGCAAATGGTTTGAAAAAGGGTTGCAAAAATGTTTTGAAAAACCTACTGTTTTGAAAGCCTTTGCAAAATGATTTTCAAATGTGTGTACATGTTTGTAAAATGTTTGTAAAAACTATTTTGGACTATAGTTTTCAAAAATTGTGTGAAAAAGCTTGTGTTAAATAAGTTTGAGGAATACTTACATCTCACCAAAATTCACGATATATGTATCTATATATCTATAAAAATTGATTACTTACCCTGTAAATTCATAAAATCCACTTCTTGTATATATAAAGAAGCACTCCCGTGTACATATTTTCACCTAACTTTCAGCCAAAATCTTTTTGTTTTCAAAAAATCCCAAAAACATTTGCAAAATTAAAATCCAAAAACATTTGAAAATTTTCTTTGAAAAATACAAAAAATGCATCTGCATGTGCATCATCATCATCTCTTCAAAAATCCATAAAAAGTTCAAAATCTTAGAAAAAGTGCATCACAAAAATATATTTTCTGCACTGCATCTGCATAGCATGAGCATTTTTCGGATTGAGTTTGATAGTTGAACAAGTCTAAGTAAAATCTGGAGATTGGAGCTTGATTGGACCTTAAAATCTACCTAATAACAGGAACCTTATAGGAACTGGGTTTGAGGTACTTCAGGTCTAATTGACTTAATTCTTTGAGGATAACGGAACTTGGTTCATTGGATTCTTGACTGCCTAAGTAGAGTATTTCGGAGCACACGCACGACTCTTGTTGATAATGACCTAACTTGGACACTTGCACCTTTCACATGGCTCAACTCAATTGAAGTGGTGAGGGGATTGGATTCGCCGGTATGAGACGCACACAAGTGGAAACATTTGTCCTCCTCTAGGGAGGGAAGTGCACCCCAACCCATCCAGTGATAAGGAAGTCTAATGACAGGAGGCTGTGGGTTGCGATAAAGCTTCAAAAGAGGGATAGTCTACTGGCTCAAGAGGAAAAACTCCTTATGTAAATGTTGCTGTGAATAGTATTAAAAAAATGTATGTTCAGGCATGTACAAAAATAAAAAGCCTGCAAGTATGTACAAAGTCAATAAGCAAGCTTGAGTTCCAAAGTCAAATATGTGAGCCTGCAGCAGGATGACTTGACTACACTGGTCTTGCATCCCAGGATAGGTAGCTACACTGGCTACCGTCCATTCTTCTCTTCACCCCCCTCCTCTTGAGCTGGTTGCCACTTGAACTTAGAAGGGAATACCCTGCTCCTCGAGGATGGAGTTATTGGATTGGGGAATCATTGGGTTGTTGTACTGGAGAAGTCGGTCTCTTTGTCATTCTAGTTGGGGAGAGCCACTTTCACTTACACTATACGAGTCAGATTCATAGTCGTAAGGGTTTGCGTATGAGTTGAGATATTTCTGACCTGGCTATTGAGGAGACTTGAGCAGAGTTTTGGGATTCTCAGGGACTGTTGGACTTCAAATTCGGTTCTCACTAAGGTTTCGCACGCACTAAAATTCCTAAGGTCCGACTTAAGCTCCAAACTTTGATTTTGTGAAGACAAGTTTGATAATCAAATAAAATCCAAGTTCTTCTTTTTCTTTTCTTTCTTTTTCTTTTTGCACTTATTGCATAAGTGTTTGCTAGGGACTAGCAAAGGTAAAGTATAGGGGGATGATGAATCCACATTTCATCATCTTTATTCTATCATTTTGGCATCAAAAACCCTAGCAAATGCCTGTAAATAGCCTTAAATTGAGCATCTTAGCATTCATGCATGTGCATCCAATTAATGTATAAAATACTATAATTAAAGCCAAAATTATAGAATAAATAAAGAAAAGAAAAAGAATAAAATATTGTAAATATTTTATGACCCAAAACCCCGAGACCTAGGCATCTTGATGAATAGGTCGACCAGGAATAAAGTAGGGGGAGATAAGGGTCAAATACCTATATTTATTAATTCATTCTTTAATCATTTTGGGACCTATTTTTGGTTCCACTTTTTATACATCAAATAAAGAAACTTTGTACATGAAAGTTGTAGATAATTTTATAAAGAAAAATATAAAATTGATTTTACTGAAAACTAATACACAGATAAAAAGTTCTGGTCTGAATAAAAATCCAGAATTCCAACTTCCCAGACCCGTATCTCACAAATGACAACTCCAAATGCATCAAACTCACCTTTAATTGTATATAGAATAAAATAAGCTATTTAATGGTGGTAGTTTCATATTTGGCGGAGCTATGGTTTGAAAGTTGAGTTTTGGACCCCTATTGTATACTTGTACAGATTAAAATATTCAATTTATTATTTATTCATTATTTTTGTATTTTTATATTTTTATAATCTTGTAAATATTACTTATAATAATTATGTACATTAAAATTGGAATAAAAACCTAAATAAAACTCAAAATAAAATACATACATATGTGATACATAGGTATACTACATATACCCTTACCTATACAATACCTATTTATATTTTATTAAATATACAAAACATATCATAAAAATGAAATAAAAATATATTTACATGTATAAAAGTATTTTATAATTTTATAAAATAATATACAGAAATAAATAAAATTAAAATATACCAAATAAAAATAGAATACTAAATTGTATAGGTATTATACCTATAAGGCCTAAAACGGTAACTTGTAAAAATAGACCTTATAAAAATAATTAAAAAGCACTATAAAATAGTTTATAAAATTATAAACACTTTTAATTTATAACCTAAATAAAATAATGCTATTTACTATTTTAAAATGATTTTAGAAATAATTTTTTTAGGTTTTTCCTGGTAGGTCCACGTGGACCAACCAGGGGGCTCGGATGGTTGACCCAGGTCAACTATCTGACCTGCACCTGTGGGCTGTGTCAGAGTGGGTTTTGACCTCTTTTCTTGGATTTTTCTAGGGTGCTCCTTACATCTTTTCGTGATGGAGTCTTCAGGACTTTTGATGCACATCTACCCATAAATCTCGCCCAAGGTTATTTTCGGGCATCGCATCACTGTGGCGCCCGTTGCCACCTCGTATTCCACGTCACTCGACCATGTTTCAAAACGAACCCCCGACTTCCCTTTGACGTTTGATCACTCTTCCACCTCTGAATCCCTAGCCTAGGTCCTTGGCGTTACTCTTGGTGACAACAGGAGTTCGAAGGACCTCTCAACGGGTCAATGCAGCGTCGAATCGAGTCAGGTCCCCTCGCCGAAGTTCTCGCCGGAGCACTTCTCGTGCACGCACGGGTGAGGTCCCTTCTTCCCCTTCTTCTCTTCTGTTCCCTGATGTTTTAGTGTTAAAAAGCCTCAGTGGCATTTTCTTTGTCAAGATCTACCGCTTAATCATCCTCATTGCGCTCCGATTCGATCTTGGCCGGCATCGAGTCTCGCCGGCCTTAATCTCCCTTCCACCTAGCCGTATTCCCCTGTGAAACACCCCACGAGGTCGGGGCATTTTGCCCCCGATCTCTTCACTCGCTGTCCTTGCAGGTTTGGAAGCCATCCACGCGCCTGGGGGGAAGTTTTGCACCTCGCCGGAGCGAGCTTGGAACCTCCAAGCACCGCCCTCGCCGCGGGAGAGCCCTGGCCTTCGCCTGGGCATTTTGAAGCCGCCAGACGACAGAAGACCCCTGCAGGAGCACACGGAGGTGGTCGGGAACCGCCCAGGTGCCCGGAGAAGCCGCTCCTCATCGGTTCAAACTCGACGGGAGCCTGTTCTTCGGGTGTTCTTAGAGGTCCTCTCCTCGCCGTTCGATCGAAGGCTGATCGCCCAGGATCGCATCCACCGTAGGATCAAGTCCGGCCCCAGCCGTTCGATCGACCCCGCATCTTCTAATTCAAGCCGCCCAGCCGAAGGGGTATCGGGCACGGAGGACGCGCCACGTGGAGTTAAGTGAAGCCGATCAGCCGTTGGATGCGCCCCCTGTGTGGGTAATTTTGCTTAGTACCCCTGCGCCTTTTTGTATTACGCATTAACCCGGAAACATTCATCGGTAGTGTTAATTTTTTGTAATTTTTCTATCCGTGCCCCTGGTATTTTGTATTATTGAACGCATACCCCTGCCAGTCGCGCACGTGAGCCATCACGTGTTCCCTTGGCCATTTTGCAAGTCCGCCTAGACGTTTTGGTTATTTGCAAGAAGGTCCTCCCCAGGCGCGTGCATCGCACGCGCGTGGGTGGGCTATTTGCAACCTTGCCCTCGCGGCTTTTGTTTTTTGTAAAAGGGTCGTTAAATTGAATATTAAGTGCTAACTTTTTGTTAAAAATTGCATGAATGTCCTTGAATGTTTTAGGATTTGCGTGTATACCCCTGCCAACCTTGATATTTTTGCTTGTTAGATCTATTTAATTAATGCATCATTTCAATTCAAAAAATTCTCAAAAATTCAAGTTAAGCTCCTAGGTGCTTGCACTTTAACGCCATAATTTTAGTTTTTGATTTTATTGCATTTTTATATTTATTAAAAATCAAAAACATGTTATTTCAGCACTGTCTAGCGTAGAAAATACCAAAAAATACTAAAAGGCTTAAAAAATTTCAAAAATATTCCCTATTGTGTATTTTGTCCTACTTTATTTTTAATCCAAAAACCACTAAAAATTTCAAAAGAAAAACCCTAAAAATTCAAAAATACTTAAAAACTTCAAAAAAATATATAAAATCATAGAAAACTCAGAAAAATACAAACTCATTTCATGTTTCTTCTATATTTTATTGCCTTTATTTGAAAATTAGTTTGGAAAATTTTTGTGGCTGTTTGCTATTTTTAATTTCCATTTTATCCCCAGCCAGTAGCTTATTCACTGTTTTGCTTTATTGTGCTATTTAAAAATACCAAAAACATTCTGAAAATCACCCAAAAATCACAAAAACAGTAAAAATTTATAAAAAGATCAAAAAGATTTTATTTATGATTTTTTTGACTATTTTTGCATATTTTTATAAATATTTTACCTTCTCTTTTATTATATTGCTTTTTTATTCCAATATTGAAAAAGAACAAAAAAATATAAAATATAAAATATAAAAATCAGAAAATTAAAAACCAAAATACAAAATTAAAAATTAAAAAATTTAAACAAAAATAAAAACCCACAAAAAATTTAGATTGGCTAAGTAGTCTAATAGACCTCGGTTTTGACTTTTGTCTTTACTCTGCACCCTTGTTTCCTGTGTTCGACCCCTACTTGCTTGCCATTATACATTTGTAGTAGGGTATAATAAATTTTAATCCTTTCTATTGATTACCTGATTGATTGTGTGGGTTAATTGTTGACGAACGAGGAGGCTTGAGTAGTTGCATCAGCGACAGTGAGTCTGATTTGTCAGACCACTACTTAGCGGCTCTCGCCTAATCGTTTTTCAGTGACAATCTTCTTTCTTAGATCCCAAAGACGGTATCCAAACTCCTGATCTCCATAGCCAACAAAGATACAAGGCATTGCCTTATCATCCAACTTCTTCCTCTACTCCTTGGGTACCAACGCATACGCTTTCCATCCAAACACCCTCAAATGAGCATATGAGGAGTCCTATCCTGTCCAAACACGCTATGGAATCTGGAAGCCCAAAGGAACTGATGGAGATCGATTTATCAAGTAACATGCGGTACGAACCGCCTTAGCCCAAAAGGTCTTAGGAAACTTCATTGTCTTCAGCATACATCGAACTCTCTCAACAATGGTCATGTTCATCCTCTCAGCAAGACCATTGTGCTGGAGTGTGCCTGGCTCTATCCTGTCATGCATGATGCCGTGCTCTGCACAGTAGTCCTGAAAGCTATGGGAGGTGTACTCTCCCCCATTGTCCGTGCGTAGACATTTCAACAATTTCCTTGTCTCACGCTCAACCATGGCAAGAAATTTCTTGAAACAATAAAAAACTTGATCTTTCGTCCTCAACACATACACCCACACCTTCCTAGATGTGTCATTAATGAAGGTGACAAAATACTTGTTGCCTCCTAAAGAAGATGTGTTCATAGGACCACAAACATCCGAGTGAACTAGCTTTAGAAGATCTCTCTTCACCTTAGATCTGACTCTATATGACGCACTCCTGCTCTTCCCAACCTCACATGTATCACAAGGAGATAATATGATGTTATTGTGGTAGGGGATCAACTCTCTCTTGCTCAGAAGCTGTAAACCCTTCTAGCTCATGTGGCCAAGTCGACGGTGCCACAAGTCTGATGTGTTTGCCTCACTGGCATGCAAACTGCCATCCATGACCTTCACTCTAGTAATGTAGAGTGTGCAACATAAACTGCCTCTAGTCGTGATGAGAGAACCCTTTCTTATCTTGCACTTGCTATTGTCGAACTTCAGATGGTAGCCTTCACCATCTATTGCCGAAACGAATTCTTCTTGATCTTTGCAATCACGAGAGGAGATACCAATTCACTACATAATAACAAGGTATCGTATCCAAGATATATAATCACACTATTAAACAATTACAGTTCTATTGTGCAAATCTTTGGATAAGATGACACTCGTGGATAATGGAATAAACACATGCATTACATTTATGGTTATCTCATATTGAATCTATTGAAGTTTACCTGCATTAAGATTTTTTAAGGAAGTAAATGTTCCAATATAAAGTCGGTAGTTCGTCATCTTTGTTAATCGATACCATATATCAGAAACATGTTACTCGATCAGCATAATTATGGTATCTTCTAGAAAGAAAAAGGATTATCAAAGGTTATGTTTTATTCATTCAAACTTTTTATATTAATTTAATTGTACAGGTTGTCTGTGGATCTATCACTTCTTTGGATTCACAATAATGAAATATTAATAATATGCCCCATTGATCTCGTGTCCTCTCGCACAAGTTGTTTTTATTAATTTATATAAAAAATCTATTATGTCAAGTAATGAATACCAATTGTATAGTTTCTGCCTTCTCTGTTTGTTAGTTAGTAGAATTATTGTAATATTTTATTTACACAAAAACATGAATCTTGACGGAGTTCGTAGATGATTTTCTTGAGAACAGGTTTGCTAGATTTATAGCGACCATAACATTAATATAATTGATGACTTACAATTTATATGGAGGTATTTAAGCAGCAATGAATTAAGGTTAACATATAATTAAAGTGGATAATAAATTTTCGGCACCGACTCGAACTTATAAAGGCCTAAAAGGGCCAATATTGTTTGGGGCGTGGGACAAAAGATAACGTATCTATAGTTGTCGCTACGTTGTCATGTTATGTTCTGTTTATGGATCGCTTGTGTTGGCGGTAAAGCCATCAAAGCCGCCTAAGAATCTAACAACTAATGTAACTCTAAACACTGAAGATGTTATGGGCATATGTGCAATTGTGTTGATATTATGGGTATATGTGCAATTATGTTAATGTTATGAGCTTATGTGAAATTATGTTAATGCTATGGACATATGTGCAATTATGTTAATGTTACAGACCTATGTGCAATTATGTTAATGCTGTGAGCATATGTGCAATTATGTTAATGTTATTGGCATATGTGTAATTATGTTAATGCTACGGGCATATGTGCAATATTATGTTAATGTTATGGACCTATGTGCAATTACGTTAATGCTATGGCATATGCACAATTATGTTAGTGTTGGCTAACCTTAAGGGCATATACGGAAGTATAGTATGCGATGCGTGGATACAAAAGAATATCCTTTGTATGCATAATTCAGTTCATTGATGATCTAAATGATGATATTTCATGGGACAAGTCAAATAATTTTTTCATACAACATGGTGGCTGTGTAGAAATGAAAATTATAAATTTTATCATGGGAATAATTATCCTTATGCTGTAGATGAAATAATTATCTATAACTTGATTCTATGCTAGCCGATTTTTACCGAGCGTTGGACACATAACATGTGTTGTTATTTTTTTCAGGTAAACGCGAGGATTAAGTTATTTACAAGTCAGTGAGAATTCATTGTCCTCAAGAAGTGGAACCAAGATGTGACTATTGTTGAATTAGTTAGGAATGACATATTTATGCCTACTGGAATAGTGAATCATGGATATAATTTCATCTAATTTATTTACCTTCGTATCAATTAAGAACTCCTCGACTTTTATCCTTGTTGTTAGTATGGAAAAGATTTTTTTTAAGTTGCAATTGGACATTGCTCTTTATGTTTCCGATCCACTGCCATATTTGTTTTATATAATTTTCAACATCCGGATTTGCATCTGATTTGAAATGATACAAACGCATGTATCCCTTCAATATTTATAGATACCAGTGTATACGTTTAATACTTAGTTATATATTTATGTATATGATATTTGATTTAAATGTTATAAAATAAATTTATTCAGTATATTTGTAACGTCCCGGGCTTAGGTCCCCGGTCCGTTAACGGAGCATTACTGGCCCTGACAACCTCTTGGAATCGAGCCCATACGGATCCGATTAACCACCCCCAAAATGCTTAAGCCGGGTTGTCAAGTAGTAATCTCGCCACTATTTATCCCACCCAGAAACTTCTTGTTCCACGGTGTGGGACTTTGTTTTGGAGTTTTACAACCTCCCCCACTTATATTCGCAACGTCCTCGTTGCGACATGGCACATTACTTCTTCCCAGTGACAGTGGCGGCTGCACGCTCCGGGTAGCCATTTCCTCCAACCTCTTCTAGGGGCGGCTCCACCTCTCGGGTAGCCCTTTCCACTGTCAGAGGGTGTTCGGCTCTGATACAATTTGTAACGTCCCGGGCTTAGGTCCCCGGTCCGTTAACGGAGCATTACTGGCCCTGACAACCTCTTGGAATCGAGTCCATACGGATCCGATTAACCACCCCCAAAATGCTTAAGCCGGGTTGTCAAGTAGTAATCTCGCCACTATTTATCCCACCCAGAAACTTCTTGTTCCACGGTGTGGGACGTTGTAAAACCCCAAAACAAAGTCCCACACCGTGGAACAAGAAGTTTCTGGGTGGGATAAATAGTGGCGAGATTACTACTTGACAACCCGGCTTAAGCATTTTGGGGGTGGTTAATCGGATCCGTATGGGCTCGATTCCAAGAGGTTGTCAGGGCCAGTAATGCTCCGTTAACGGACCGGGGACCTAAGCCCGGGACGCTACAAATTGTATCAGAGCCGAACACCCTCTGACAGTGGAAAGGGCTACCCGAGAGGTGGAGCCGCCCCTACAAGAGGTTGGAGGAAATGGCTACCCGGAGCGTGCAGCCGCCACTGTCACTGGGAAGAAGTAATGTGCCATGTCGCAACGAGGACGTTGCGAATATAAGTGGGGGAGGTTGTAAAACCCCAAAACAAAGTCCCACACCGTGGAACAAGAAGTTTCTGGGTGGGATAAATAGTGGCGAGATTACTACTTGACAACCCGGCTTAAGCATTTTGGGGGTGGTTAATCGGATCCGTATGGGCTCGATTCCAAGAGGTTGTCAGGGCCAGTAATGCTCCGTTAACGGACCGAGGATCTAAGCCCGGGACGTTACAATATTTGTATCGTTTAAATCTTTCTTATACCAACTAAAATCTACAACACGTATCGCATATCGATTTTATGCATATCTTTACACTTGTATCCATATCCATACATAATAGATACAGATACGAGATCACTTTGACATGCATAGCTATTTGTATATACATTTTAATATGTAGATATTGCTATACATGCAATTTTAAATTAATATTTGAAAGAATTTCGTTATTATCTATAATATTTTTGTACATTTCCCCCATGTATCAATAGTCAAGGATAACTGTCAACATTTGTATCTATATCAGAGAAGGCCGTATTGACACCGATGTCCTTTCGATATCATATCGATACGATATTTTGACGATATATCAGCAATATATAACCGAAGTATCATCCATGTCAACGCTCTTTTGTGAAGGAAACATTTGAAAACTGGGATATATCACCATATCAGTTACCATATTGTCGCATCTCGATATCGATATATCAGCGATATATCGCCGATGTATCGCAAATTTTCTTCCATGATCTATATCACCATTCAATCGTTTGCATCCCCTTGATCAGACGTGTTTTTACCATAGTCAGAGGAATCAACAAAAGGTAAAAAACGAGTATATCACTTGGACGGGAACGTTATTTAAATCCCATGGGTGCCAGCCTACTATATCCTTTTGAGTTTTTACCAGTTGTGCCCCTGTGAGATATTGTTATATTAGTTATATCTTTCTTTTTTTTTTGAGAATATCAGTTGTGTCCTCGATTTCTTGTCATTGCATCACTTGTGCCTCCCCGTTACTTTGACCATCAATGAATTGAACTTAACTATGATTTAGTCAAACTATGGTGTAGTTAAGAGGGACATATCTAGAAAAAAAGCCCCCGCCTCCTCCTCCTCCGACACAATGAACACATCCTCCTTCTCATGATCATCCTTTGAAGAAGCGGTTGCCGAGGTATGCTCTTCGTTGGTGGTATTATTGGTTTGCAGTAAATGCTCTCCCCCCATCTCTCTCCAGAGTTCTCCCTTTCTCTCTCTATAACACTCGCAGGCTCTCGAGAGTTTCCTCTTCCTCCTCCTTCTGTACTGTAAATGCAATGTCTTGCATTGAGTATCAAATACAGAAAGGCTCAAGTGTAAAAATCCTTAAAAATGGATTCGAAAAAAAGGATCTTCAATAAAAACACTTTCATTGAGAGTGAAACTCAAGACCTCTCGCTTATTAAACATGCTCTAACCACCTGAGCTATGAAAGCTACATGTCAAATGTTATAAAAAAATATATTTTAGTTCAGAAAATTTTAATCCGATACACTAAATAAAAGATAAGCAAGATTTATTATTATTTTATATTTGATTATTTTGACGGACGAGGAAAGAGTAAGTATTGTAAATGAAGATATAATGGACGATGTAATAGCAACATGATATTTTTTGAATAATATATTCCAGAGATGGAATCTATTTATATGGATACTTTATGAGAGACCGTTTTTCCTTCAAAGAAAATGCTTATTTTCGCTTATTTAGAGGGCCTCCGGATCATCAGATGTTCATATCCACTACTATACCCACACATGAAAGGAAATGCAAAGATCGTCTTTTTGATTTTTGTGAAGGAGTTACTATCTCGTAACTCGGCGGCCATTGTTTTTTCTAATCCCGTTCTTTTTATTGTTAATTTTTGTTCATAAGGCTCCGTTCGGGTAGGGGGTTCCCCCTTAGCCCATTCTTTCTCTCTCCCATATGGGATCTACTTTTTCTCTTTTTTAATACATTAAATAAATCAATTCGCTTTTATTAATTACATCAAAAAATTTATATATTATACCATCATATCATAAAAAATTATAAACTACTCCACTTCTACTGACTTTTCCAAAATATAATACAAACACAACACAATAACTACTCAATTTTTCCAACTTCAATACAATTATATCACAACAAACCCACCTACAGTTTAACCCTCTATCCAAACACCAAAATACAAAAATAGGTTACCCCATACCAGTTTAACATACCCTAACCCGCGTACCAAACGTACCCTAAAGCTATGTTCGGTTGGGGGTTTAACCCCCCTTGGGAGGGGTTTACCCCCAAAACCCATTATTTCTCCGTCCAGATTGTGAGTACAGAAGAGAGAAATCTCATCTCATATATAAAGAGATGAAAGTCGAGAGGTCGCCTGGAGCGAGTCCTAGCGCTCTGCTCGCGAACCTGAGAACTCATAACTCGAAAAGCTATCGCCCATAAAGAAAGAACTAGTGAACCCCTTCGTATATCGCCTAAGCAGGGCTTTTGCCTCCCCTTCGTCTATCGCATATTGTGGGGCTTACTCCCTCTCTCTCTTTTTATACATTAAATAAATAATTTCTCATTCATCTATTCCGTCAAAAAATAATATATTATACCATCATATCATCTAAAAATTATAAAACTACTCAATTTCTACTTACTTTTCCAAACTTCAATACGATTACATCACAATAACTATCTACTCTTCCAAACTTCAATACAATCACATCACAACAAACCCACTAAACCTCTAACCCTTTATCCAAATACCAAAATATAAAAACGATTTACAGGCTCCCAGCTTAACCCGGGTTGACCGGCAACCAAACACATCCTAAGGCAACATCCTCTTGTTGGTAGGCGCGTAAACTCTACTTTGGGAGACAGGATCATCTGCTTTAATTGTGATTATAACATACATGGTGTAGTCTATTTTTTTCTTTTGCGATTTCAATTCCAAAATCCAACTTTATAGATTGAATCTTAGATTAACGATCTACAAATCCTCCAAATTTCGTCAAATTGGAATTCATTTGCTATATTATCTTAATGGTCAAAGATCCGGGTCCTTAAATGGAATATAAGTTGCTTAAATATTGTCCAGATCTTTAACCATTAAGATAAAATAGCAAATAACCTCCGATTTGAGTGAAATTTGGTAGATATTGAGAGCATTGATCTAAGATTCAATCGATAAGGTTGGATTTTTGAATCGAAATCACAAAAGAAAAAAAGAGAGATTGCAACATGTCTATTGTAATCCCAGTTACAGCAGACGATCCGCTCTTCTATTCTGGATATGTGAGACCTCCTAACACCGTTCTCTTCATGATGCTTGTTTTCGATGAGTGAATTGATCTTTTTCTTAATTTATTTTCTAAATCCAACAACTATTTGATGTTCTTATGATGGGTATATAGGCTGCTTGTGATTTATATGACATCAATGATTGGGTGATGCTATTAGATATTCATATTTGGGAATCTTAGCTCTTGAACTATAACACTTACAACACTTTCGCTCGCACCTGAAAGCGGCTAAGCGCTGGCTCCTTAAAGGTGACTGAGCTACAGAAAGCTCAGGGGAGGAAGGCACGGTTCGCGGCTAGCTTAGACTGCTGACTAAATTCCACAGGCGTAGACTATTCTCTCTTTATACGCAAGAAAGTGATTTATTTATCTTATTACGTAGAAAAGGTGAGTGAAGCAGAGGCGAGATCAGACCTACGGAGCATACCCCTTTAATGATGCACCTTGCGCCTGATGACTCTTTAGAGACTCTTTAGAGCATGTCGACCCTGCAAACTCTCTAGTTGGGTCTGTCTTATCTCTTCGAGAGCGAGAAGGCGTAGCTAGGCTCCATAGCTCTCTTTGGAGATCATGGTCCAGAAAAAGAAGAAAGCCTATCCAATTTCTCATAGCTCAAAGGAAGTCCCACCACAAGGACATATATGTTTCCAATTAATTAAGTTGAGGGTTGTTATATGCATTTATGTGGCTCTAATTCAAATAGATGTCCCAGGACAGTTCGGGCCTAATCCGCCTATTTGAACCTACTATGATAATTGGTTTTGGCTAATCTTACGGCTCTGGACATCCAACCTGGGAACCCAGAGGAAGCGAAGGGGAGGAAGGACAATGAGGTTTCCACGACCGCGATACCTTAACCGGAAATCATCCATGCTTTGACCCTATGACTATTCTCTCATTCCTGTCTTTCCTCACCCCCGCATTCTCCGCCCCTTTCTATATAGGTCTATAGGGTTTGCCTTCCTCAACGGGTTGAAGCAGGTGGGCAATTAGCTTGAGTGAGCTCCCTGAATGCATTGCATTGTAACTTTTGTTTATTAATATTTTTATTTAAAACGATATCCTTAATTTTGATTTTTCATAAATAAGCTAGTTGGTAAAAAAACAAGTGCTCTTGCTATGGTTATTACGTGGAGGTGTTTGGTATCTAGACGTTGTAGATTCGAAAGGAAAATATACGTTTATCCCTTATTGGATGATTATTTCATTCATATTCATGTCAATAATAATGCTCTAAATTATAATGAGAAAATTAATTTTGAAATGCAATTGTAAGGTGATATTTTTACATTGCAAAGTCACATGTGTTATAACATAATATAATTATGATACAATTAGGATAATGCAAGGAATCTTAATCGAATTTAAGGGATGGTTGAATAATGATTTAAAATAAAGCTTAGGAGGACTCAACCAATGATACTAAGGAGAAATTGAGTTAAAAGTAAAAATCAAAATCATTATCTTTTTTGAGTTTGGAATAGCTTAGGTCCATATCATACCATGCTTATCAAACTAAACCTTCAATCTACCTTTTCGAATAAGATTTTCAAAATTCCAACTTTCATGACAACTTATTTTTTTGTTTTACAACTGTCCAAATAACAAGTTTTTGGGTAATGCATATTATTGCCCATGTCTACTCAAAGTCAACTTGATTATCAATTATGATTGGGGCTAAAATCTCATTCTCGCGTCACTCGTAGTTCAAGTCATTTAAGTGGATACAAACACATGAAATTTTATGATCTTGGTTGCTTATATCATATTTTTGTTAACATGTTCTTGTGGATGCAAGATTTCACACAACTTGCAACCCTTGTTTCTAAATTCATGACCTATTTATATGTTGTAACCCCATCCCCATCTAACATGTATAACTATTCCTACTTTAATTCGAGGACACAAAAATAAATCAGGAGTAATCGACAAACAGACTCCCAAACAATCACGCACAGAGTTGTTCGTAAATGAATAAAACACACACATCTAAAAGCCACATATTCAATCAAAGGAGCAAGTTCCCCAAATGTGGTCTGGGTAGAGACATATAAATGAATAAAACACATATGATGTTATTTATTTATCAATTGAAAATTTTGAATATACATGTATCAATCGATATGAAAAACATTTGACATATATAATTTATATATGTGTGTTATAATATTACGTGTTTCGAAATTCAGATATAGATTGTATCGATAAAGATTGACATGCATATTTTTTAAAAAAATATATTTTTTGTAGGTATTTTTAAATATATGTACTAGATGTGTTGCGTTTAATATATATATTAAATACATTTATTTCATAATAATTAGATTTAGCACATTGAAATAAAAAACTGAATATTATTATGTACAATTACAAATAAATATTCAACTAGATTTATATATTAAAAAATACAAGTATATTTATTTATAAATATCTAAACGACAAAAGTTGTATTTGTTTTGATTGAGAAAATCACAATAAAAAAATGATAAATTATATAAAAGGTCTGAATATTCGTCCTCCCAATTAGAAGCATAATTCTTCAAATGTAATAAAGATGAACCTAAATTTTTAACTTTAGAATTTAATTTCAACATAAAATGAGAGCAAAGTTTGCAAATGTCTGTATCTGAGACACAAAATATGATTTGACTTCTCATTGTTATTTTTGAAAAATGAGACCTCTAATTGGAAATCGATACATGGATACCCTTTTTTGCATTTTATACAAAAAAAAAATACATGCAATAAATAAAGTACATCATATGATATATTTTCAATTAAAAAGAAGAAGTAATGATAATTTATCACTCGAAACTCACGTTTAATGCCAGGAACATTCAAAATCCAATAAAAACCTATACACTTAATTATTTCGTATATAGAGCTAAGAAACATTCCGGGCTTGTTTGGTTACTAGGTTGGACTAGGTTGAGGTATCTCCCTGTGAATAGTAGCTATTTGAAGGGTTAGAATGATAGTTGTGATGTCATGTGACATTAATGATGCATTATATTAACGTTTTTAATGATTATAATATAATTTTATGGTAATAATTTCTTTGAACATGGTTAAAAAATATTATACCAAAGAAATTGTATGGTCAATACTCGTAATCTAACCTAAAATAAAAGGTTGGAGCTAAGGGCCTGTTTGGTTGCTGGGTTGGACTGGGTTGGGTTGCGATACACCGGTGTACCCCTCCTTCTAACCCTCTCAATCCTCCTCACAGTTTACTATTTACAGGGATACAATTTACTATTCATAGGGGTACCCCAACTCAGTCGAACTCAACAACCAAACAAGTCCTAAGGCCCTGTTCGTTTGGGGTATAAGGAGGAATGGAATAGGGGGAATAAGTCCCCAACACGCTTTCCCGTGGTACGACTATTCCCCATTATTTCATCTTATTTCACTCTTATTCCTATCTTTATCCCACCTTACCTACCTTTATTTCACCTTATTCTCCTTATTCTTATCCTCCAGCCGAACGGAGAATAGACCCTTATTCCCCATCCTTATTCCTGCTTATTCTCCTACCGAACTGGCCCTAAGGATATGCGAGAGTACCTGATGTACCTGACAACCAAACATGCCCTTAAAATGTAACAAAAACCTATATACCCAATCATTTCATGTACAGGCAACAAACATTTCAAAATAAACTACTGTAGAACTCCCTTTCAAACCTGGAAACAAACCCCCCACGTTTGCCTCTCTTATCTCCCCTCTCCCCATTTTCCTATCCCCTCCCGCTGATGGACCCCCACGCGCGCGGCGCCTCCTCGAACGTAATGCCAGCTCCCCTCTCGTCCCCCGATCCCGCGATCCTTATATATACTCTGATCCTTCCGATCTGATCCGCTGTTTCCATTTTCAAGGGCACGGGGAGGAGCTCGCTCTCGATCTCGCTCTTAGAGAGCCTCTGCGCGTTGTGCATACCGGCGCTAGTCGTCACGGAGGCCATCGTCTTCTCGCTTGTCGAGTGCTGTGATCCCCGCCCCCTTCTGGTCCGCCGGAGGGTGATCCGGCGCCGGAGGTTGGAGGAGCTCGCGGCCATCGCGCATGGCACCATATGTAAGCTGTTTGATGGGAATTCGAAGTGGGATGTTTTTTAGGTGTGGTTTTTTGTCCTTGATCTGTGAGTTTTTTTGATTTGATTAGTTTCGGTGAACGAGGTGGAGGCGCTGTACGAGCTATTTAAGAAGCTGAGCAGCTCGATCATCGACGACGGGTTGATTCATAAGGTATGGGGATCGATGTTATGTGAGTTGCGGTTGGTTTGTGGATATGCTGTTGCTTTGGAGTTGATGGATCTGAAATAGGTCGTGGGATGGGAGGAATTTGGACGCGGAATTTTCCCTTTTTTCTGAACCTTACTTAAAAGGGGGAGAAGGCTTCACCATTTCAGGAATTGGATCCTTGCTGGGCGGTGTAGTTTTGCGGTTGCAGCAGATATGGTTGAGCGTTGGGGAATCGTTGACGATACGGTTATGTGCTGTTGGATCTATGCAGCTGCTTTGATGGGTTATAAGAGTGGATGAATTCTATACGGCAACTTAAACCTAGACATTTTGGATAGTGGCCCTGGGTTCAATTGGGTTAAAATTCAACATGTTGTCAGGGCTTATCTTATTTTGTGACAGATTGAGTTCAGTTCTGGAACGTTGTAAATAGTAACAATATAAAAAAATGGTTACATTGGAGGTGGAGCCGCCACTGCTAAAAAGTAGAGATGGGAAGAATACACTAATCGAAGAGTATGAAATTCTAATTAACACTGGAATAATGCCCGGACTTGTTGCAACAAGGACTTGCAAATTTAAACAAGGGAAGTTTTAACACATTAGAAATTGTCGCGCACATGAAAATGAGAAAAAAATAGTGCGTATTAATAAAATGGAGGTTTGCCATTTTGACAAGATTTTGATGCATTTTGGGTGACTGCTTGGGGTCGAATTAGACTCAACTTCAACTTGCTGTAAGAACTTGTTCTCCTCAATTATGTTTCAGCTTTAATGTTTTAGCCACGAGTTTTTATAAATTTGTATGCGACGCAAATGGGAATTTGCAATGATGAAAAATTAAAATTTTAACCGTAGAAAAATATTTAGTGGAAGAAATCAGAGGAAAAATGAGAGAAAAATCGCCATGTGCGAGAGATTTGGGGAAGAAGAACCGCATAGATCGCGTGGATAAGAGGAGGAGATATGAGATAAATCTCAATTTTGATTAACTCTTGAATTCAATCAAACATTAGATTACTCATCCTCTTTATATAAGGGGATGGGATTACAAAAATATAAAGTCAATTAAATTCAAATCCTAACTTACCTGTTTTTGACTCTAATTAACTTTAACTAGTTAATCTAACCATTTAACTAATTGATTCGTGATCACACACGATCACACTATTCAATTAAAATAAAATTGCAACGACTCAATTAACCGTAAATAAATTAACCCTAACTCTAATTATAGTAATGACTATAATTAAATAGACGAAAAATTAAACCCTAATTGATAAAAATGAATGGACGAAAAATCCTAATTGAGCTCCAATTCATTGATCGACGCCGCATAAGCTCTTTGCCGCTTCGAAAAACCCATATCCTGACGAGTGGCTTGTTTATCAAACATGGTATCGTAGAATTCATGCTAAATTTGTTGACAATATATCTCGATTTTGTATCTTTTTTTCGTAATTCAAAATTATATCTGTAATTTCTTTCTAGTGGAGGGGGTATCTGCAATTTCCGTACCCTTTCATGTAAGATAACTCTCCTTCTTTGCTTATTCTTTACCTTAACTTTTTATAAAGGCCTTTTGGTTGGGCCTTGAGTAAAAATTTTCCAGGAGATATTTCTTCCCCCTTCCTAGGGGCACACATTCCTTAGAGAAGGAGTCCCCAAAATCCCTTAGGTTTTGGTCTTTCCCAAATCGTTGGCGACGTTCCTCAACGTTGTAGTGGCAATGGTGCAAAGATGGAAGCAATTGGCGGTGCGGGTGATGCGCGGGGCGGTGAAGGCGATCTCAGCCTGAGGGCTTTGACTCACTATCGGAGGCTTCGGTTTTGATGCAACTTGAACACTTAAGGATGGCGACGCTTGCGACATAGGAGGGTCCAATGGTGCTGTCACCATTCGAGTAGGCAACATGATCGGCCTTCTCGGTTGTTGCAGGGGTACCCTAATCATAGGCAGCAAGGGTAAAGTAGCGGGAGTCGGTGGTGGCGTGGGTGGGATGAACGTGTGCAGCGATGCTGGTGGTATATGCGTCGGGTGATGCTGCATGGGTAGGAGAGAAGGTGGCGGGACCGCCAGAGCTGTTGATGGGGCTGTAGCAACATGTGGGGATGGCGGAGTCGGTTCCTCACATGGAGGCAAATCTGAAATTGGCTGGACAACATGCATAGAGAGCTCTTTTTCCTTTTTTTTTCTTCGATTTATTTTGCATTGATGCCTTCAAACTCTCCTTGTAGGGGTGCTGAACTAACAAGATTGCTCTAGACAGCAACAAGAGATTCTGAAACCTTTGATTCTAGCATTTGTTGTATTTCATGTTGGGCTTCCAAGCACGTTTGTTGCATTGCTGCAACGATCTTCAGATACTCCGCCCAGTTTATGTGGCCTTTTAGCCGCACTTCTTTGACCTTGTGCTTTTGTGAACGCCTGAAAGGATCGTCATATCGTTGGGACGATCTGTACGCCATGCTCTGATACCAATTGATACACATGGGAATTTGCAACGGTGAAAAATTAAAATTTTAACGGTAGAAAAATATTTGGTGGAAGAAATCAGAGGGGAAAGAGAGAAGGCTCGTAGATGCGAGAGATTTGGAGAAGAATAACCACAGAGATTGCGTGGAGGGAGAATAGAGAAGAAGAGGAGATATTAGAAATCTTAATTTTGATTAACTCTTGAGTTCAATCAAACATTAGACTGTCATCCCCTTTATATAAGATTTATATAAGAGGGGTGAGATTACAAAGATAGAAAGCGAATAAAATTCAAATCCTAGCTTACTCGATTTGGACTCTAATTAACTGTAACCAATTAGTCTAACCATTTAACTAATCGATCTGGGATCACGTGCGATCTCGTTATTTAATTAAAATAAAATTGCAGCGACTCAATTAATCATAAATAAAATTAATCTTAACTCTTATTATATTAACGATTATAATTAAACAGACAGAAAATACGGTTATGGGCGGGCTCCCCTGGCTGGTTGGGGGGGACTTCAACGTCACCTTGCTTTCGTCGGACCGGCCGAGGCAGCGGGGCGACCATGACCCCGACTCTGACGCTTTCGTTGAGGTGGTGCACTCGCTGCCTGGAGCTGGAGGTCTTGGATCCGTCGGGGACCAAGTACACTTGGCGTAACGCCAACTCGAGATCGCGCATCGATCGGTTCCTGGCGTCGACCGAGTTGCTGGAGCTCTTCCCGCTTTCTTTCGTCTCGGCCAAGCCCCACACTTGGTCTGATCACACGCCTATCCTGTGGGACTTGGGGGGTCCTGCGCTGGCTCGTGGGTTCTTCCGCTACGAGAAGGCGTGGTTGCTTGAGGATGGGTTCAGAGATTTGGTGGCTTCCCATTGGACTTCTATTTCGGTGGAGGGCACGACCACGACGCAACTGGTGCAAAAGGTGGACTCCTTGAGGACCAGACTATGCGCTTTCAAGAGGGAGTCCAGGGAGGTCCGTCGCGCGGCAAGGGCGGTGGTTGAGGAGGTGGTGACTGTGCTGGACGCGTCGGAGGACGAGCGCCCCCTGCTTGGGGATGAGATCAAGGAGCGGTCTGATGCTCAGAGGCAAATCTGTGAGGAGGACAGGAAGATGGCCATTGAATGGAGACAGCGGTCCAGGCACAGGTGGCTCAAAGAGGGAGACACAAACACAACTTTCTTCCATAGAGTGGCCAGCGGGCGGCGGAGGGAGAACTTCATTAGATCCATGCTTGTCGATGGGGAGATGGTGGAGGGGAACATGGCCCTTGGGAAGGCGATTGCATACTACTTTTATAGGCTCTCCGCAAGGGGGACCGGCAGGCGCTGGAGGTGGTCGGGCTTGGGGGCGGAGCGCCTTTCTGACGCGCATGCTGCTATTCTGACGCTCTCTATCACCATGGAGGAGTTGAAGGCGGCGGTCTGGAATCTCAACGGCGACGGCGCTCCTGGTCCAGACGGTTTCCCGGTATCCTTCTACAAGGATTTCTGGGACTTGGTTGGCAACGATGTGCTAGTGGTGGCGGTGGAGTGCTGCCATGGCAATGCAGGCTTCGGGAGGTTGAACAAGGCGCTTATTGTTCTTCTCCCGAAGAGGCCTGGGGCGGGGAGGATCGAGGAATACCTGCCAATTGCGATTTCCAATGCTTTATACCTTATTGTCGCCAAAGTTTTCGCGACCAGACTGAGCAGGGTCCTGGAGCACATCATTGCCCCGACTCAGACGACTTTCGTTCCTGGGAGGCAGATCGCGGACAGCCTGGTTTTGGCTTCCGAAATTGTGGCAGATTGGAAGAGGGCTAGCACTC
The DNA here is from genome assembly GCA_037367405.1 of Ottelia alismoides. Taxonomy (NCBI): domain Eukaryota; kingdom Viridiplantae; phylum Streptophyta; class Magnoliopsida; order Alismatales; family Hydrocharitaceae; genus Ottelia; species Ottelia alismoides. Next base: position 499,806 of record JAZKJV010000020.1, read on the forward strand.
AGGCCGTCCTTTGGAAGATGGACTTCTCCAAGGCTTTTGATACACTGGACTGGTGCTTTATCTGGACGACGCTGCATAGGAGGGGCTTTCCTGATATGTGGATCTCCTGGATGAAGAGTTACGTGACTACGGCCTCCATGTCTGTCCTCGTGAATGGGAAGCCGGAGGATGGCTTCTTCCAGCCGCAGAGGGGGGTGAGGCATGGGTGCCCTCTCGCCCCCTTACTCTTCATCATCGCGGCGGACGTCCTGGCTCGTATGGTGGAGGGAGTTCAGCGGGCGGGGCTTATGCGGAGCTACTCGAGGGATAACATTTTGATCCCGCTTCTACAGTACGCCGACGACACCATTTTTTTCATTGAAGGGGGCCTTGAAGAGGCTAAAGGGATGACGGCCACGCTGGAGCTTTTCAGTGAGATGTCCGGGCTGGTTCAGAACAACAGTAAATCCAAGTTGGTTCCGGGCTGTATGGACGGGGAATTGGCAAAATCTATGCGGTTCTGCGTTGAGTACATATTGTTCTGATTTCCCCATTCACTACCTGGGCCTACCACTGAACACAGGGAGATCTAAGATGACGGATTGGCTTCCTTTGGTCGAGAACGTAGAGGGGCGGCTTGCTGGTTGGAAGGCGTCGGTCCTGTCCGGGGGGGGGGGGGGTTGGTGCTCTTGAGGGCGGTGCTTTCCGCCATGCCAGTGTACTACTCCCATGGCCTCAAATTTCGACGAAATTCGGTCGAATTTCTGTCGAATATCGATATCCAGTCGAAATCGAATTTCGATCGAAGTGACCGAAATATGGGGGGTCCTAGTACAAAAAATGACCGAAATGATCGAAATTTCGATCGAAATTTGACCGAATCCATCGAAATTCTGTTTTGGTCGTCACCGAAATGGTGACCGAAACTGACATTTAAGGCCTTGACTACTCCTCCACGAGGCTCATGCCTGGGTGCATTCGGAGGAGGCTGGAGGGTCTGATGCGGTGGTTTCTTTGGGGCAGGAACGGCCAGGGGCTCGGGATGAACCTGGTGAGCTGGGAAGACATTACCTTGAGTAAGTGTGAGGGAGGGCTCGGGATCCATCGGCTGCATGAGCTGAATGAGGCATTACTGCTGAAGTGGGTGGCCAAGATTTGGGGCAGCGAGGGGGATCTCACCTGCAGCCTCCTTAGGCGGATCTACGGCGTCGGGTTGGAGCCGCCCGGGGGGGGGGCTTACCATGGGCAGGAGAAAGCCCTCCCCTTTCTGAAGGGCCGTCCTCTCTCTCTCTCTCTACCGACTTCCGGACACTTTTTCGGCCTGTCCTTGGGGATGGGCTCAGCTTTGCCTTCTGGGAGGATGACTGGTCGGACGGGGGAGCTCTCTCTCTGCGTTTCCCTCGTCTCTTTGCTCTGGCTGCAGACAGGGAGGCTTCGGTAGCCTCTTGCTGGGTGGATGGGAACTGGATGCCGTCTTTCCGTTTGAACTTCTCGGACCGGCGCCTTGACGAGTTCTTGCAGCTGCTCGACACGCTTCGAGAGGTCGCGAGGCCCTCCCTGGGTCGTGACCACTGAGCGTGGCGTGGCGGCTCCTTCTCGGTGAGGAGGGCTTACTCGGCGATCTGTAGACCCCCTCCCTCCCCTTCGGCGGAGCTGGTGAGGGATTGTGCTTTCTTCTGGGGGCTGGGCCTTCCGGCGAGGATTGCCTTCTTCTTTTGGCTGTTCAGGAGGAGGAGGCTGATGACGCGGGACCGATGCACTAGACTTCTCGGATTTGTCTCTAACAGATGCTTGCTCTGTGAGGGGGGAATCGAGACCCCGGATCATCTTTTCTTCTTATGCCTGTCCGTGTTACCTGTTTGGGAGGACCCGAGACTGGAGTGGATCGGCAAGACGGGGATCGAGGATTTCTGCGGTGTGCTATTCACGGCCAGGCATCGGTCGAGGGGGGAGTTGTTGCGTCCTCTGGCTTTTGTGTGGTCTATATGGTTGGCTAGGAATGAGCTGTTGTTTTCTAGCCATAGGTTTTACAAGGAAAATGTCTGTACTGTGCGTTAGGAGTGGTGCGATCGTGGCTTGCTTAGAGCGCCTCTTTTCTTTTCTGTACTCTTCTCCTTGCTTTTAGCTTTTTTCTAATCTAAGGGGCGAACACCTAAGTGTATCCCCCACTTTCCGGCTTCAAAAAAATAGACAGAAAATAATTAAACCCTGATTGATAAAATTCAACGTAGGAAAAATCCTAATTGAGCTCCAATTCGCCGTCCACGCTACATCAACTGAGATCAATATGTCTCAGAAATATTAAAAGAAATACTCAATAGGTTCGGCAAAAGGACACATTGAATGTGATCAAACGATCAATTACATCGAGAACATTACCATTGTAGTGGAGGATACAGAACACCCAAACTCAGTTGTACAGAAAGGTTATAAAAGGTGTGTGTGTTACAAGAGTTTAAGATTACTACTTGACAATTCATATTTAAGCATTGTGGATGGTGGCCATGGATTTTATAGGGCTTAGGATGATTTATATACTATGCTAGATAAATGATTGGATCCTTTCCTATATCCATCAATAAAGTAGTATTTAGTTTCATTGGTGTTGTCTGTTTTTGTATTATTAAGAGTCAGGACTTGCGTCTGTAGGGGTGACTATGCAAATCCATGAGAATAGTAACATATCATCATGTTGTGCATTAGATCTCTTCTCTAGCATAAGAGAATGCTCGTTGTATAGTCTTAATGTTACATTCATGATGCTATGATTGTGGAACTAGAACCGTGTTTGTTGAGTGATTTGTTATGTGCTGCGACGTCCTGCCTTATGTGAACATTGGATCCAGTTGCTACCTAACCTGATCCACCTAATTTCCAAGGATCCATATAATCAACAATAATCACATTAACGTATTATAATTTACATTCGGTATAAGCAAGCAAAATATATTGAAAAATTGTTTCAACAACAATTTATATGTTCATGGTTCGACAAGAAGATGAAGATCGAATAAGAAGAGATGAGATGGGTTTTTCGAAACCCTATTTGAAGAAGAAAAAGGCTTCCAATATCTGTTATGCGATGGATTCTCTAAGTTCTTTTGTGAGAGAACCCTTTGTGCTAATGAATCTCCATATCAACACGATGAATCCTTAAAAAAGGGAATCTCCAGGTAGTGCAATCAACCCAATGATCCTTGCCATTGGCACAAGAAGAAGAAAAGAAGATTGGTTCCTTGGGAACCATAGTTTCAAATCTCTAGGTTTGCGATTCCACCCACCAGGCATGCGCACAAGCATCCACGTGCGACATCTGCACTACATCATGCCCCGATCTCGTGTAGTCCTCCAGGCTTCAAGAGACGATGTGCCTCCTCCTTCTTGCTCCAGCACCGCTACAACTACATGCGTGAGCTCCGGTGCAAGGCTCCTCCAGTTTGATGCTCTAGCACCGCCATGCCTCTCCAGGCAGAAGCAACACACCCTATGATGTACCGTGTCGCCTCCTCGTTCTCTAGGCGGTAAGGGGCGGTGCTCCTCGAAGTCACACCTTCCCCAGGCTGGTCCGGGAAATACTACCGCCTCACCCCTTCTCGATCCCGAGCCTTTCCAACGCTAGGCGATGACGACGATCTTCTCGCTCAGGGCTTCCAGTTCCCATGAGGGGAACCCTAAGGCCTCGTTATCCCTTTGATTTAAGGAGGAGCCCATCTCCAATCGTTACAGAAAGGGAGAAGAAACATGAGGGTACTGCTATTGTTATGGGTCCATGTTACTGCAGTTTAAAAATAGAGATAGAGAAGAGGCCTAGTTTTGGGCCCATGAGCCTCACTGATTAAAAAAAACAGAGAGGGCAACAACAAAAGAAAAGGAAGGAGTGCATGATCTCTTTTAGCCCAAATGTGGGCCACGTTTTTTTAAAAAAGAGATGCATGTTAGTCCAATCGGACCATGAGTACTTCCAAAAAAAGGTGAGGGCCCAAAAAAAGAGTACCCCTTTAAAAAAAGAAAGAAAGAAAAAGAGGCCCGTACAGAAAAAGCCGTACACAAAGAAAAAAATGTTGAGATTATTATATCTCGTGGTCTTTATTTATATTCGTTTATTTCTCCAGTCTATCTTATGTAATTTTCCCATAGAGCTTTTGTTGGAAAAAAACATTGAGTTGTTTATTCCATCAACCCTCTAGGCTCTCTTATATAGGAGAGTAACCTATGGGTAAATTACATAAGACATTCATAAGTAAAGGGAATTAAGAAACAATACAGGAAACATGAAATAAATAATGTAACATAAATATATCTTTACACTCCCCCTCAAGATGGAACATAGATGTCAATCATGGTATTAAAAGGCTAGCCTCGAGGCGGTCGAGGCGGAACGAGGCTGTGTTTTTTAGCCTCGAGGCGTACGCCTCAGATGGAATTGATGAGGCGTACGCCTCAGAAGGTCGAGGCGATCCGAGGCGGTCGAGGCGAGGCGATGCGGTCTGTGAGGCGTTTTTTGTAATTTAAAGCATTTTTTTAAGGATTTAAAGTGTCTTATTGGTAGTTTTAGATGCTTATAAATGTATAGTTGTCTAGGATATATGTTAGAAAATCGGAAGCGGAAGCGGAATGATAAAACAGAGCTAAGAACAATAAACATCAACATGGAAACAACATGATTTTACATGGAACCCTACTCCGTGAGGAACGGGATGAAACCACGGGAGAAGCCCTCAAAAAGGGCGTGTCCTGCATTGCTATTTCTCAATGGATACAGGAGGTATGTGGTTCCTTATATAGCCTCTCCAGAGCCTCCAAGTCCCACCGCTGGACGATGTGGGACTAAACACTGGATGGGGTAAATGGATCTCCTCCAGGATCCATTTACCCTGTTACAACACAATAGGCGCATACAACTTATACTCCAGCACTCCCCCTCAAGATGGAGCATGCAATGCTCAGCTATGACAAACATAAAGAGACTCAACTCAACGCTACATGACACTACGGACAATATCAACCCAACACGCACATTGCTGCAGTCAAGGACGTTACTTCTCATGCCGTGCAGGTGAGGAGGACGAACGGGCTGGAGTGTAAGTCAACTAAAGACTCGGAATCTTACCATCGAGTCTGAAACTACGCCTGAAGTCTCCTCGTCGGAGAACTGGGTTTCTCCCATCTGGGTCAGAGAATGGTGCACTGCTCTGGTGTACCTATGATACCACATGAAAACCCTTGCCCTCAATGGCATAGGGAATGGTCCTCTGCTCTGGAGTCCCTATGGCTCACATGAAAACTCTGGCTGACAAACAAGAAGAATGATGGGGACCTTTAAACTGAAGACCGCACACTTGTGCGTGTCTGAACTGTAGACTCGGAACAATGATCGTCAAGTCTGAAACCGAACTGTAGAGTCTGATCATTTGGCTGGTCTGGAGACTGATATCTGAATATGGATTCTAGATCTAGACCTGTGACTCTACATATATACTCCCCCTTTCTCCCATACTTGTCGGAAAACATGAACATCGACAATGTTGGGAGAAGACAACAATAATGGGGAACATGGAAACACCATGATTTTACGTGGAACCCTACATTGTGAGGAGCGGGATGAAACCACGGGAGAAGCCCTCAAAAAGGGCGTGTCTTGCATTGCTATTTTTCTCAATGGATACAGGAGGTATAGGGCTCCTTATATAGCCTCTCCAGAGCCTCCAAGTCCCACTGCTGGACGATGTGGGACTAAACACTGGATGGGGTAAATGGATCTCCTCCAGGATCCATTTATCCTGTTACAACACAATAGGCGCATACAACTTATACTCCAACAATATATATATTTACAAGATGAATGCTAGGAGTTTTAAGTTTGTTGATATTCATGTTGAGCATTAAACTTCTCTAATTTTTTTCAAGAAATTCTTAATATTGCACTTTAAATACACAATACATAAAGCTTAAAGAAAAGCTAGTGTTAAGAGAGGTGACATAATGAGGAACGTAATATACCAACTAGAAAAAAAGCAAGATTAGATTCAAGGCATGTTAATGTTGTCATATTTTATATATTACTCATCTAATCATAATTTTTTATGCACCTCAATACTTTTAACGAAAAATATACTGTCTTTGATATTTTAATGACAATCATAACTAATGATTCTATTTTTTGATTGTGTAGAAATTTAGTAAATAGGTTTATGGAATTTACACATCATTTCTTTCACGTTCTTATCTTCATAATTTCATCATATATTGCAATGTTATATATTATATGTATGTCAATTAAGATAATTTCATCAGTAAATATATTTATTATAGTTTTTATAAGTATTTTCCTATACAAACTGAGGCTTACGCCTCGACCGCCTCGAGGCTACGCCTCGCCTCGCTTCCAGGGAAAACGCCTCGTTCCGCCTTTTGTTTTTTCAAACCTTGATGTCAATCATGCTCTGCTTGGACGAGCATTTATGAAACGGTCATCTGAGTAAGGCCTTGGTGAAGACATCTGCAGTCTGGTCCCCTAAGCTGACTTGAGATATGGAAATAAAACCCTTCTGAATCATATCTCGTGTATAGTGGCAATCAACCTCAATGTGCTTGGTGCGTTCATGAAATGATGGATTATTTGCAATAAATATAGCAGCTTGATTGTCACATTCCAGTACCATAGGAAGGGGAACCTCTATATATAGATCTGTAAGAATAGCTCGAACCCACATCATTTCTGTACTAACCTCGGCCATAGCCCTATATTCAGACTCAACAGTAGATCTGGCTACAAAAGTTTGCTTCTTGCTCCTCAATGAGACAAGAGAATCTCCAACATATACAATAAATCCAGTTGTGGACTTCCTATCCTTTGGACACCCTGCATAATCTGCGTCTACGCATGTTGAGATGGTGACCTCATTGCTTTTTCTAAACAGTAGACCTGCACCAGGGGATGATTTAAGATACATGAGTATCATCTGTATAGCATGCATATGGACCTGACGTGGTTGCTCCATGAACCGGCTCACCCGACTAACTGCAAAAGAAATATCAGGTGTGGTAATGGTAACATAAAGGAGCTTTCCTACCAGTTCTCTATATCTCCTCCTATCAACCTCATCAGTATCATCAACATATAGTTTCATGCTTGGATCTATGGGTGTGGTGGCAGGTCGACATCCAAGCATTCCTGTGTCACTTAGCAAATCAGTGACGTATTTCCTCTGGGTCATCACAAGCCCTTGTTGATTTCTGGCAAACTCCTGTCCTAAAAAGTATCTAAGGACTCCAAGATCCTTGGTGACAAATTCACGACCTAGAAATTCTTCTGCCCTCTTGATTCCTTGTATATCATCTCCTGTAATAAGGATATCATCAACATACACCATAATTGCAATCATACCTCTGGATATTTTCTGTATAAAAAGGGAATGATCTGCATTCGAACGTTTGTACCCGTGTTTCTCAAACAAGTCTGAAAGCTTCTGGAACCAATCTCTAGAGCTCTTCTTTAGGCTATAGATCGCCTTATGAAGTCTACACACATGTGAACACTCCCTTCAACAGCAAACCCAGATGGTTGTTGCATATAGACTTCCTCTTGAAGATTACCATATAGAAATGCGTTCTTGACATCTAACTGAAACAACGACCAATCTCGAATCACGACAACAGAGAGTAGAATCCGTAAGGTGGAATGACGAGCAACCAGTGAGAATGTGTCAAGATAATCCACCCCGTATGTCTGAGTAAACCCCCGTGCAATCTGGCGTGCCTTGTATCTGTCGATGCTACCATCTGCATTTTTCTTAACTGTAAACACCCATTTATAACTTACTGTAGATGCTACAGTAGGAGCTGGGACGGGACTCCAAGTGCCTCTCGGCTGAAGAACAACCATCTCTTCTTCCATAGCCAAACACCATCGATTGTCCTGCAGAGCCTCTTGATAATTCCGTGGAATGGCCACGACTGATAATGCAACTGCAAAATTCCTGAAAGCACCAATCAAGCGATCAAAAGAGACCATGGATGCTATAGGATATGACGCACAACTACGTTTCTTCTTCCGAAGCGCAATAGGAAGGTCCAAATCAACAGCCTCCCCATCTGTCCCCTGTAAAGAACCCTGCTCAGATAGACCATTAGACCCATCATTAGAATCTGTTTTCTCAGAACATACCTTATGCGTGCTAGATGATGAGCGATGACCATGTGCACAAGCAGGCCACGGGTATAGTGATGTGGCAATGGTGGAACATGGACTGTAATAGGAAGTGGAGGTGGCGTAGGTAGCGGTGGTGGTGGTGGTAAAGGAGATGGCGGTGGTGGAGGTGATGGAAGTGATGGTGGTGGCGGCGGCGGCAGGTATATGGCTTCATCAGGACATCCTTACGGGCAAAGTGATTGGGTGTAGCCATGAGCAGGGCGGTCTCTATCGTCTAGTTCGAACTCCCTATGTCGGAATCTCCTCTCTATCTGCTGGACCAGTCTCACCATTTGTGTGGCACCTGCGCGTTGGTCATCTCCCGCTCCAAAAACGGTGTTGTCTTCTGCCTCAGATCTCGCCTCACACGTCTCTTCAATGTGAGGCATGTCAGTTGGGAAAGCATCAACGATCTGCCTTTCCCAGTCGTGAGAAACGGAGCAGTGGCTCCATTTTTGAGTTGTTTCATATAGATATTTGGGGTCCCAGTCGTGTTCCTGATCACCAAGGGCACATGTTTTATCTAATTGTTGTTGATGATTTCTCTCGTCTATCTAGGGTCTTTTTATTAAAGAATAAATCTGAAGCCCGCGATGTTATCAATAATTTCTTAACCGAAGTACGTAATGTTTTTTCTGTTTCTGTGAAAATTGTGAGAACTGATAATGCCTTGGAATTTTGTACTAATACTCTCTCCAATTACTTTTCCACCCAAGGAATTGTTCATCAAACATCATGTGCCTATACTTCCCAACTAAATGGAATTGTTGAACGGAAACATCGTCATTTACTTGATGTCACTAGGACACTTCTCATTCAGAGTCGTGCTCCTCATTCTTTTTGGGGCGATGTTGTTCTAACAGCATGTTATCTCATTAATCGCATGCCCTCTTCAGTCTTGGGTAAGAAAATTCCTTTCTCTCTTGCCTTTTCAGAAAAGGAATTGTTCTCACTTACTCCTCGTGTGTTTGGCTCCGTCGCCTTCGTCCACCAGTTGTCTCCAGGTATTGACAAGCTCTCTCCTAAAGCTGTCAAGTGTGTCTTTGTCGGGTACTCCAAGACACGGAAAGGGTACATGTATTATGATCCAATGCACATGAAGTATTATGTTAGTGTCGATGTCACCTTTTTCGAGTCCGTGACGTACTTTTCTCCTACAGGTGAACGGTTAACATCTTGCAACACATTCTGTAGATGCATAGAGGGCGTCAAGCTAATCTCCCCCTGACCAGTGATTGAGGAGTGAGTTCCGTCTGTAATAACCACATTGCGTCCTGGAGAAACCTGTCTGTATGCTGTAAGTTGACCCTTGTCTCCACACAAATGATGTGTGTGTCACCAGAGTTCATAATCCATTCTATAACATCAGATCCACTACTGCTAGTGAGTGCATAGTGCTACCTGCGGTACTGGAGGAGGCTGAAGTAGCTACATCTTAATGACTCCCGAGGGCCATCGAAGGTGGCACAGGACTGGAGGGAGGTATAATGCCCCTCAATCGTGCTACAATATCATCAAAACGTTGATCCAAAGAGGAAGCAACTGGGGGCTCAATCTGTTCATCCACTCGAAAAGAAGCATGGAATTCATGCTTGGAGTAGCATGTATCCTCTGTATGTCCAGGACGATGGCAGAAAGTATACGGCTGACGAACATGACCTCCCCTGCCCCGAGGTCCACGACCACGAAATTGAGAAGATCCTCCGCGACCTCGGGATGCCGCCATTGCTGAGGATGTCTGACTGTCAGTAGAAGATGGAACAGTAATATGACTGAGTCTGCAGAAGGCTTCCTTCATAGGAGGAATAGTGGAATCTGCCAAAATCTGGGAACGGGCCACCTCGTACTCAGGATCAAGGGCTGCCAGGAATACACCAACCATGGTGGCATTCCTATAAGTCTTCTGCTGCTCAGGGGTATATGTAAGAGGCAGTGTTGTAAAAGTCGGCCGACTAGGCCGACTAGTCGGTCCGACTAGTCGAGTCGGGGGGGTACCCGATTCGACTAGGCCAAATCGGCCAATAGTCGGTCAGACCCGATTAATCGCCCGATTAGTCGGCCTAGTCGGCCGACTAGTCGGCCGACTTTTGCATAGAGATTTCTTGGCTGACTTTTGCTTAGAGAAAATTCTGTATACTTCTGTACTTTAAATTATAGTTTTTCATCAAGATATAAAATATCAACTAATTAATATACTATCCTGGATAATTTTACTTAAAACTTTGTGATTTAATTTCATGTTGGTTAACTTATATAAGATTAGAATTGTGTTTATTACGCCTAAATGTTCGTTAACTTAGATACTTCTTGTTGATTTGCATGATAGTTAGGTAACTTAGGTTATTTACCTTTTGTGGTTATTGATTAGCTTTGTATTAATTTATTTCTAACTTCAACTCATGCTATGTACCAAATATTTTGTCCGTGCTATAAACCAAACATTTTTAATCTTAACTTGCTTCGTTTTTCTTCTGTTGCTATAATTTTTTAAGCTCTCAAAAATATTAAAACTGCTAAATATATGAATATAAATGAGAGTATATGTTATAAAACTTGATTTATATATTTAAAATAATTAAAAAATTCAAAACCGACTAATGCCCGACTAAATCCGATTACTCTCCCGACTGCCGATTAATCCTTAGTCAGTGACCCTGCCGACCGAGTACCGACTGCCGACTTCTGCAACCTTGGTAAGAGGCATGAATCTATATAGCTTCTCGAACATCCCTCGTAGGGAAGTATGTAGTGAGTGGAGAGGCCGTCCATTCTGTTTGATAGTAAATATATCATGTTGAAGTTGCAGAATCTTCGTCTCGTTCTTTGCCTGTGAATAAGTAGCAGCAAGAATATCCCACATTGCCTTGGCTGTGGGCTGGTGGAGTATATCATTGGCAATCTCTATTGCCAACGTACCTGAAAGTCAAACCTTGGCATATGCATCATCCACCTCCCATGAGGCATTAACCCCAATCTTCTCAGCCGTTTTTTCCTCAGTAAGGATGCGTTTCTTACCTGTAGACTCCATCATGCTCATGAACTGCATCGTCCATAGTTAATAGTTTGACCCATCCATCTTGACTATAGGCGCGGGACCTCTGAAGACGCCTGTGGAGGAAATATCGACCTTGTTCTCTGACATGACGGCTTGAGACGACTAGGGCTGAAGACTAGATAAGATCGTCTCTACATGGACATGGGGAGATTTGATTGCATGTGTAGACTCTTGCAACCAATCTCATCCCGGAAGGACTGCGAGCCCGCGTGAAAGGGTGCTAGGCGGGGGCTGCGGCGCACAACGAGGGAAGGGGCGGTGGGGGTGCCTATGTGTCCGCGTGGAAGGGCAGGGGCACGCGGAAGAAGCCGCGAGGCCGCGGCTACGACACTAGGTAGTGTGGCACGCGTGCGGAAGGGCGAGGGCGACGACGCGGAGGAGCCGGCACGAGAGGGGACCGACGACGAGAGAGAGAAGGGGGGGCATGTGGGAGAGTTGGGGTGGGGCTAGGGTTTCGGAGCTCCGGTCTAGGACCGCCGCTCTGATTCCATGTTGGAAAAAAACATCGAGTTGTTTATTCCATGAACCTTAGGCTTTCTTATATAGGAGAGTAGCTTATGGGTAAATTACATAAGGCATTCATAAGTAAAGAGAATTTAAGAAACAATACAGGAAACATGAAATAAATAACGTAACATAAATATATCACTGCATCTTTTCTTCTATATAAGAGAGCTCTAGGGCTATGAGGTATACAACTTTCATTTTTCCTTTCACATGGTATTAGAGCGACGGTCCTAGATCGGAGCCTGTGCCCTAGTCCTACCCCCACCCCAAACCCTAGCCCACACCCCACACGCCACACACGCTGCCTCCACCCACGCGCCCGCACCGCTCTACGCGTCACCCACACATGCCCACGCAGCCTACACGCCGCCCGCGCCGTCCGGGTCCCTTCACCCCGCGTCCTTCTCCTTGCAGTGCTTCCTGCCCTCTTCGCCGTATCGAGTGTGGCATGCCCGTGTGCGCCGCCGCCCGTAAGGGCTGTGGTCTATGCCTCCTGTGCCGCTGCAGCTCGCAGGGTTCCGACGTCGTGCTTTTGGGTGCTTAGGAGGTGACGTCATTATCCAAAACACCCCGGTTAACCAAAGGAGTCTTCAAAAGAATGGAAGAGGCTGTGATATGAGTCTACACCCACAACCATCTTCCCCTATATCAGTTTAGGCACAACTCTTTCTTGTTGCTGACCCAGTCTTGAAGATAGTTATTATCATGCCTGACAACAAAGGTGACGTTCCATCCCTGAGTGCCTTAAAAGGTCCAACACCCATTGTCAAAATGGACGGAACAAACTATGAACTGTGGGCCATGCAATTCATGATTTTAATACAATGCAATGGCAAGAAGCACATCCTCACGGCGGAGTAGCCACGTGACAAGACTGGGACAAATGCCTAATGGGAGGCTGATGATGCATATGCACGTGTGTGGCTATCCGAGACCGTGTCCACCGAGATAACTAATGATATTTTGAGTCAGCCTACTGCAAATGCTATGTAGGATATTCTTGCCGCTACATACTCTCCGATGAAGAATGAGTCGAAGATACTGTAGTTTCAACACGATATCTTCAAATCAAAGCAGAATGGTCGCCCCTTTCACACCCTCTATACTTCTTTGAGGGGTATGTTTGAGAAGCTACATGGGTACATTCCCTTGACTGCTATGCCAGAGCAACTCAAGGCGTACAGAGACTCTGTGATGATTAGGGTCTTTCTAGCAGCTCTTGATCCTGAGTATGACGCTGCTCGAGCCCAGATTCTTACTGATGCTACCATACCTCCGATGGAGGAGGCATATCGCAGATTGAGTAGACTATCTATATCCTCTGTTAGTACTTACAGTCTCAGACATCTTCAGCTACGGCTGCATCTCGTGGTAGGGGAAGCCCTACACCATATCGTGGTAGGGCGCCCTAGCCGTGGCAGAGGAGGGGGTGGTCGACCCCGTTAGCCGTGCACCTACTGCCAAAGATCATACCACTCTGAGGAAACCTGCTATTCTAAGCATGGGCTTCCTGCTTCAGCTCGGGTTGCAGAGCAGACTCAACAGGTCGGGAGTCCATCACCTGTTCCTGATCAGATATTTGATGAACTTGTGACGCGACTCATGGAGATTATGCCTACTCATGGGTCAACCAGCTTTCCTTCAGGTTCCTCAGACGTAGCTGCCTCAGCATCAACATCTACATCAGGTATAACATATTCCTTTACTAGTTGTTACAAGGTAGATTTGTCAGATTGGATCATGGATTCAGGAGCATCCCATCATCTCTGTGGTGACAGAGGCCAGTTTAGTGATTTCCGTCCGACTCAACTTGGACGATCTGTCGTGATAGCAGATGGGACACACTCTCCCATCACCGATCGAGGGGAGGTGCAGTTGACACCTGTAATGAGGTTCCAGAATGACCTTTACGCTCCTGAATTTTCTATGAATTTACTATTAATTAGTCAAATCACCAGAGATTTACACTGTCGTGCCATATTTGATCCATCTGCTCTTGTGTTTCAGAATATACTTACGGGCATGGAAGGACATATCGATATCGATATCGTTTCGATATCGTGTCGATATCGATATATCGGCGATATATCGCCGATATATCGCTATATCTAGGAATCTTTCTGAAGAAAATGCCTGAAATCGGATATATCGATATATCGATTTCGATATCGGTCCTATGTCGATATTGATATGTCGGCGATATATCGGGATACGGCCTTCCATGCTTACGGGCAGGGTAATTGGATCTGGCCATGAGCAAGGGGGTCTCTACAGTCTGGTGCAATCTCCTTATGCTGGTGCATCTTCTCTTCGCACTGGATTTGTTTCTCCATATATATGGCATCTTCGATTTGGTCATCTTCTTATGCAAAAGTCGTGTCACGTTCTTCCACAGATTTCTCCTCGCTCTACCGTTTAGTACGAGGCCTGCCAGCTTGAGAAGCATCATCGATCCACTTTCCGGAGTTGTCAGGGACGAAGTAGTCATAGTATGTTTGAGTTAATTCATTTTGATATTTGGGCTCCCAATCGTATCCCAGATCATCGGGGATATAGGTTTTATATTGTTGCAGTTGATGAGTTTTCAAGGTTGTTTTGGGTCTTTCTTCTTAAGAACAAATCCGATGCTGGTCCTGTTATTCAATCCTTTATTAATGAAATAAAGAACATTTTTCAGCAAAAGTCTAGTTTATACGTCAGATAATGCCACTAGAATTTTGCAGTACTCAGCTTTCCCAATTCCTTAGATCTCATGGTATTGTGCATTAGACATCTTGTGCGTATACTTCCCAACAGAATGGGTGGTTGAACGAAAACACCGCCATCTTTTGGATGTTACCATAACTCTTGATTTAGAGCTGTGCTCCTCATTCGTACTGAGGGGATGCGGTTCTAACTGCTTGCTACCTGGTAAATCGTATGCCCTCTTCGGTTCTGGGGGAGAAGATCCTGTTCTTGATTGCATTTCTCGAGACGGATCTTTTCTCACTTATGCCTCGTGTTTTTGGTTCAATAGCTTTTGTTCATCATATGTCTCATGGTCTTGACAAGCTCTCTCCCAGAGCTATCAAGTACGTGTTTGTTAGGCATTCCAAGACCCAAAAGGGATATCGTTGTTTCGACCCTGTTCGACGAAGGTACTATGTCAGTGCAGATGTCACCTTCTTTGAGTACATTATGTATTTTTCTCCTACAGGTGACAAGCTCACTCCTTCAGAGCATGGAGAAGAGGTCTATATGCCTCTACCTCCAATCTCCATTATACCGTCTTCACCACGGTCTACTACACCTCCACCACCGCCACCTCCACCACCACTCCACCGCCGCCTCCACCATCACCTACTTTCTATCTGCGGGTTTACCAGTGACGACCTCGTGCTCATGTGCCTCCTCCATCATCTAGCACGCCCAAGGTATGTTCTGAACATTTGAGTTCTGTTATGGCACTAGTGATTTGCATGTACAGACTGAGGTACAAGATGTCTTGGATGATATACCTTCTGCGTGTAATGAGGACCTGGACGTACCTATTGCTCTACGGAGGTAGAGGCGGACATGTACAATGCATCCTCTTTCTTCCCATGTTTCCTTGGAACGTCTTCTTAAGGATTTTCAGAGGTTTGTTGTGGGACAGTCTGCTGTGGAAATACCACAGACCTATCAGAAGGCGTTGTAGAATAGCCAGTGGCGTCTGACCATGGAGGAGGAGATGGTAGCTTTACAGTCTCGTGGTACATGGAGTGTTGTATAGGCTCCACCAGCTGCGTCTGTTGTAGACGACAAGTGGGTGTTTACTGTGACACACTGAGCTGATTGCACTGTGGATAGATGTAAGGCCAGGTTGGTTGCTCGTGGGTTCACCCAAACCTATGGGGTAGATTACCACAAGGCCCTAAATGTCGGTTTCGATCACCATTTTGGTGACCGACCGAAAAAGAATTTCGGTCGAATTTCGATCAAAATTCGACTGAAATTTCGGCCATTTAGGAATTTTTTTGTACTAGGACCCCCAATTTCGGTCATTTCGGCCATTTCGGTCGAATTTTTATTTTGACAGGATATCAATATTCGACAGAAATTTGACCAAATTTCGCTGAAATTTGAGGCCAAGGATTACCAGGACACTTTTCTCATGTTGCACGTCACTCTACACCAAGGATTCTTATTATTATTGATGTGATACGCGATTGGTCGCTTTTCCAATTAGATGTGAAGAATGCATTCTTCTATGGCGATCTGTAGGAGGAAGTTTACATGCAACAACCACCAGGGTTTACTGCTGAGGGGGGAGTCCAATATGGTGTGTCGACTTCACAAGACCATATATGACCTTAAGCAGAGTCCGAGGGCTTGGTTTCAAGCGCTCAGAGTTGATTGAACATAAGGGTTTTGTCAGATCCACTGCAGATCATACTCTTTTTGTTAAGAGAACTTAGAGAGGTGTCATTGTAGTTCTGGTTTATGTTTTTTTTGAAACCACTAGAGGGGGGAGTCACGCATAGGTGCCCACCGCAGTATTATTTAAGTTCAAAACATGAAAAAAATAAAGTACATATTACAGAGTCCAAGACTCAATCAGGCGCTTGGAATGAGCGCTGACATTCTCATAGTAAAACCGATGGCAAAAAAGAACATCATTACGAGCTAGCCAAATGGCCCACAGGACTACCACCGGGACAAGAACCTCTCTTCTTTGTGTACTTCGTGCCCCGAGGAAAGATGACCACAATGTCTCGAATGATTGAGTGCATAACCAGTTGAAGCCCACCTCGCCCCAAATAGGCAAGGACACCGAACAACAGAAGAAAAGATGGTCGAGCGACTCAATGACACTCCCACATAGGGAACATCTATTCGATATGGTTGTGAAAATCTTAGCACAACGGTCCCTAGTCATGATGCGCTTTCTGCGAAATAACCACAGGAAGAAACCAATCCTCTCCGGGAGACCAAGAGACCAAATAGAATTGCAGTCCCGAATCATGTCAACCGATAAAGCACGTGGTGGCATATAAATAACACTGTATATCTTTACGTTTTAATGCATTGGGGCGAACACCTCTGAGTGCTTCCCCCTTTTTGGAGCGTCAAAAAAAAAATAAATAAATAACACTGTATACCTTCTGAACCGAGAAGACCCCTTCTGTCCATACCCAGTGATCGGGGCTAGAAGAAGGTCTGCCAGCCTGGCCCAACGAGTCCAACAAGCGCACAAACTCCTCCAGGCATTGATCAGAGAACGAGGTTCTGAAAGTCGGCATCCAGTTACTGTTCACCCAGCAATCACCAACCCGCGCATCAGCACTGGCCACTAGGGCAAAAAGTTGAGGGAAACGACTGGCCAATGTGTCATCCCCAGTCCAATCATCCGTCCAGAAGCCAAAAGAAGCGCCATCCCCAACCACCGGACTGAATAGATCACGAAAGCGCGATAGAATTTTCAAGATTCCCTTCCAAAAATCAGATTGATTGGGCCCTCGACGCAAAGGACCTGACCCCGCCAAAGAGACGTTATACATGTTCCGGATCAATGAATAACACAAGCTCTCATCCCTGCCCCAAATTCTGCCCACCCATTTAAACAAAATGGCCTCGTTGAAGGATTCCAAGCTCTTTATCCCAAGCCCCCATTCTTTTTAGGTAACGTAACGGTCTCCCAGTCAACCAAATGCATACCTTGTCATTCCTGCTCGGATCTGCTCCAAAGGAACTTGCGCATTAGCCGCTCCAAGTGAATCCAGACAGTCACCGAAGGAGGCAGGACGAGAAGAGCATTGGGGCTGGAAAGAACCGCCTTCATCAACACCAGCCGTCCTCCCCGTGACAACAGAGAAGCCTTCCAACCAGTCAATTTCCTCCCTATCTTCTCCGCCACCAGAAGCCAGTCCGAATCCTTGACCTTGCCAGCCGTGAGAGGAAGCCCAAGATATCGGATAGGGAGAGAGCCAATATTCGTGGCCATCTTCAAACTGCAAGCGAGAGTCTCATCATCCGTCAAGCCAAACGGAACAACAGTGGACTTGCTATGGTTCATCTCCAGACCCGACATCTCCCTAAAGATATCCAAAACGAGAGCTACGCTGCCCGCCTCCTCCCTACCGCCCTCTACAAACAGGATAGTTTCATCCGTGTACTGAAGCATGGGGATGCATATGTCCCCACGTCTGTAATCCGCAATGAGGCCACTACTCTGAACTCGTTCGACCATACAAGCAAGAACATCCGCTACCTGTACAAAAGCAATGACGCAGGAGGGCAACCTGCCTGACCCCCCTCTGAGGCTGAAAGGAACCACCCTCAGGATGACCGTTAATGAGAACGGAAAGCGAGGTCGTGGTGATACAACGCTTCATCCAGGTAATCTAGACGTCCAGAAAACTCCTCCTGTGCATAGCCGCCCACATAAACCTTCAATCCAAAGTGTCATGAGTGTTGAGATAAATATATCTTTCGGTATCATTTATGTTTTATGTTTTCGTGATGTACTTATCATGTAATTAACCCAATGGGTTTTCTCCTATATAAGAGGGCCATCGGTCTATTCTGTGAGTATGATTCATTTTTCTCCCAACATGGTGTCGGAGCAATGGTTTTAGACCGAGGTTCCCTTAGCCCACACTAACCCTAACCCTACACGACCCCCCTCCCCCCGCCGTCGTCGGGGTACTGCACGCCCCCAACTCCTCCAGTGTCGCCGTCGGGGTGCTGCATTACCATCCAGCGCCGCTGCGCGGGGGTTCCCTCCCTCTTGCGCCACCATACGAAGGGCTCCTGCCCTCCTGCACCAACGATCGCCGCCCCGCAGGGCCGCAAGGGGCTCTAGCCAACCCTGTGTGTCGTCGAGCCACCTTTTTCCTGTGGGTCGTAGATCTGATTTGGTCCATCGATAGTGAGATCTTATGATTTATACCATGTTGTGTGGATCTAGGGCTCACAAGACGACATAGGGATGGTTGTATGAGTCTACAGATACAACCAAACCTTCTTATGGTTCCGTAGGCACATTCTCTTCGATTTACTCCTCAGGTGTTCCGCCTTCCGGCTTCTTGGTATAATGTCAGAGAACAAGGGTGACGTTTTCTCTTCTTCCGGTGTCTTCAAGGGCCCGACTCCTATTGTTAAGATGGATGGGACCAACTACGAGTTGTGGTCCATGCAGTTTCGCACCCTAATGCAGTGCCATAACGAGGAGCACATTCTGACTGATTCAGAGCCAATGGACAAAACTGGGGCTAATGCTTCATGGAAGCAAGATGACGCCTATGCTCGCACCTGGCTCTCTGGGACACTTACCACGGAGATTGCTAATGGTATTGTTAATCAACCAACTGCAAAGGCTATGCGGGACATATTGGCAGACACATACGGGCATGCAAAGATTGAGAGCAAGATTCTTCAACTGCAATTCGACATTTTCTCGACCAAACAGAATGGTCGACCGCTCTACGCCCACTTCTCTCATCTGAGAGGCATGTTTGAGCGACTACACAGCTTTATGCCTATTACCACCAGCACTGAGCAGCAGGAGGCATATCGGAATGCCACAATGATAGGAGTTTTCTTGTCATCTCTTGACTCTGAGTACAATACCGCTCGTACTCAACTTCTGACTGACGAAATGATACCGCCGATGGTGGAGGTCTATAAGTGATTGAGTAGGATTACTACCACATCCACTACTATGGCCCATACGACTCCTTCCGCTATGGCAGCTACTCGAGGCATGGGAGGGTCGTCCCAGTTTCGTGGTCGTGGACCTCGTGGTCGAGGAGGAGGCCGACAGCATGGTCCTTGTTCCCATTGCCATCGTTCTGGTTATTCTGAGGAGACATGCTTTCAGAAGTATGGATATCCCGCGTCTGTACGTGTTGCTGAGCAGATTGAGGCTTCTTCTGCGCCTACTCTGGATACTCGTTTAGATGATATTGTCTCCAGACTTCGTGACATGATGATCACTCCTACGACTCCGACTCCAGGCTCCACAGATGCAACAGCTACTGCCAGAGCATCGTCTAGTTCATCAGGTATTTCTTATGTGTTTACTAGTAGTAGCAGTTCAAACTTGACTGATTGGATTATGGTTTCTAGAGCATCACATCATATGTGTGGAGATCGGACGCAGTTCAGTTCATACAGGTCTATCCCACCTGGCAGATCCATGGTCATTGCCAATGGGGTTCGTCTACCCATTATTGGTCAGGGGGAGATTGTTCTAGCCCCTTCTACGCATCTTCAGAACGTCTTATATGCTCCAGACTTTCAGATGAATCTTTTGTCCATTAGTCAACTTACAAAAGATTTATATTGCCGTGCCATCTTTGATCCCTCTTCTTTTGTGTTTCAGGACATACTAACTGGCAGGGTGAATTGTCATGGCCGTGAACAGAGAGGATCGTATAAGCTTGCCATACCACCATGTGCTGGAATTGCTACTATTCCTTGAGGATATGTTTCTCCTTTCATGTGGCATCTTCGCTTTGGCCACCTTCGTCTCCAGAAGATGTGCTATGTGCTACTGCAAATATCTACTCACACTACATTGGATTGTGAAGCATGTCAGCTTGGGAAGCACCATCGCTCGTCTTTTCCGAGTCGTCCGAGTCGTCATAGTAGTCAGTCCTTTGAGTTGTTTCATTTTGTATTTGGGGTCCTAGTCGTGTTCCTGATCATCAGGGGCATCGTTTTTATGTGGTTGCTGTGGATGATTGTTCTAGATTATTTTGGGTGAATTTGTTAAAACTTAAAACATAAGTCTGAAGCAGGTGCTATCATTAAATCTTTTTTTATTGAAGTTAAAATATGTTCTCTGCTAATGTGGAATCCATTCGTACGGATAATGCTTTGGAGTTATCCGCATCACATTTATCTAAATTTCTCAGGTCTCTCGGTATAGTTCATCAAATCTCTTGCAATTACACTTCTCAGCAGAATGGTGTGGCTGAACGTAAACATCGTCACATTCTTGATGTCACAAGAACACTGTTGACCCAGAGTTGTACCCCTCATTCTTTCTGGGGGGACACGATTCTCACTGCTTGCTACTTGGTGAACCGCATGCCATCCACCATTCTTGGAGAGAAGGTTCCCTTCTTAATTGCATTTCTCAAGAAGGAACTATTCTCTCTCACTGCCAAAGTCTTTGGATCTGTGGCCTTTGTCCACAATTTCACTCCTGGCTGTGGCAAGCTCTCGCCTAGAGCTGTCAAATGTGTTTTTATCGGTTATTCTCGTACCCAAAAAGGGTATAGATGTTTTGATCCTGTAGGGCGAAGATATTATGTGAGTGCTGATGTCACTTTCTTTGAGTCGATTATGTATTTCTCTCCTACAGGTGACAGGTTGTCCAATGCTACTTCTAGAGAGGATGTTGTTCCTCCACCTTTGTCTTCTCCACCATATGAACCCCATGCTGCACCTCAGCCTTCTCCACCTCCACTGCCCCCACCACCTCCACCTCCATCTACCCAGTCCAAGTTCTTACCCCTTGTTTACACTCGTAGGTCTTCTACTCGCCCCTCTGCTCATGCGCTGTCCACATCATCCACACGCCTCATGTATGTCATGAACACATTGTTTCTACTGATGGCACTGAAGTTTTGAATGATACACAGGACGAGTTGATTGCAGAAGACAGAGAGGCTGATGATCTGGAGATACCTATTGCCCTAAGGAAGTCTCGTCGCTAATGTGCCACATATCCTCTTGCTGCACATGTTTCTTTGGGTCATCTTTCAAAGGAGTACATGAAGTTTGCAGTGGGACTTTCTACTGTTACTATCCCATGTACATATCAGGAGGCGCTACACGACAGTAGGTGGCGACTTGCAATGGAAGAGGAGATGGCAGCTTTGCGGTCGCGTAGAACATGGAGCATTGTATCTGCTCCAAAAGGTACCTCTGTTGTGAGCTGCAAACAGATATTTACATTAAAGCAAAGGGAAGATGGCAGTGTGGACCGCTACAAGGCAAGACTTGTGGCACGTGGGTTCACCCAAACCTATGGGGTGGATTATCAGGATACCTTTTCTCTTGTGGCCAGACATTCGACGCTACGCATTCTTCTTTCCGTTGTTGTTTCACGGGACTGGCCTTTGTACCAACTTGATATGAAGAATGTCTTTCTATACGGGGACCTTCGGCAGGAAGTTTATATGCAACAACCACCCGGGTTTGCTACTGAGGAGGAGTCCCAGAAGGTGTGTAAGCTCAACAAGGCGATTTATGGCCTGAAGAAAAGTCCGAGAGCTTGGTACCGGAAGCTATCGGAGTTGATAGAGCACCAGTGGTTTGTGCGGTCTACTGCGGACCACTCACTTTTTGTTCAAAGGACACAGAGAGGTACTGTTGCTATTCTTGTTTATGTGGATGATATTGTTGTCACAGGGGATGATGACCAAGGCATTCGGACAACTAAGGAGTTCCTCCAATAACAGTTTGTGACTAAGGACTTTGGCACTCTTCGATACTTCCTTGGGTTGGAGTTCGCCATGAACCAATGTGGTCTGGTGATGACCCAGAGGAAGTTTGTGATGGATCTCCTTTCTGAGACAGGTATGACAGGATGCAAGCCTGCGACTATCCCTATAGATCCAAGTATGAGATTATATGATGATGACACTGAGGAGGTAGACAACAGGAGATATAGAGAGTTGGTTGGGAAGCTTTTATACGCCACTATACCAGGTCGGATATAGTGTTTACAGTAAGCAAAGTTAGCCAGTTCATATAGCAGCCCAGAAAGGTGCATATGGATGCTGTCTATATGATACCAAGATATTTGAAGAACTCACCTGGCTCGGGTCTTATATTCAGGATACATCTCTTGAGGTGACAGCTTGTGAGATGCAGATTATACAGGTTGCCCTGGAGACAGAAAGTCTACTTCAGGCTTTGCTGTGTTTGTCGGGAGCTCACTTGTCTCATGGAAGAGCAAGAAGCAAATAGTGGTGGCCAAATCAAGTGCAGAATCTGAATACAGGGCCATGGCACAGGGGAGTGCAGAGATGATGTGGGTTAGATCGGTATTGACTGACCTTACCATTGAGGTTCCTCTTCCTATGCAACTTTTATGTGATAATCAAGCTGCACTATTTATTGCCAATAATCCTGCTTTTCATGAATGGACGAAGCATTTAGAGGTGGATTGTCATTACACTAGAGACATGATCCATAAAGATCTCATATCTACCTCCCATGTTTCCACGGGAGATCAGACGGCTGACATCTTCACCAAGGCCCTAGCTAGAGGTCTATTTCAGAGGCGTTGCATCAACCTGAGCATGATAGATATATATGCTCCAGCTTGAGGGGGAATGTTGAGATAAATATATCTCTCGGTATCATTTATGTTTTATGTTTTCTTGATGTACTTATCATGTAATTAACCCAAGTGCTTTTCTCCTATATAAGAGAGCCCTCGGTCTATTCTATGAGTATGATTCATTTTCTCCCAACAATAAGCATAAGCAAAATCGACTTTCCAGAGCAGAGCTTGTTTGCCATCACGCTTCCCGTCATTGATAATCTCTGAGGCCAACACCAAACTATATGCAATTTGCCGCTTGGGGATGAAAGCCGACTGCAGCGGGGAAACAATATGGTCAAGAACTCTACTGAGACGAGTCGCCAACACTTTCGCAACTAATAAGTAGATGTCGTTAGATAGAGCAATGGGTCTATAATCTTCAATCCTATATGTTGTTTCCCGCTTCGGAAGAAGAGCCAACAATGCCTTATTTAGCCTTTTGAATCCCGCATTGCACCGACAAAATTCCTTCACAACTTCAAAGACCTCGGCACTCACCAGGTCCCAGAATTCCCGATAGAAGAAACCGGGAAGCCGTCTGGACCCTGCGCCCCATTCCCTGCCTTAATCTCCTCCAAAGTAATTGGCAATATCAAAGCGTTCACATGCACCTCTAAAAGGGGAGTTGAACCAAGGTCATTCCACCTCCAAGGTCTGGAGGTAGACCGCATGGAGAACCCATGGTAGTGATATGCAATCTCCCTTCCCAGCTCTCTCTCCCCCTCCAATCTATTACCAGCAACAACCATAGACTTGATCGAGTTAATCTTGCATCTGCCACTAGCTATCCTGTGGAAAAAAGCCGTGTTTGCATCACCCTCCTTTAGCCAGGCAAGACGAGACATCTGTTTCCATTCTGTCACCTGTTTTCGATCTTCCTCCAAAATCGTTCTCTGAGCGCCAACTCTTAGTCCCATTTCCCTAGTGTCGAGTAACCTGTCATCTTCAATCCTATCCAGTCTCTGCATCTCCCGTTCCGCATGTATCCTCCGAGCCTTTCTAGATTCTCTGACCTCCTTCTTAAACACGCATAACCTCTAGCGCAGAGACTTCAACTTCTCAGAGAAACGAACAACCGCCGAGCCAGATACCTCGATAGACCTCCAGTGCGAACAGACTAACTCTCTGAAAGAATCCTCCAATAGCCAGGATCTCTCAAATCTGAAGAAGCCTCTTCCCATCGAGGGACCACCCGAATCCCCCAACATATACGAGTGATCTGATCGTGTGCGTGGCCTCGAGGAAGCGGAAGACAGAGGGAACATCTCCAAAATCTCCGAGGAGGCCAGAAAGCGATCAATATGAGAGCGCGAGCCAGAGCTCCGCCAGGTATACTTAGTGTCAGCAGCATCTAAGACCTCAAGCTCCAGCTCATCAATAATATTAGCAAAATCAATTGAGCCCGGATCCGGCCCACCCCGCAGTCGGGGACTATCTGAAGAGAGGAGGGTGGTGTTGAATTCTCCTCCTACAAGCCAAGCACAGTCCTGAAAAGCATATCTCGCAACACACAACCCCGCCCACAGATTTCCCCGCAGAGCGGGAGAACATGGGCCATATACACAAGAGAAAGCAAGGGGGGCCGAAGTGTTGGAGTCCTCTAAAAGCACCGTAAGGACATGAGAACCCTTCATCTCTGCCCTGAGCTGAAACGCGGAATCCTTCCTAGCCACACAAAGGCCCCTTGATAGACCTCCAGTGAGAACAGACCAACTCTCTGAAAGAATCCTCCAATAGCCAGGATCTCTCAAATCTGAGGAAGCCTCTTCCCATCGAACAAATTATCCGGTCCGAACTCTGAGTGGTCATAGATATTTTGTTTTCTATGTGGATGATTACAATCGATTATCTTGGGTTTTCTTGTTAAAGGAGCGTTCAGAAATTAATAACATTGTCAAGAATTTCTTTCACTATGTCAAAAATATCTTTTCCACTACTATTCAAAATTTTGTTCTGATAACGCATTGGAATTTACACAAAATGATTTGACATCCTTTTTTGCCTCCTAGGACGCCATCCATCAAACCTCTTGCCCATATACCTTTCAACAGAATGGGGTAGCAAAAAGAAAACTACGACATCTCTTTGATATTGGACGTTGTCTTCTCACCGAAACGAAGGTTCCCAAGATCTATTAGGGATATGCTATACTCACTGTTGTCCACCTTATAAACAGGGTCCCCTCAGCATCCCTAAATGACTCCACTCCCTTTGGCTTACTATACCCAAATGGCTCACCCTTCTCTCTGCCTCTACGGATTTTTGGATGCACAACATTTATTCACCTTTCATACTGCCGGCAAGTTATCTCCAAGTGCGATTAAATGTGTTTTCCTAGGTTATTCTCAAGCTCAAAAGAGGTACATATGTTATGATCCTTCTTGCCATCACTATTACATATCAATCGATGTCACCCTTTTTGAACAAACTAGCTTCTTTACTCAGGCTGTGTCAGGCATACCATTAGATCTTCCTCCTCCACCTATTGTGTATAAAGGAAAACATGTTTCTACTCTTGTTCCTGTTCCTCGACCTGTTCTTTTGTTGCAGGAGAATACTCCATCTTTAAGTGCTCCCACCAACACTGCCCCGGATCATCCCCAGGAGCTTCCAATCGCTCTGCGCAGAACTAAGAGGCAATGTACACTTCATCCTATGTCTCATTTCACTTCACTGATAGCTTATCATGTACTGACAAAAGATATGTCGATGCTCTTATGACAATTTCTGTTCCAAGAGACCATCATAGTGCACTGCAGGATTCTAGATGGAGAAAGGCAATGAATGAAGAAATGGGTGCTCTCACGCCTAGAGGGACATGGGATCTTGTACAATGTCCCCAGGGAACTAAACCTGTTGCATGCAGATGAGTCTTCACTACAAAGCAGTTTCCATATGGCTCTATTGACAGGTTGAAAGCAAGACTTGTGGCGAATGGTTTTACATAGACATATAGAGTTGACTATTTCGAGACTTTTTCTCCCGTTGCAAGAATGGGATCCATAAGGACTATCATCTCTATAGTCGTGAACAGGGGATGGCCTATCTTTCAATTGGATGTCAAGAATGTGTTTTGTTGGAGTATTTGGTTGTGCGCCTCTTATGTTGTAGGTGGGTAAATGGATACCTCCAGGATCCATTTACCTCCTCAAGTTGTTTAGTCCCACATCCACCAGTTTGGAGATGTGGAGACTCAGTGGGGGCTATATACAGGCCCCCACACCCCTTGTATTTAGATGAGGGAAATTCAATAGAATATCCGCCTCTTTGAGGGCTTCTCCCATGGGTTCATCCTAGTCCTTAGGGAGTAGGGTTCCATGTTAAAATCCCTTCTTCTTCAATATTTTATTTCTTTATTCTCTGATACGCTTCTGCATTCATATTTTCTAACACGTATCTATATGGTGATCTTGAGGGGAAGTTTACATGATGCAACCTCTAGATTACGAAGTCAAGGAGGAGTCTGTGTGTCGACTTCGCAAAGCAATCTATGGCCTGAAGCAAAGCCCGAGGGCATGGTTTGACAGACTAAGTATACAAAGATCAGAACTCTGGGGTTCCAGAGAACTAAATCTGATTACTCTGTTTTCGTTAGAAAACGATCAACTGGTATTGTTATACTTGCTGTTTATGTGGATGATATGGTTGTTATAGGTGATGATGATAAAGGGGTGCTAGAGACTAAGACTTTTCTGCAAAAGGTCTTTGTCACCAAGGATCTGGGACAACTTCGCTATTTTCTGGGCATATAAGTATTACGCACCAACAAGGGACTTCATATGTCACAAAGAAATTACTAGTTAGATATACTGACTGAGGCAGGGTTACTTGGGTGCAAACCCTCTGGCATTCCTGCAGAACAGAGGAAACACTCTACCTCCATTGATCCTCCCTTTGAGGACACTACACGATACAGAAGCTTGGTTGGCAAACTTCTATATCTTATTGTTACTAGGCCAGACATATCCTATGCTGTGAGCAGATCTAGCCAATACACGGACAAACCTTGTTACAGTCACTGGCAGGATGTTCTTTAGATCCTTCGATACCTGAAGGAATCACCTGGATGTGACCTATTTTATGGGGTAAATGGATACACTCAAGTTGTTGCATATGCTGATGGTGATTATGCAAGCTCGCTAGAGGACCGTCGCTCTACTACAGGCTATGCTATGATGGTAGGAGAAAACCTTGTTAGTTGGAGGAGCAAGAAGCAAACAGTAGTCTCCCGATCCAATGTAGAGGCAGAATACAGGGCAATGGCCCATGCTACATATGAAATTACTTGGCTACTAACTTTTCTGCAAGAAGTCAGTGTTGATATCACCACTCATGTTCCTTTATACCGTGATAACAAATCTGCTACTTGCATTGCTACAAACCCTGTATTCCATGAGAGAACTAAGCACATCGAGATTGATTGCCATTTTGTTCGTGATGTTGTACGAGGAGGCAAGATTGTTATACCACACATCTCGACAGACATTCAGCTTGCAGACATATTTACAAAGGCCTTATCAAAGAAGCGACTTTCCTGGATAGCTTCCAAGTTGGGCATGATCGATGGATATGCTCCAACTTGAGGGAGAGTGTTAGAGAGTACAATAGATTATGTTCTACTATTCCATTGTAACCCCACATGAGTATTTATGTATTTTGTCCTTTTGAGCTCTCTAGGGTTTAGTCCTATATAAGGACCCCTAGACCTCGTGAATAAACAATTATCGTATTCTCTCATCACCTTTTCCACACTTGCCATGATTGTGTACGTGGGGGATGTAATTCTAAAAATTGATCATATGCATCGCATACTTAAAGTATCCCGCTGAATACTTTGTTACAAATGACTTAAAGGAACTTCATTATTTTCATTGTATTAAGTAGCTTAGAATTCTTAGGGACTGATTCTCTCATAGAGGAGCTATATAACAGATTTATTACAGGAAATAGGGGTGTTGGGGAGCCTGTCTCAGTTCCTATGAATTGGAATGGTTGGTTATATGAAAATTCTTTCGAGCTCATGGGTGCAAGACAATGTAGAAGCATGGTAGGGAAGCTGCTATATGCTATCGTTACTCATCCTGATAATTCATTATCAATCTTGCTAGTCAGTTCGTAGATGAACCTCGTGAGACTCCTTGAGAGGTAGTAACGATGATATTGGGATATTTGAAGTCGGCACCGGGAAAGGGTTTTCTTTTCACATGTCAAAAGTCTTTCGATGTGCTGGCTTATAGTTATGCAGATTATGTAGGTTGCCTTAATGATAGGAAATGCACCATAGGTTTTATACAGTGACATAGAAAAGCAAGAGATATATTGTGGTTGCTTGGTCTAGTGCTGAGTCTAATTACAGGACAATGGCTCAACCTGCTAGCGAGTTGATATGGATTTGGCCTATTTTCAGGCATCTTCACCTCACGAATCATAGTCCAATCGTGTTAGGAAGGAATATCTTTGCATCCAAATTTATTACAAACAATCCAACTTTTTATGAGAGGACGAAGGAGGATTGTTATTACACCCGAGTTATGACCTAGAAGGGACAACCGACCGAGTCAGTATCTTTAGGGGAGCGAAGCACAGATGTGGTCAAAAAAGCCCTAAGTTGCTTGCTCTACCTTCACAAGATGCATCTTAATGTTGAGCATGATGGATATCCATACTCCTAACTTGGGGGGAGGTTGGGGGGGGGGGGTATGAGTCATGCCTTATATTCACAGTTTATTCGTTCTGTTTCCTTTTCTTTTCTTTCAAGAGTATGTTTGTAAGTTCGCATATCCCTACATTCCATTATTTTTCAGTAGCAAAGCCGCCTTTTTAGCGAATTCACTTATGCTTCTTATCTCCTCAATATGATTCTAGATTTGCACAATCCCTGTCTGAAACTAATGTATTTATATTATGCTGCTTGATCTATTCTTGCAGGAAGAACTAAGGAAGGCCCTGTTCAATACTCAATCTGGTGAGAACCTTTTTGTAGACAGAGTGAGTTGCTTCTTTCTTCTTCATATTTAGTATTCTTTTATGCTCTGATTTTGCCATCCTAGATTCTTGTATAAAAAGTTCTGTACATATTACCAGGTTTTCGACCTTTTTGATGAAAAAAAGAATGGGGTTATTGAATTTGAAGAATTTATTCATGCACTGGACATTTTCCATCCTCTTGCACCAATGGAAAAGAAAATTGATTGTAAAAGTTCTCTCTTTATTGATGTTCTAAAACAACAAGAAACTTTTGACGTAAGAATTCTTATCAGCTAATTTTACCGCAGTTGCATTTCGGCTTTATGATTTGCGAGGAAGTGGATTTATTGAGCGTGATGATGTGAGTACTTTATCCATCTCTCAGAAATTGGTTATTTCTGTTGCTATTTTGGATTTTCTTATGACATACAAGAATCTATATTGCTGGTATATACGGTAGTACTTCAGAATATTCAGTTATTGTTATTTCTGTCACCGCTGTTGTCCATCTAGTTAGTTTAAATAAGCCAATTCTTCAACTTCGTTATGACAAAATGAGAAGGTTTTTTCACTCTTCTTCAAGGTTCTTAATTCTAATATTCAAACATTTGCAACATAATATGTTGCAATCTTTACAAAGCAGTCAATGCCTTAGTTTAATCCCTGTAAACGAAATCAAGTTAAGAACAGATCCATCTTGAGTTATACCCAAACTTCGATTCTTTCATACACCTTCCATGCAATAACCTTTGCAAACTTTGAACGGCGCCTAGGTGACGATATTGCTGTCCTCACCGTATTATCATCACATCTGGACAATACATCACGCCACTAGGTGGAAATGCATCACAGGATCTAGCTGAGAGCTGGAATCCCTGATAGACGATAAATGCAAGTTACAACTAGCCATTATCTACCTATTTCAAACCTTCTTTATCTAGTCCAAGCTTGCGACGTGCTATAGAAAGGCTAAACCTGAATATAGGTGGACATGCTTTTACATAAAGTTATGCTCTGTGGTTCGAAATTGGCTCCTTAATTTTCTGTAAATTTTTCATGCCTTCTTCTGCAGGTTAGGGAAATGGTTATTGCCAGTCTGAAAGAAGCAAATATGAAGCTCTCAGATGACCTTCTGGAAAATATTATTCATAATGTAAGTGTTGTCAATATGAACATATAACTTGTCGACTTTCCTTTTGTTTTTAAGCATTTTGTTTCTTTGTTGGCAGACATTTGCGGAGGCTGATGCCGACGAGGATGGCAAAATTAGTAGACAAGAATGGAGAGATTTCGTACTTAAACATCCAACCCTTTTAAGAAACATGACCCTTCAACATTTGAGGTAGGAATTTGGTAGCAAGAGTTGTCTTTTATAATGCAAAACAAGTATTTTAATTTAAAAATTTCACCACAAAAAGAAGATCCAGAAATTGTACCCTATCTAGCACTGGTTATCAGCTTGCCCTCATCATGCAAATGAAAGCATCTTTCTTATGTTTTCCTCTATTTTTTTCAATAAGAACATGCATGAAATTTTTACCCCAAATTGAGTTTTTTTGGGTCTAGCAGTTAGGTATATCTATCAAAAATTCAAGAATTTTGAGAAATGACCATAGTATGACAAATACTAACTTATATATGTTTTCTTCTAGCTTGATAATGAAATATGAAAGATTCACGAGGAACACGGTCTTAATTGGAGTGTGTAGCGGATGACAAACACCAACGTATTTACAAAGTTCGCTTGTAATTGGCCTACATTTTCAAGCTACGACAATCAATATTTACTTTGTGGAAAGAAAAATGTAATATTTTTTGAATAAACAAAGGGAAAACACTCTGGAGATGCCTACCCCAAGCTTTTATTAAGAGGAAAGTGTTACGGAAAGCTTACAACAACCATGTCTCGAGGAGAGATCTAGCTAAACAAACAACATTCTTGACATAGAATCTATGTGAACTAAAAATAAGCCCATTGCAAGAAAGCCAAATTGCCAAAATAACTGAGACTGGGCGCAGGAGTTCTGCTATTGATCTGAATTGGTTGGCCACCAGGGTGACCCAAAAGTTTACGTGTGAAGAAAGGTCCACCCATGAAATGTTCATCGAGGCCTAGACTTCCTGAACCTGCATACAAGAGTAAAAGGGGTAGTCTAGATTTTCCTCCACAGCACACATAAAGCACAAGGTCTCACCCCCTGGATGGAAGATGATCTCCTCGCCTTAGTCAGTAGCCGACTCAGTCTGTGGAGCCAAAGGAAAACCTTTATCTCCAACGGTGGCCTCAAAAACCGGATCAAACAACAATCTCTTTCCCGATCTTTCCCGGTTCCCTCATGAACGCATGTGAGCGCCTTGTAGGCCTCAGAAGGTCTCGGAGTGGACGTCAACTGCTCCAACATTTATAACAAGTTATCGAACCACTGCTTTGAGAGCGGAGAGGAGAAGCTTGACATCCACTGCTCATCTACCCAAGCATCTCTGATACACATCTCCTGATCCCCCTCCAGAGCAAAAAAGATGTGGAAAACAATCTAGAAGAGGACCCTGACCGCACCAGTCATCCTTTCGGAACAAAAAGCATTTGCCGTCCCCCACACCCGTATGCATCTGCACCGGCGGTTCCTGCAAAACCAAACAGATCCCCTTCCAAAAAGTCGATTGGTGGCGTTGAGACGAGGCCTCCAGTCGAGGCAGTGCTTGAATGCCATAAATGTCCCGAATAAGCCTACAAGTGAGGTCTTCACCACTGCCCCAACGCCTCGCCTCCTACTTTAGCACTAACGCTCTATTCATTTCTTCGAACTTGAGCACCCCCAACCCACACTGCTCTTTTGCCAGAATAACCATCTCCCAGTTCACCAAATGCAACCCTTTCGACTGACCGTTGGACGGACTCCAAAAGAAGCACCACATGCTTGATTCTAGGCGGTTCTTGATCCTAACATGTAGAATCCTTGATGAATTGAAGAAGATTAGGATTGCCATCAAAACGGACTTAAGAAGCACAAGTCTCCCCCCACACGAAAGATAAGAAGCCTTCCATTCTGCCTACTTTCGCTCCGCCTTCTCCACCACCGGCAACCAGTCTGAGTGCTTCAAATGCCCACAAGTCAACAACAGACCAAGATAACAGATAGGTAATAACCCACGTAGAGTCTGCAATACCCTCGAACACTCTTCAATCCGAATTCGACATACCAAACGACACGAAAGCAGATTCCGCTATGTTCATCTTCAATCCAGATAACTCATCGAAGACGTCAAGCATTGTGCTCAAGGCTTTGGCCTCGTCACCACCAGCCTCAATGAAGATCAAGGTATCATTCGCGTACTGAAGCAAGGGGATGGAGAAATCCCCTCTCGAGTAACCCGTCGTCCTCCCGTGGAGAACCACCAGCCAATCATTATGACAAGAATGTCCGCCACAGTAACAAACGACAAAGGTGAGCCTAAAAAAAAAACGACAAAGGTACTTGCGGGCAACCCTGTTGAACTCCCCTTTGCGGCTGGATTGAAAAGTGAGATATAGAGGATTATAGATGACTCTTCAGCAAAAACCCTAGCCCTCCAGAGTTTGCATAGGCACTCTCGACACAAACAACCCTGAATATAAATCCAATCTGAATAAATATATTTTAGGGTGAGGGATTCATTCCCAAATCATCGAGGAGATGAAGCAATTTTTTGGAATGAAGAGAGTGTGACCAATCTTTCGGAAAAAATGTGGTAGACTTGGATTCACAAGAACATTCTGTAGTATTAGTAAGAGGAGGAAGACTTCTTTCTGAGAGCCACCTATCTACTGCCGTCTGATTCGGGCCTATTTGTTGTTTTCCTCTCTTCTCCGTTTCATAGCTGACCCCCGAAGAGTTGGTGCAGGCGGGTTGAGTCGGGATTTGGTTAAAAGCTTGATTTTCCAAGAATGAAGAAGGGATAGAATGACGGAATGAATACGAGCTGTGGCGGAGACCCGAGGCATAAAAGAAGCACTCATCGATTAACCGACCATGATGAGCTTTTTGATATGCGCGAGAATGTAGTTTTTTAGAACAATATGGATATCATTTTAAATTAGTAGTTCAGATAGAATCGCACTTTTGATTGATCCGGGTACTTGGGACCTTCTCCAGAAGTAGAAAAAAAATGTCGTTCTGCTGCTGCTTTTTTCAAAGCAGGTCTTAGCACTTTCCTATTGATGACTTGTACGCCTTCTGGGGTCCGAGTTCGGTACCTAGCTTGTCAGAGAGACCGTCCCGCTTATGATCCCATCTTCCTATCAAGGGGGAGGAGTCAACTGAGCATCTCAGCGGCGGGATTGAATACCCGGATCGAATCAGCCAAAGTCTGGATGGTCCTTTCTAGGGATGATTATCGGGCTGGGCGGGCCGGGCTGGGCCTTAGCCCGAACCCGAACCCATTATCAATATCGGGCTTCGGGTCGGGCTTTGGCCCGTTAATTTTCGGATGGGCCAGCCCGAACCCGAACCCAGCCCGATGTGAAACGGGCCGGGTTCGGGTCGGGCCGGCCCAGTTTTTTTTATATATAAAGGGTATAGGCTTCAAAAAATGTGTTAGATGTATTCTATGTATCTTGTCTCTTTATCAAAGAGTCCCAATATCAAATTTAGCCTCTTTTTGTTTAGCAGCTGATAAGATTGAGAAAGAATTCTCGTTGAAAATTGCAGCTTTTTTATTGTGCAGCAACTGGAAATTGTAACTCCTCAAGAGTATTGATAATGTGTCAAGTCGGTCTTCATCCTTTGTACAACCAATTGAGGAAAGATCAAGAGATTGTCCAGCAGAAGGTCTTAATGTTGATGTTCAACATCGAGTCTATCATTCAAAGATACTCCCGATGTCTCCCTTCAAAACCTTAAAAACCTTCCACTTGTGCTTTAATGTTTATAAATCTTAGCTCCATGTATAAAAGAATCAAAGCGTAGTTTCTACAGTCTTGATACATGATATTTCCAATTTTTTATCATTGAGCACATCCTCTGCTGCAGGTCTTTGTCAGTTTCTTTTTAAGAATATGTTTTGCAGACAAAACCAGGTCAACGCTAATCCAAATAAGAAGCTCAAACAATTGGTCTAACAAATTATTGCGAACTTGGAGAGAAAGAGAAACTTATCTTTTTGTGCACACAGTAATTCAGGTGTATGCACTTCCTAAAGGACTTAGTCCAGACATCACCATCCCATTTTTTTGAATATGATCGATCTACCCTTTGGTCGGGTCGGGCTACCAGGTCGGGCGCGGGTCGGGTTTTACATAGCCCGAGCCCGGCCCGTTAACAAAATGGGCTAATTTATTAAGCCCGAAACCGACCCGACATGTAATGGGTTCGGGTTCGGGTCGGGTTTATTGGGTTGGGTTGCGGGTCGGGTCGGGCTGGCCCGACCCAATACTCATCCCTAGTCCTTTCTGACTGACCATCTGTCTGCTGAAAATCAAGATGATGGCAGTGCTAAACACTAAACCAGGACTCTCTAAATCATAGGAGAATTGGAAGGGGAAAGGGTCCAAGAAAAGACACTGCTTGACAACTAGCTCACCTCCTCCCTCTGTTACGAACCTCAGACTCATTGAGCCTATATGATAGTAGGCATGGCCTGTTCGAGTCCGCTTTTGCCCACTCCGACTAGTGAGAATGCTACGTTTGACTACATGACAATATCTCGCTCCTTATACAGGAGCTGGTCTGGCTGAAGATTTGATTAGTTTGATATATTCCACTGACCCCCCGGTTGATGGTCGGCCACCGGCTTGAGACGAGAATCCCTCGAGTCCTAACTTCTGATCCTTAAAAAAACCACTCACTATCAAAATGAAAGACGCTGAGGGTCCGCCTAGACGATTTATTTAGCCCCGAGAAGAGAAAGACTTCAACTGCTACCCCATGGCAGACTAAGGAATTCTATTCGGACTGGTCTACGTCATGTTCTTTCTCCCATGTCACATCACCACCACCCCCTCAACGGACATGAGGAAGGGAATGAAGAGGAGGGACATGAAGTCGATAATAGATGGATAAAATCGAAATGAATCATTCTGTTAGAAAATCGGAAGCGGAAGCGGAATGATAAAACAGAGCATAATCAAGAAAGATAAACATGGAAACGCCATGATTTTACATGGAACCCTTCTCCGTGAGGAGCGGGATGAAACCACAGGAGAAGCCCTCAACGGGGCATATTTTGCATTGCTTTTCTCATCTGTTACAGGAGGCCTGGGCTCCTTATATAGCCTCCACAGGGCCTCCAAGTCCCACTGCTGGACAATGTGGGACTAAACACTGGGATGGGGTAAATGGATCCTGGAGGTATCCATTTACCCATCTACAACTCAATAGGCGCACTACCAAATACTCCAACACTCCCCCTCAAGCTGGAGCATGCAATGCTCAGCTTAGACAAACAGAAAGAGACTCAACCCAACGCTACAGGACACTACAGACAATATCAACCCAACGCGCACATTGCTGCAGTCGAGGACGTTGCTTCTCATGCCGTGCAGGTGAGGAGGACGAACGGGCTGGAGTGTGAGTCAACTGAAGACTCGGAATCTGACCATCGAGTCTGAACTTGCGCCTGAAGTCTCCTCGTCGGAGAACTGGGTCTCTCCCATTTGGCTCAGAGAATGATACTCTACTCTGGAGTACCTATGATACCATATGAAAACCCTTGTCCTCAATGGCATAGGGAATGGTCCTCTGCTCTGGAGTCCCTATGGCTCACATGAAAACTCTGGCCGAAACAACCACAAGAATGATGGGGACCTCGAACAAATGATGGCAACATATGCTCATCTGAAAATGACCGCAATCATATGCGTGTCTGAAACTGGAGACTCGGAAATATCGTCGAGTCTGAATATCCACTGTAGAGTCTGAATAATATCTGGCTGGTCTGAGTACTGACATCTGAATCTGGAATCTAGATCATGAACAGACCTGTGACTCTACATATATACTCTCCCTTTCTCCCATACTTGTCGGAAAATCAACATCGACAAAGTTGGGAGAAGACAAGATAACATGGGAGAAAACATAAGCCGATTACAAAGTTTTTTTTCCGGCTTCTCAAAAACATAGATAACATTTTTGGTCGTTTCATTTTTTTTCTCGGCCCTTTTTTTTGCATTTTTTTAAAGCCGTCCT
This sequence comes from Ottelia alismoides, assembly GCA_037367405.1. Taxonomy (NCBI): domain Eukaryota; kingdom Viridiplantae; phylum Streptophyta; class Magnoliopsida; order Alismatales; family Hydrocharitaceae; genus Ottelia; species Ottelia alismoides. The sequence goes on from JAZKJV010000020.1 coordinate 535,973, forward strand.
CTTCTTTACACGGCTTTTGCAAATGTTTTTTTTATGCGTACGGCTTTTTCTTGTACGCGTCTTTTTTTTTCTTTTTTTTAATACTCGGTCCACTTGGGACCTAAAACATGCAACATCTCAACAGGGCTTTCTGTCTCTCTTCCTCTCTTTTCTTTTCTCCTTTATTTTTGATAAAACACAAAACGGGCTCATACATTAGGCCCTTACGACAATTTTTTTGGTATACAACACGTGCCCAACAGGACCTCCCCTTTTTTTTATATACGCCCGAGTATTGGGCCCCCTTTTGGACCCTTTCAAATATTTTTTTTAAATGCTCGGGCCTTTTGGAGAAATTATGCGCCCTCACTAGGGTTCTCGTGGGAACCCTTCAAATGCCGCCGCCTTGGTTTGTTTCAAGAGAAGGAGCTGCTATGCCGATAAGGGAGGAGGCGCCTGGAGATCCTAGGGTTCCGCCATGGAGGCTGCAGCGGCGAAGGAGTCGCCGCCTTCGCCTGGAGGGCGTGGCTTGGGAAGAATCGCCTGGAGGGCGATCTGGAGGATGACGCCTGGGTCATATGGAGGATCACGCGGGGACGCCTTCGCCTGGAGGATCTGGGGTTTCGCTAGTGGGTTGTCGCTCGCACCTGGGGCCGGAGAGAGGAGATCGAGTCCTGGGCCAGAGGCGTCATCGATCATCGCTGTGAATCGGGCGGGGAAGGAGCCCGAAGGCGCGCTGCATCTGGAGAGGAGGGCGACTATGGAGATGGGTCGCCTGGCCTGGTATGGGGGATAGGGCTCCGCCTGAAATCGATAGGGCTCACCGCCAAGAGCCGCGTTTCTCCATGCGATGAAGGTTGAACCTGTGAAGGTTCTCGGCCAGAGGTTCCCGTATATGCCGCCTGGAGATCTACGGCATGCTGGAGCAGTTGGGAATGGATCTGAGACTGCTAGGACTGATCTATCAAGATCAGAAGATCGTCCTGGGGATCGTCCTGGGGTACGTGCAACACCGCTGGAAACTCTCGAAATAGGGCTCGCTAAATCTTGGATCAAGCCGCAGCAACGAATTTCATCGATCATGAACAAAACTCCAGAAAATAGGGTTTCAATAGAAAACCCTAGAATATGATACTGAACTGGAGCAAATGTGGTTGCAAAATAAAATCTCCCAAAAAAAACTCTCGAATCTCAGAAAAGATAATGAACATACAAATCCCCGAGAAACGAACCTGCTCTGATACCATGTTAGAAAATCGGAAGCGGAAGCGGAATGATAAAACAGAGCATAATCAAGAAAGATAAACGTGGAAACACCATGATTTTACGTGGAACCCTACTCCGTGAGGAGCGGGATGAAACCACGGGAGAAGCCCTCAACGGGGCATATTTTGCATTGCTTTTCTCATCTGTTACAGGAGGCCTGGGGCTCCTTATATAGCCTCCACAGGGCTTCCAAGTCCCACCGCTGGACAATGTGGGACTAAACACTGGGATGGGGTAAATGGATCCTGGAGGTCTCCATTTACCCGTCTACAACTCAATAGGCGCACTACCAAATACTCCAACACATTCTTAACCAAATTTTGGTATGAACGAAGCATTGTCTAGTTGATTAAAAAAATGAAGCATGTTCCAGTTATCCAATAGACAATCGAACCAACGGAAGGGCACAATCGTCCACAGTGCAAGAAGGTAGGAACCCAAATGTTATTGCAAAAAAGGTAAGTCTATGAGTGTACCTACTAATATTAGAAAGATTAGAAGTGCAAAAGGTCCTTTTTTTAATCTCATGTACCATTTAAATTATGATGGTAGAGCAGTGTGCCTATCACCCAAAAGACCAGGGTTCAAAGTAGTTCTATAGAAGACCTTGGCAAGGATCCCAATTACTTGAAAAACAACAGCTGAATCCCACATGAAGAAGGCTCGACATTACTGTCAACTTTCATTGATTAAGCCGCCATCAAGTTCACATATAACATTTTGTACCCTAATAAGTGTATCCTGTGGATTCATCGCAAAAATATGGCTACTGGCTAATGGTTAAGATAGCTTTTTGATACCTCCTTGAGAGGATCATCTGAATAATCTTTGGAATGATCCTTTAACCACTCTATTCTGGTTTTGGAGAAAGAACAAATATGTTGTCCTCCACTCAACTGCCTGTGGCTTACAAGTGCAACACCCCACTTTCTTTCCAGTTAGAGTTTATTTTCCAAGAACGTGAAACTAGATGTAAATTTTCATACAACTTGTCAATGCACCCGCGCACACGTTCTGGTTCCATCTTTATCGGTTAACTGTACTACCAGTTCCACTTGCTTAAGACAGATTCATTAAATATTTTGAATTTATAATCCAATATAGTTTCTCAATTTATCATTAGCAACTTAAGCATTCATACCGATTTATGAAATCGCCTGAAAACTTCTGATGCATTGTAGTGACATGCTAGTACTTGCTGCATTCTTTTACCAACCCTGTATCTGATTGGAGACTATTAAATTATTAATGCCTGATCATACAGGGACATCTCTACGGCTTTTCCAAGTTTTATTTTCCACACTGAAGTGGAAGACTGACATTTGAAGTGCTGCCTATTAATCTATGACTAACCATGGGGCATCCTTTTCCCCTATAATCACATCTAGCTACTTGTGGCTTGGCCGTGGAAAGATACGTCGTCACTGTCGGATAAATTTGTTCAGGCATACTGCCGATCAGCCGCAACAGCAGCAGTCAGGACAGCAGTTGGCTTATTTCCATTCAATTCAGTATTTGTTACTTTCAGAAGATGATGCCATGCCGTTCATTTGAACTATAAATGTCGAATAACACGCCTGACCCTGAACCTTTTCTGAAGAATGCTGGATGTTCTTCGAAGACGATAATTGGGCTCTTTGACTTCGCGATCTGTTTCAAGATGGGCTGATCTCGCTAGAGAAGTCGTATATGATGGCTTCGAAGAAACAGAAAGTCTATGAAAGTAGAATACTCCTCCCTTTGATTAGATGTAGAGATGTAGAGCCAAGATCCCCTATTTCTGAGCACTAATACTAGCTGCTTCATGACCAAGGTTTTCGCTGTTACTTCGCCGGTGGTCGAAGGCCTGGCAATTTTTGTTGCATTGTGCAGGGATCGCGCGTCTTCGGATTCATGTCTGCGCAATATTGTAATATATGTAAACGAAAGTTTTCATTGTTAGAACGATGGTATTTAATAAAACCAGCGATTTTTTAATGTGATTATTATTAGGCAGCAAAGATGACTGGTTATTATTGCATGATTATTATTGTCACTGCTGAGTTAGGAATCTTTTAATTTGTGTTTGGCATCTAAGGTTTTTTTTTAAAGACAAAAGGATGCCCACTGGAGTTCAGGGATCATCCAAATCACCTGAGAGAGTTTAGGACCATGTCTAGGTTCACGTTCAAGGGAGTGTATCGTCTGCTGTAGAGTGGATCGCAGCAGATTCTGCAGCAGTGCCCGGAGCCGCTCGATCAAGATCGAGTGGTTCGCATGAATTCGCACGGTATGGGCCCACAAAAAGTGTGAATTCATGAGAACCCGAGCGGCTCCGGGCACTGCTGCAGAATCTGCTGTGATCTACTCTGCAGCAGACGATCCACGCACAACGTTCAAACATCGAACGGGGATGGTAGCGAAGTGATCACCTATAGATGTGCTACATCCATCGTCGTGGTCATTGATAGTGTTTGAACAATGATGAAGGGCTCCATGAACATCGATGTTGTTTAAGTATAAAACTTCGATATTTTTTGCGTACATCAATGATTCTAACATATCTCTGAATTTGTAACATTGATTAATTTCAAATATTGACAAGCGCAACATCAACCTATCATGATGGAATGTTGATAAAATGTTATTTTTTTATACATGCACACCTACCTTGCATGGTATTGAATGTTTGTTCTTTAATATTTTTGAAGAAGCAAGAAATCTTGGTGCTTAGAATGGACATTGCTTTGGATCTGACAAGGAACATGATTAGGTGGATGGGAATTTGATAATCGAACATGTTCGTGGGCAGGAGGCCCATGGTTATTCATGATTTCAAAGAGGATCCTCTGCTGTAATACAACACCTGCTGTAACGTAGGGATTCATCTGATAGGGGTCGGACGACTCTCATTGGGGGCCAACCATCCCCGGCCTCCTATGAAGGTCGTCCGATTCCCATCGGATGGATCCCTACATTACAACAGGTGTTGTATTACAGCAGGCGATCCGTCCTCTCACGATTTACCTTTAAATAATGCAAAAAACGGGTACTTGCCCATTCATGTACCCGTTGGGATGTGTCGGGCTGACCCATGACCTAATTATATCGAGTCTTTATCTAATTGGGTCTTTCTACTAACATAGATTGCTTATGGGGGCAACATAGTTGTATTACAACAAGTTGATTACGAGACCAACTTAACCATTGGTATATCAATATAAAAACCTACAATCTCAACATTAATTAAACATGCAATAAGGAATGAAGTATAAAACAGATAATGATCTTATAGAGCTAAGAGACATGCAATGCAAAGCAGAAAGTTTTCTAAATATCTCTCACAGAGAACAGAATAGATAATAGAGAATATATGAGTTGTATGTCTTGGTGTGTGATCTAAAGTCATATTGATAGGCCTTAAGGTGTCCACAAAATTTGGGTATATGGCTGTTGGGATTCAAAGAAATAACATTGAGTTAAAAATATTCCCAACATATAAGTTGATCGATCAGTAAATAAAGTTAATCAATCATAATTCAAAATTTAATAGATCCATTAACAAATTTAATCGATCAAGAATTGATCGATCAATATAAAAATGTTGATCGATTAGGAGTTAATTGATCATTCAAGATTGTTGATCAAACAGTTTGGTTTTCTGATTTAAAATTGATTTTCTGCATTTTAAAATGCATGATGCATTATATTCTTTAAGATTCTTTACAATACTAAGACAATTACAATTATAAGACACAATGGATAAAAAGTCTTCGATTTCGACTGGAGCATGAACTCCTTTGATTGTGAGCTCCTCATGATCCTTTGTCTTTAACTCCTTTTCTTGTATCATCTTTAAGCTCCTTATGCTTTAGCTTCTTCTTGGTCCTTAAGCTTGCTTGCTTTTGACCTTGCTTCAAGTTAAAAGCACAAGTTTTGTTATCATTAAAATATGCGTGCTCATGCTTGAAGTATTAATGAGTAAGAGACACCTCCATCCGTCTGAGGCATTCTTGTATCATTTTCTAAAAATATTTTTGCTTTCTCCTCTTCGCTCTTGCATTTATTTTACGATGCATGCCCTTCCTCCATCTTATTAGCTAAGCATGTGATTTTATAGCCGTTTAATCTTGATCAATTCGACCTCCAAAACGTGTATTAGTCCATGAAGCGACATTTAGATTAATCACATTCTAAATTTAATCTGGTCTATTTTAGTAAACAACATCATTTTTTTACTAATTAAGTTTATATCCCAATTTATTGGATCGGATACCATTAACAAAATTTATAAGAAAGGGAAATGAATTGGTATAGATCGAAAGGAATGATTATAAATTTTCTAGTGTCTGGGTATGAAGGAAGGGAAAGGAAAAGTAGTTATTTATTGCTTGTATGAATAACCAGATAGAACAGAAAGATGACTTTATCAATATATCTTTATAATATTTTGAAGACATAACAAGTATATGAAATATATATCAAAAAAGGAGGTGTATGTGCTATAAATTCTGATAGATTCCTTTCCTTCTCCTGACGACCACTTTGATTCAAAGGGGGAAGAAATCCATCATTTTATCCACTTTCAATCACTTTGTTTCTAATCCCAACTCATCGTATTCCATCCAAACACATTTCATCATCGCGTACCCCTTCGAATTCATCCAAACAGAGCTAAGTGTTGAACCTATCAAGAAAATCTAACTTATCTCTGTGATATGTAAATCCATGAATACACACATACATATATATATATATATTCTGCTCGCACATATAAATTTTTTTTCAAGAAAATATCTACCCTTATTCTTTTCTACTATAATGCATTTTTGCCTGATTAGTTTCAAAATGAAAATAGTTATATGCTTAGTGTTTAGAACAATATCACAACAACAATTAATTCTTAATGATGACCTAGATGACCACCACAACCCTTATGAATCCTCTATGATATCAACATATGCCAAAGTTCAAAAAGTAACTTAGATTATCTTATATGTGTTGCATCCATCAATCAAACAGCCGCTAATATACGTATTTATATGGGCATATTTATTGAGAAAAAGGAATATGCTCCCGAGGAGCATATAACTAACATGATCCCACTAATTTTCCTCTATAATTTTTTTACTTTTTCGTAATGAAACATGATAGAATTTAAATCACAATATATTAACATGTGTCGGTCAAAATTCATATAGTTTCATATTTTTATCTCATCTATCAAGACTGTCAAATTTTAGCGATTTGAAAATTGATGAAATTGGCTTCTTTCATAAGGATATGTTAGATATATTAGTTTTCCACAAAATTTAAAATATATAATCTACTTCCTAATTAAGGTTTTTTAAAAAATAAATCCTCCCTATGAGCATACCTCGTATACATTTTACCGATTTTTATAACATCTATGTAAAATACATACGAGCAATTGCGACTCTTATCTTCCAATAGCTTCCCCTTCACAGCTCTCCTCTCCTCCACCAGCAATGGCGGCCATGGCCACCGGGGCCTCACCCTTCTCCTCCTTCTTCCGATGTTCTCCTCCAACAAAGCCCTCCTCCTCCATCGCCACACGCACCGTCGTCCGCGCGGGGTTCGAACGATCCCTGGAGGAGATCTACAACGTGCGCGTGGAACGCGGCGTCTCCAAGGAGCGCCTGGCGGAGCTCGGCGTGGAGCGGTGGTCGTCGTGGAGGACGGGAAAGTGTCGCTTGCCGTGGGACTGGCACGTGGACCAGCAGGTGTACGTGGTGAAGGGGGAAGTGCGGGTGGTGCCGGAGGGGGCCAAGTCCAACGACCGCTACATGAGGTTCGTGGAAGGCGACCTCGTCAGGTACCCCAAGTGGTTCGAGGCCGACCTCTTCTTCAACGGGCCCTACGAGGAGCGCTACCGCTTCCGGGCCTACGGCGACGACGAGGAGTAGACTAGAGACCTCAGGTAAACTCCGCCACCCCCAAACCCCTCTCTATCTCTCTCTTAGGGTTTAGAAGGGTTTATGTAATGCTCTGTTGATTCTATGCATCAATTAGTCCCCGTTGGGATTGCGGTAATGTATATGATTCATTGGATTTATTTTGATGTTATAATATTGTGGCTTTTCGTTTGTGGTACTGTAATGTTTGTTGCAATTTGTTCACATGGTGATATAGAGATGACATCCTCTTGAATTGGATCTTGTTATGCGGAAAGAACAACTGAGGTGTACAAAAAACGGAGTATAGAAACCAAGTTGATAGAAGGGTCAGGGAGTGGATGATAATGAACTGATGGTGACATGGTGTTGGAGGTTGATTTGAAATTATTGCAATGTAGGAGATGGAGTGGTTGTTCAATAAGTCTATGATGTTGTCTGAGGTTGGTCGTGTGGTGAGTTCTTCTCTAGCATAATTTGGACGAGGGATAAGGAATACGGTGGACTAAAAGAAATCGGTGAGGGTTATCTCTTATGCTTATTCAGTTGGTTCGAAGGATAAGTAATGAATAAATTTTTTATGTGGAGATGCAATGGATGATGTAATCATGGCATGACCTTCTTACTCTTCGATAAAATTCACTATTTCAGTATATACATTTTTATAATTCAGAATAGGAAGTGTACCCCTCGGAGAGAGAAAGCTCAATCGTCTTGACAAATCGTAGATAATCTGAGTAAACCCAAATCTCAGAGACCATAATGTCCAACAGTGAAGGAGAGGATGAGACAAGGTGTCCATTGCATTTTCCTTTGCTGGCGACCTCCGCCGCTCTATCAGTGGCACTGTAGAATTATGGTGGTGATTTGGGTCGTTCATGGTTATAATGACAGTATACTTGCCTGGGTCTGCTTCTGCTTGTTGTGATCCATATAAATGGGTACCTGTATGCACAATTCAGATCAGGTATCCAGTTGCATTGATCCATTTTAGTTGTGGTTCTCGATATATGACTGGGGCAATGGATACCCAATTGAACCGTTAATACTATTTTGAATTCTTTTATATATACATATATATATTAATGTAAGCACGGATAATCCAACTAGCCAGGAAATGCAGGAGATGGCATTTGCTGTCATGGAAAAGAATGTCCTTCTCAATGATGTCATGATATCTAAATATTTGAACTCCAATGATTCCTGAGATAGATCGTTACTACAATTCGATTCTGTTATATTTTTATGTCAAGTTAAATTTTATGTTTTAAAATCGTTGTAAAATATGTAACGACGTTTTTTCTTTTTGGCTTTCGAGTTAATTCTCATGGTGAGTGTACCTATCCAATAGTAAAAGAGGACGTATGACAATATAGACTGTCTGTCATTTGCTCTCCTTTGATGTGGCATTCCTTTATATGCAGCCGAGAACTTCCGCCAAATTGCTGAGGTATGTAATGCTGCTTCCATCCCCACACTAGCGTCACACTCACCAATCCACATCCCACGTGTGAGGGCCGTCATGCCCATGACTAGTACCTCACCGTGGTGTCTCAGGGTGTGGAGATTTAAATTGTGAACCTCTTCTCCACTGCATGACTAGCATCACGGTGAGAACAAATTACGACAATGAATTACCACATCTCACAGTATGGCGATCTTTCCATGTTTACTAGGGGGCTGTATCCTTGCCAAGGGGGTGCTAGTAATATGTGAACCACATGTTACTAAGAAGTTAGTATCATGCATTGGTATGCCACTTCTCATTCATGAGGAAAAACAATTGATTTAGCGATAACATGAAGAGTGATCATATGTGGTTATCCACACCTGAATTTGGTTTAGGTTTAGGTCTTCTCTGTCTTGAAGCATGCGAGCGACATGGTAGAAACGATTTTCTTCTTGTGATTGCATGTGGAATGAAAAAGGATAGATGTAGTACTAAATAAAAATAATGTTATTATGCAGTTTGTTGTATGAATTTCATTGGACTCATTTCCGATCAATCTTAGTTGATCTGGGGACACGGTTGATCAATCTTAAGCCCTTAATACCCTTTCCCCTGCTTTCACTAGTTCATTCTCTGAGTACAAGCTCCCATGAATATCCAGGCACAACGGGCAGCAACAATCTTCATAATGTTTCGGACTCTCAGACTAGTAATATCAAACTCAAGGAATTCTTTGAGAAGACTTTGATGTTGGTGAAAGGGCAAGATCGAACTCTTTTTGAGAGAATACATTGAGGGCAATAGAGGAGAGAAGTGAAGGGGCATAAACGGGAGCAGTGGAATTAGTTGGGGTATCTCATAGCAGCAAGAATGACATGGGAGAGGAGAGAAGGTAGAATAGCTTCCCGAGGAAGCATTTCTCTAGTCTCGGAATTGGATCCTGCACCATCCAATGGATCATGTCAATGGGAAGCGGGTCAGCATCATGTTGTACTTATATCCCCTACTTATATCCCCTAGGCATTACAATTGTGTCAAAAGGCACTGATGTAGAGTCAAGTCTATTTGAGGGAGTAAAGCAAACCATCTGAAAGTTGAGGAGAGGAGGGTGTGGAAAAACGAACTCAAGTGGATATTCAATGGGAAGCTTTTCTACTCTTTCCTTCAAACTCTTGCATAAAAAATTTAAGTACAGAAAGAAAAGGAAACAAAGGATTCGCATGGAATTCGTGTGTAACCTTTTATTATCCATGTGCTTGTTATTACTGAAAATAGTAGACAACGTCATAAAAAATGTACTGAGCCTTCTCCCACTATAAGTAGGGTCGGCTACATGGATTCTTGCCCAAATCCATGTTGAAAGATTCGACTATTTTTACGCTGGCCGTCGACTACCTAACGCAACCCCTGCAAGAGTGGGATTTGAACCCTGGTCTTTTGTGTAGTAGACACACTGTACTACCACTAGACCATTAAGTGGGTACAGACAACAACGTCATAAGCAAAAACAAAATCTTATCCTGGTCCTTTTCTCTCCTTTTCATTCCTTTATCATTTAGTTTATATGGGACTCAACCTTTGAAAATAGTTGTTAGCCCTGGTGGGAAGTTCACCCAATGCTCTCCAACAGCATATAGCCTGAGTTACTCCATCCATGATTCAGGAGAGAATGGAACGGAATATGTGCTTGCTTATGTGACTGCTTCACGGGAGCAGTGATCCTTCTTTCTCTTGTCCACTTGCTGCCTTGCCAGATCATCTTATTGGACATCCTAATTGTTAATAACCAGGACATATTTATTGAGATGTGTACTGCGGAATTAATTTTGTAATTTGCATCTCCTATCTGTAGGTCAATTGCTCATTGTAGCCTGATTATCAGTTTGGTGATAGTTTTTGCGTTTCAACCTAATATTATAACGTGATTTGGGTTTCATTTTTGTCTTATCTCATCTGGTTTTAATTGTGAACTTGGATGTTATTTGAACTTGATGCATCACTGATTCAGGATCTTATTAGACTAGTGGATTCAGATATCTAAACTAGGGTCTTGATTTGGCTTTTTTGTTGTTATTCTGGGTGTGATGTGCATCTTAATTTGGTATATAATTTGGCTATGATTAGGCTATTGCGATTTGATGTTAGCAAGAATCAATAATTTTATGATTGGCAATTAGGGGGCTGACCTATCACCGTAAATTATGTTTCCGTTGCACAGAATTGACCATTCATTTATTCGTAATGTTGCTGGCTCTTGCGTGCTGTTTGGTTTAATCTTGTTTGTGTTTTTCCTTTCTAACTTTTTGTTCTAAGACCATTTTTCTTGGTTGAAGATTCCTTTGATGTTAATGTTAAGACATGCTAGGGTCACATCAATAATGGTTTTAGTTGCATGCATATACTTGGTCAAGTTATGACATTCCTCTTGGTCATTCTACAAAGGTCTGTGTGGGATGCCCATGAGTTGCCTTGTGATTTTACGTATAACCTTTATCAGGAAGGAATTAATGAGATAAAGACTTAAGGAATCACAGGAATAAAGACATCTGACATGGGGAATAACCGTGAGAGAAGACCACTCTCCGGAATTAAACAAGCTAGCCAAGAAGTTGAAAGCAGAGCACTTAGTGGAGAGAGTTGATAGATGTTCATAACTTCTCCTTTGGGTTTCCCAATCATCAATACATAGAGTCTGGAGCGTCAAAAAAAAAAAAACATAGAGTCTGAGAAGCGTACCTTGAGTTGGTACAGAAATGGCATCCTCAATAGCTGGAGACAAGATTCATATGGGAAAATATAAGTAAACGGGCCTCGGCTTGAGCTTCCAAGGAAAAAGATACATAAACGGCCATTTGATGTCCGTCAAAGTTTGCATTAAATCCCTTACAAACTAATGGGTGTAAACAAATAGTGCATCCCTGCACTAAAATAGGTTGGAATGCATGTATTCCTAATCTATGCAAGATGGGTGCTCTATTCAGCAATACAGGATGAACTTCTTGAAGTATTTTCCATACAATCAGACTCAGTTCTTTTTCTGGAGCCACATAGGACTATATAATTGATTCATTTTCTCCAAGTGCATCATAAGAACTAGAAAAATAGGTTCTTTTTCTTTGGTATATTTATAGTTATTATTGTCAGCTATTTTATTTTGCCTAGTTTCTGCAATTCCATGGGTCACTCTCACGGTCCAGGATGAACTCTATTAGTGGCCTCTCCAGGCCAATGCCTGAGTGGTTAGCTGAGTATTTGTTTTCACGCATCTTTTTGTGTGTGTAGGCAATTTGTATTTTATCGATCCTTCCCGAAATATCTTGTGGTCTGGCTGCGCACTGTGTGTTTGCTTGTTGATTCAGATGATCACTAGGTTAGTTGTTTGGTTGGGCAATGGGTGCTTGCTTGATGCTTCAAAGAACTTTGTAGGTTTGATTTTCTCTGATTCCATAATTGCGCATATTTTTGGCACTTCTGAATACATGCTCTCTCAGTGTTGACATTGTAGTTGAAAAGGACATGCAGAGTTTCCTAAAGAGAGAAGGCAGTCGGATAAGCGAGCTCTCAAAGATTGAACTGGTCTGTTTGGTTTTATTCTAGTTCCACATCAAAAGTGAAGAGAATCAGGCAAATGTGGACATGTGCATGTGCAAACATATACCCTTGTACTTCTTACTTGAGATGGATACCCGAATATATGGTTCCTTTCTTGCAGGGAGGAGGGCTGTCATCGTCTCGTCTTGAACCACGATGTATATTATGTTCAGATTTTCCATCTGTTATATTTTCCAGCAAGATCAAATCGCTAAGCTAGAAAGGCCAACTGAAGGTGCCCAGATATCTGCGAGTCTTTAGATCAATAACAAAACTTCTAAGTCATGGTAAAACTCATCTGGGAATTCGATGTCGACGGATTTGTAGGCAGGCATTTTACCAAACTTGAATTGTGTTCTAGTTTGGCAATTAGGATAAATTTTGGGTGTTAATTTCCGTGCAAAGGTGTCCGCCTGTGTTTCAGTTTGGTAAATTCTGGGGGTTGGGAGTTAGGACAATCCTTGCAGTGAACTATTTTCCTGGCAGAAACATCTTAAGGATGGGTTAGGTCTGCAAGATGACTTGTCGGTCCCAATCGTTGTTTCGTTTCAATGGTTGTTAAGTTGGCTAGCTTTGGCGATAAAATATGGAGGAAGTTTTGAACTGGTTGGGTGGTTGATTATGTTAAAATTGATTGTGCAATTGCTTACATACTAAAGCAATATGCACCAAAGATTACCGGTTTAAAAATGGATTAACATCTGATAAAATGGTCATACTTTCGAGAGCATAAGTTGTTCTGTAGATGTAGTGATGGAGACCCACTTATTGGAATGTTAGTAGTGCATTTTAAAAAATTATTTTCTTACACGTGCTCTTTAGAGATTCTGCAATTACATTTATGACCCTACCTTTTTTTGCAATATCATTTGTGACTACCTTCTTGGATCATTAAAAGATGTCATTCGAAATAGTTGCCATCCATTAACCTAAAAGCAGAAATGTAATCGAAATGAAAAGGAAAGGGTACAAGTGTAATTTATTCTTCTTCTTCCTTTTTCTTTCGTCTTACCCCGACTTCCTCCTTGTCACGTGCCTTCACCACATCCCCGATCTTACCTTCTCATCTTCTTCCTTTTTCATTCGTCCTACCCTAACCTCCTCCTCGCCACCCACCTCCACCCCATCGTGATTCTCCCTTCTCATCTTCTTCCTTTTTCTTTCGTGTTACCCTAACCTTCTCTTCCCCTCCTAATCACCCATCTGCTCCCCATCCACGATCCTCCTCCTCGTCGCCCACCTTTGAGAAATGGCTCCTTCTTCGATTTCTTCCCTCCACACCCCACAACTCCATCAAAGCCCTTCTTGGAGCTCCTAACCACATCTTTTAATGACATCCCCACTGTCCCGGAGAACCTCACCCCAACCTTCTCCTCCAACAATCGCTCTCTTGATTTCTTATTTCAGGTTGTCCCTAGCACCCCTCCCTTCTCGCCACCACTTGGCACTACAACTCTCTCGTCTCTCTCAAGCTCGTTTACCACATGTGTCGTCCACGACACTGACAAGTCTGATTGGAAGGCTTCTACGCCTCCGCCCTTTGGCTCCACCAACTTTGCCCCAAAACCCTCACCCTCAATCTCCATCTTTAACCAACCTTGGCTACATCAAGGACCTCCTTTAGGTACTCCACCATCTACTCCTCGACCTCGATTCGGGAAGAAGGTTAATGACTCACCAGCTGTAAGGAAAAGCATGGGGAAGAAGAGACATTATAAGGCGAGATCAATCAAAAGGAAATATGGATGAGGGGCTAGGGAAGGAGTTCTCCATGGAGATCAAATTGGAGAATGCCAACCAATTGTTGAAGTAGAAGCGTGTGTATATGATGATCCAAGCTCTCCATATACAATTACGATCAATTATCCCTTCATGATTGCATCGCTGATTACTTAGTTAGGAAGCTCAAATGCGACATGGAGCGCCTGCTACCTAAGGTCTCCATAATTGGGTTCATGACCAAGTTATGTGTCGAGCCAAGGGAGCTCCGATTGAAGGTATGCGATCACACAATGAAGGTTGTGTTGCCATTGTGATGAAGAAGATGATGATGGATGGGCGTAATTGTAATGAGTTATTCCTTAATTACACCTTAGTTTGTGTAAACCATAGTTTGGTTCATCTTATTGACGATCAACTAACGGAATAGCACATCTGCTAATGGTGCAAGAAGGTAGGGGTAGAATTGATATTGCAAGAAAAGATATAGGTATATGTGTAATTACTAATTACATAATCTCATAGAGGCGCATGTGTAAAAAACCTAGGAGATGTGTAATTCTGTACATCATGCCCTATGCGCATTCTTCGTGTGGATAGAGTTTCTTATTCTACCTCTCTTTCCCAGTGATATAACGAACATCCAGAGGATGACCCAAGTGAAAAAGCCCCCCTATAAAGTTGTATACATAAAGACCGTTGGATTAAACGTAATGCAACCACGATCATCGCATGTTAATCCCATCATTCTTCGATCTGCATTTTGGAGCAGAAGAAGAGAGGTCTATCGTATCAGTAATTAAGGCGCTTAAGACATCGGATGTTCAGGAGTTGCATTACGTCCACACAGTGACTGTGATTGCTCTTTCATGCGAGTTGGCCATGTTCGTCTACACGGAGATGAATGTCGACCATGGTGTCGCCATTTTCCTTCGAAGGCAGCTTGTGCGAGGATCGATACTTATAGCAGACATACATGGGGATCGTGTGCGTGAGCAGCGAGAGCTGGGAACTATGGGGAGGTGGCAGAGGTGGAGCCTTCAGGCTCTGTTCATCGCCGCTTCAATGGGTTGGCGAAGGAGAGGAAGAACGGAAGAATGAGAAAACCCAGTTTTTCGTGTGGCATCGGAAAAGTTAAACTAAGATTAACCAAAACAAAAAGAATTGCACAGTTCTATGTCAAATTCACAGGTCGTGTGCACGAGCACGACTCAAGTTTCATATTTTTACTGATTTTGCTTCGTAACACATTCAGAGAGCTGCCCTCCAATTAAGCAATCGTATGCTACATCACGAGCTTAAACTCTGCAACATAATTAGTCCAAAAGGAATATGCTCCAATATATTATGCCTACGATTCTTGCGCTGCTTCGCCAACAAGGAACCATCACATGTGCGATTTTGAATATGTAAGTATGCGGGCAAAGGAGGCAGCATAACACGTGTGATGTCTCGCGGAATGGGACTCATCAAATGATAGACGGGGATCAAAATGGGACACGCGAGGCTTTCAAACATCATCCCATGTGAAATTAAATCATACCGATAATCCTACAATTATGCAATTTGTTACATCATATGATCGTTATAATTATACAATCACCGCGGTAAGTTATACCACGGCTCCTGTACTATTACTGACTCTTACTTCATAGATCCACAACCTTTGGATACAGGGATTAGGGATGAGAATTAGGTTGGGCCAACTGGACTCGGCCCATTAGTCAGGCTCATAACTTGACTCCATTTGCAAAAGGTCGTGCTTAGGCCGCAAATTTGGCCTACTAAATAAATGGATTCGACGTTCTTAATTATTGGCATACCAGCTTTTCTATTTTAAGAATGTTCGAAATTAGATCATATCGATAATCCAATAATACATAATATGTTACAAATTTGATTTCCAATGAACTCTGAGCCCATTAGGATTGTAATGAGCACACTTATTTTTGTTAATATTTCTATCATTTTGAATATACTCCTTATTGTTTACAAATGTTATGCATATTCTTAGTACTAGTAATCTTTTTGACAAATAAGAAACTGTAAATTGATACAAAATGAGTGTATCTTTATTTGTTTTATCGATGTTTTTCTATTCTTGCTAATGTTCATTTCGTATTAGTTTAACACTTTTTGTGAAAATGATTACTAATAGTAAGAATATTATATAACCATTGTAAATCAATAAATATTATATTTAAAATGATAGAAAACATTAGTAAAAATGAACATGCTTATTACAATCCTAACGAGCTCAGAGTTCGTTAAAAAAATTACACACACACACACACACATCTATATGCATCCATACATACATACATACATATATAGAGGAGGTAGATCATAGATCTCTTGAGAAATAGTCTTACCACTGAAGACTATCGAGGCATTTAATATACTGAGGCCAGCTTAGGAAAGTCAGTAGATCGATGACCTAGACGAGGTGCATGTAAGTTTACATGCATTGGTGCCACAAACATCCATTTTTTGTTTTTTTTGAAATGGAACCTTGGAGGATTTGGTTAATCATATATCACTATAGTTTCATTCCAAATTCAACTTAATTTGAGACTTATATCACATTCATAAAGATCATCAAATTTTAACGATCTTAGAATTGATAAAATTGACTAGTTCTAGATGGACATGTTAGGAATGTTTGTTTTACATGAAATTTGAAATACATATTCCATTTACCATTTTAAGTAAATACCCCCCTAGTTCCATTTCAAAAAACACAAAAAATAGATATATGTGGCAACGACGTATGTAAACTTGCATACACCTTGGTGCATACTCTCCAACCCCATATTAAAATCGTCTTACCGTTATTGATAAAAGGTAAATTTTAGTCGTTATAATGGATAGATTTTTCCTAACAAATAGGAATACACTGCACCATTGGATAAAGTTGTATATACATGTTAGAGTATGCATCATCTTTGAGATGGGTAACTGGAATCCTCCGAGGTCCAATTACTGCATTTACAGTTTCGGTCTCACATCTACTGTTAGTGGGACTCTGGTGCGTTTGTAGATCTATATAAGAAGCTCCGAACCCATTGTATCGGTTGAGCGAATAAGGAATAATAGAGTATCTGGATCTTGAGAGGCATTCTCTTGTGCTTTCATTCTGCTCCTTATGGAGTAGGGTTCCTGAAAAACCAAACCGAACGACTACTCTAAAATAAGAATAGTGTCGTAATGATCGGTTGAATTCTACCAGAAAAATTATTATCTTATTTATACTCCTAAACTTTTGATGTAGAGTGAAAGTGCAGGAGTGTCAAACTCAGGGAGACAAACTGTTGGAAACTAGGGTTAAATGGTAGAAATTTAAGGTTTTATGAGTTTCCTCATTTTTATTTACTTTTAGATATCTTTCTAGATTTTTATTTGATTTTTATGAATTTTATACTATTTTTGTGATTTTTAAGTATTTTTGTAATTTTTATTGGATTTTGTGAATTTTTATTGGTTTTTTATTGTTTTATTATTTTTTAATTTGTTTAACTATTTAAATGAAATTTTAAGAGGTTCTTAATATTTTTATGTATTTTGTATTATTTTTATTATTGAAAAATGAGATTTTATGGAAAACTATGAAGTTTTTTTATCTTTAAAATAGAAAGCAATATAAAAATATTTTTATTTTATTTTTATTAGAAAATATGTGAAATTTTCTTTAAAATGATATGTTGTGCATATTTTTGTGATTTTATTGGATTAGTTCTGAATTTTTGAAGTTTTAATGAATTTAGTTATTTTTATTGATTTTATTATTAGTTTTTTGCTTTCTTTTTAGTTTTCTGTGCAAATTATAACAAAATATGGTAAGGATATTTTTTATTATATTTTTAAGAGTGTTTTTATTTTTTTATGTATTTTAAAGTTTGCAATATTTTTTAGTATTTTTAAATGATTTATTAAAAAATAGGAAATCTTTTTATTTTTCAAAAACTTATTAAATATTGAATATAGAATATAATATAAGGTATTTTATGTATTTTTATTTTTATAATTTTTTTTATTTTTTTATTATGTATAGGGTTTATATAGTTTTGTTATACACTACTAGGCGTATGGTTGTAATATACAAGAAATTATGGTGTGCGTGTGAAATAATGAAAGTATAGGTGGGCTCTGGTGCAAAATACACAATATGCACGTGTAGGGCCACGTGACCAAATTTAGCCGCCCGAGGACCTGTTCGACGCATCAAGAATTCTCGAGAGCGTCTCTGCAAGTTCTCCTAAAGTACACGTGATCGGGCACGTGCGAGATCTTTTCCAGGACATGCTTAATATCACTCAGAGCTTCGAGGGCTGATTTTTAGAAAGCCTAGATAATGCATGTGCCTAGCACGTGGTGCTCTATAGCGAGATTTGTGCATGAATGCGGAAAAGTTTGGGGACTAAAGTCGCAATATCGCCCAAAATGTCTTGTGGCATGTGAGGGCGTTAAGCGGCAAGGACTTGATACATGGCTGATATTCGACCCTTGGGTTAGATATGATCTAAGGGGCATCTGTACAATCTGGTGAGGGAGCCTGTTCTTCCCTAATTCAACAGAAAAGTGGGAGGATCAATTCGAGGCGGTGGCAGTTAAGCTATGGTGAACGCTCAGCCAATCGAGCTTAAGTCTCATAAAAACAGATCAAGTTCATTGCGACCTCAACCGACGAAGCGTGGCTCAATCAAGAAAATATAGACCACCAACAAAATCAGACAACAATGAAACCAAGGCAAGCGGTCTTGCTAATTATTTAACCCGTATAGCCACCGGGGTCGAACACAAGGAGCACGGGATGATCCTATAAAGTAGTTGAGAAATCCAAGAAATAAAAATATTTATGGTGGTTTTTAATTTCCAAATTTTTTTTATGATTTTCTATTAAGAAAAGAAATAAAGAAATGATAACAATCACACTCAAACAATTATGTAAATATATAAAAATACTCAAAAACATAAAAACAAAAATGTTTTTATGATTTTTAAATATTCAAGTGTTTGGGGTATTTTATGGACTTTTTTCGATTTTTATAGAATTTTTTAAAATAAAAGAAAGGCAAAGATAACAAGCAGTATATAGCCTAGATGAAAAGGTAATTTAAAAAGGTCTAAAATGCCTCTAAAATCCTGGCTGCATTTTTATGAAAATATAAAATAAAATCTACCTACAGAAATTGAAAACACATTTTTTTGATTTTTAATGATATTTTAATAATTTTTATAAGGTTTTTGATCTATTGCAATTTTTAGGTGTTTTATAAAAGTTATGGAATGAAAATAACAAAGAAACTAAAAAACATAAAACAAACACTTACAAATTTTTTTGGAATTTTTAGAGTATTTTTCTATTTTTTATGGGTTTTCTAAAATAGACAAGGATAGTTTTTAGGGTTTTTGATTTTTAGAAAATATCAAATTAAATTAGATCATAAAAATTACCATAAATACTACACGATAACAAGATCCATATTTAATTTTTGTAGAATTTTTGGAGCTATTTTAATAATTATTTGATTAAAAACAAAGAAGGCAGCAAACATGGACCTATGTGCAATTAATGAAAAGTTAAAAGCCAGAATATAACAGTCAGAAAAAGTTCAGGGCTGAAATCGACCTAGTCTACACGTGAACCACACGTGACTCATGCACTCAAGGGTAAAAATGCAATTCCTATTAATAAAAATTCATTCATTAACAACAATAAAGTCCAGGGCCTGTATTGCAAATAACCTAGGGTCACATGTCGGACCACGTGATACTCAAATGGGAGGACTAAAATGCAAATATTTAAAAGCACAAGGATCTGAATGCAAATTATCCAAAGTATACAGAACTACTAAAAATATTTACAGGGCTAAAACATAAATACCAAAAAGTAAGGGCCTAAGTGCAATTTACCCTAGATAATGCATGTGCCTAGCACGTGGTGCTCTATAACGGGATTTGTGTATGAATGCGGAAAAGTTTGGGGACTAAAGTCACAATATCGCCCAAAATGTCTCGTGGCATGTAAGGGCGTTAAGCGATAAGGACTTTATACATGGCTGATATTCGACCCTCGAGTTAGATCTGATCTAAGGGGCATCTGTACAATCTGGTGAGGGAGCATGTTCTTCTCTAATTCAACTAGAAAAGTGGGAGGATCAATTCGAGGCGGTGGTAGTTAAGCTATGATGAGCGCTCAGCTGATCGAGCTTAAGTCTCAGAAAAACAGATCAAGATCATTGCGACCTCAACCGACGGAGCGTGGCTCAATCAAGAAAATATAGACCACCAACAAAATCAGACAACAATGAAACCAAGGCAAGCGGTCTTGCTAATTATTTAATCTGGTATAGCCACCCAGGTCGAACACAATATGCACGGGATGATCCTACGAAGTAGTTGAGAAATCCAAATAAAAATATTTATGGTGGTTTTTAATTTTCAAATTTTTTAATGATTTTCTATTAAGAAAAGAAATAAAGAAATGATAACAATCACACTCAAACAATTATGTAAATATCTAAAAATACTCAAAAAAAATAAAACAAAAATGTTTTTATGATTTTTAAATATTCAAGTGTTTTGGGTATTTTATGGACTTTTTCTGATTTTTATAGAATTTTCTAAAAATAAAAGAAAGGCAAAGATAAGAAGCAGTATACAACCTAGATGAAAAGGTTATTTAAAAATGTCTAAAATGCCTCTAAAATCCTGGCTGTATTTTTTATGAAAATATAAAATAAAATCTACCTACAGAAATTGAAAACATATTTTTTTTATTTTTAATGAATTTTTAATAATTTTTATAAGGATTTGATCTTTTGCAATTTTTAGGTGTTTTATAAAATATAATGGAATGAAAATAACACAGAAACTAAAAAAACATAAAATAAACACTTACAAAATTTTTTGGAATTTTTAGAGGTATTTTTCTTTTTTTTTATGGGTTTTCTAAAATAGACAAGGACACTTTTTAGGTTTTTACTTTTTAGAAAATATTAAATAAAATTAAATTAGATCACAAAAATTACCATAAATACTACACGATATCAGGATCCGCGTGTAATTTTTGTAGAATTTTAGGAGCTATTTTAATAATTATTTGATTAAAAACAAAGGAGACAACAAACATGGACCTATGTGATTAATGAAAAGTTAAAAGCCGGAATATAACAGTCGGAAAAAGTTCAGGGCTGAAATCGCAAAAAGACCAAGTCTACACGTGAACCACATATGACTCAGGCACTCTTGGGTAAAAATGTAATTCCTATTAATAAAAATTCATTCATTAACAATAATAAAGTCCAGGGCATGTACTGCAAATAACCTAGGGGGTCACGTGTCGGACCACGTGATACTCAAACGGGAGGACTAAAATGCAAATATTAAAAGCACAAGATCCTGAATGCAAATTATCCAAAGTAAACAGAACTACTAAAAATATTTACAGGGCAAAAACATAAACACCAAACAAGTGTGGGCCTAAGTTTAATTTACCCTTTCTTATCAGCGATCCAACGGTTGAAGGCGTCCCACTAATGATCGGATGGCTGAGATCCTCGGATGCCTCTTCGACGATGGACGGCTGAGAGATGACCCTCAGATGGATCTAATGATCGAGGCTCCCCTAATGATGGACGACGGAAATTAGAACTGGAGGAGAGACTCAATCCAACGGTGGAGACGGCGCTTGGAAGAACGCCGAAGAACTCGACTCCAGCGAGTTTCAATCGGCCAATACGCGCGGCAGGGATGCCCTCCGGAGCTACTATGATGGGGGAACTGTTGCTGGCGACGGTCTGCAGCTGTGAGATGGCTCTGATGAGGCCAAGAGCTCAGAATAGGTCCCGACGAAGCATGTAGCCTAGAGTTGATGTGCCTTAGGTATTCTACCCTCTATATGAGGTCCTTTAAGCGCTATAACCTGCACAGATGAATGAACCACAGGGTCGAGGGCAAAGTGCCTCGACCCGTCAAAACACGAAATGGATGACTGAGGGAGCGCGGCGTAGCTCTACGACGAAGCGACGGCAGAGGAGAGCCAGGATCTCGTTCATGGGAAGGACGAGGTGGATGAATGGGCGTAGAAGATGGGGAGAAGTCATGTAAAGTTGGTCGGGGACTCAGAACAACAAAGGAACGCTCTGGCCGCGGTGACCGGAGCTCGACGATGAAAACTCTATTCATGTTCTAAAACTCGAATCAAATGCGAAAGGGGAGGAAACTAAGTTGCCTAATGGCCGTAGTCGTCTTTGCTGGAGGTCTGGGACCTCCGGGGGTCATTGCCTCAATGGGTCGACGGGCCCAGAGGCTGGGCTCACCTCGCGGCGGAGCACGGGGAGAGTACGCCAGATCTAGTGCTACATGACTCGAATCCTCGCTACGACACTCTCCCTCACACACTATCATTCATGGAAGAAGGCGAAGGTCACCGGAGACGAGGGCATGGTCGTAAGATGCCGATGAAGAAGACGCTCAAGGATGTTATATAGTCTGCAGGGTCCGAGAAAGATGGAGCATGGACGCACGAACCAAGGGACGAATCCCTAGAGATTTCATCGGGCGTGGATCATGGATCTACCCTCAGTAATTGGAGCTGCAAATGGAAGGATATGGCGATTGGATCGGGTCGAGAAAATTGGGCAAAAAGCGGGCGAAATCGGGTCTGAGCGAAAAGAAGTCTAGGGGGCAATTGACCAAAGTCATCAATCCTTCGTGGACCAATCAGGTGCGGCGGGGGAAAATGACAAAAATAAGCTACAGCACAAAATAGAAAGAAAAATAAAAAATAAATAGATTAAAATAATAAATGAATTTAAATTAAAAATGAATAAAATGAAAAATGTTTATTATTTTCAAGGAATTTTTCTGTGATTTTTATTTATTTTTATGAAAAATAAATTACTCTGTATACAATATATTGTATTATATACATATATAATATACCTGTGAATTTTGTATAATTATTTTTAATTTGTTATTTTTACATAAATTCTCCAATTTTATATTTTATTCATTTGCAACATTATTTTTGAAGTATAAAACTATTTTTATTTTATTTTTATTATTTATTCACAAGTATAAAATAAATATATTATGAAATATATATACATGTATTATGTACAAGTGAGAGAGACTTTTATTCTATTTTTATTTTATTTTCTTGATTTTTATTTTATTTTTATAAATACATATAAGGAGGTAAAAAGAATATTTTATTTTTATTTTGGCAAAAATAATTATACACATGACATATATACACTATTGAGTAGGCTCTATCTCTCTCTACTTATTTTATTTGGCGATCAGGCCAATGCATGGCCCTCTCTTGGGGTTTGGGTCACTTAGTATTTATTCTAAATACCTCCTTCCTTTTTCTTATTCTTTATTCTTTTATTTTTGCACAAATACATGATATTATGTAATATTAACACATGCATGGATATTGCTAAGTTATTGTATTTACATCTATTTACGTGATGCATTGCCAAGACAATTAGCTAAAACAAAAGAATAAAGAGTGATGAACAAGGATTCATCACCCTCCTATACTTTATCTTTGCTAGTCCCTTAGCAAACAATTATTTTAAAAAGAAGTGTAAAGAGAAAGAAAAAGAAAAAGAAGGAGAATCAAGATTAATTATTAAACTTGTCTTCATTAAATTGAAGTATGAAGCTCAATCATACCTTTGGATTATTAGTTTGTCGGAACCTTATTTGGACCTAGGTTTAAAACTCAACAGCCTCTAAGTTCCACCAATCTATGGTCAAGACTCCTCTATAATCCAGATCAGAACAAGTCTATATACACAAACTCTAATGACCATGAATCTTTTCTTGTACTGTGTAAGTGATATGTAGCTCCCCACCTCGGAAATGGCAAAGTAACATCCCCCCTCAGCAAGGTAACTCTAATGCCCTAGTCTTGCGGCTCTTTCCTTGTGGAGCAGGGTATTCCCTTCTAAGTTCAAGTTCAACCGGCTCAAGAAGAAGAGGAAGAAGAGAATGGACCATGACCAGTGTAGTCATGTGTCCTTGGGAGCCCAACCAGTGTAGCTAAGCCTCCCTGCTGCAAGCTTCATGAGATGAGAATGAGTTACATAAGCTTTGCTTTATTTGGCTATATACAATCCAGTGGGTATTTCATTTTCTATCAGACCCACCACTTTTTTGGAGTTTTTCTTTCTTTTGCACTTTTTTTCAGATGTGCATATGTACAACATATCTACATGGTGCGGCATATATACATGAAGAGTTTTTTCCTCTTGAGCCAGTAGACTATCCCTCTTTTGAAGCATTATTGCAACCCACAACTCCTGTCTTTAGACCTCAATGCTACTAGACCAAGTTGAGACGCACTTCCTTCACTAAAAGAAGATGAGAGGTTCCGCCTAGAAGTAATACCCTTGTATGCTACCCCAAGCCAAAGAAGACTGCCTCCTCACCACCTCATCCGTAGAGAGCTATGTGTAAGGTGCTGGTGCAAGTAAAGTCATTGTCGGTGAGAGTCATGTGTGCGTTGTTAAGTGTTCTACTCAGGCTCATCAAGATGACAAGTGATCATAGCCTAGTGGACTCAAAGAATTAAGTCACTAATGGACCAGAAAAGTCTTAACCCTAATCCCTATAAGGTTCCTCTTAGAATTAGGTGGATTAAGGTCTTAACCAAACTCCATTTTCTCGTTTAATTTCAGGCTAGTTTAAATGTCAATCTATGATTCAAATAAATATATACAAAAAGCTTTTTATGCGAATTTTTGAAAACATGCAAATTTTTGAAAAATGTTTGAATGAATGTATGCATGGATGCAAAAGTTTGCAAACTATACACACATTTACACAAGGGTATTTGCAAACTTTGTTTTTCAACATTTTACAAAAATTTTTGTGCTATATACATAATTTTGATACCAAAATATTTACAAAATTTTTTACAAACAAGATATTTTTACAAACATTTGTACAAAAATAATTTTTATAAATAGCTATGTATATGCAAGAAAGAATTTTATGAACAAGAGAAAATTTAAAATTTTACGGTTTTAGATAAAGGATTTTAGCCATTTTATTTATTAACACACTCACATAAAGTACGAGTTATGGCTAAAGTATATATAATGAAATATATACGACACCCCCTATACTTAGCTCGAACGATGTCCTCAGAGTGGATCAAGAGCGATGAAGAAGACATAACTCGTGCTTAGTATAGGGAAGTGAAAAGGAATACTATACTACAACGACGAATCAAAGGGTAGAATGAAAAGATCTCAATGTTTCCCTCCTATACTTAGGGATTAAGTAATCCTAAGTATAGCAGACTATACATGAAGGGAAAATCGAGCGATAGAATGTACAAGGTAAGCAATGACTCATCTTGTCCGCCCCTATACTTAGGGTAAAAGATCCCTAAGTATAGAAGGAAATATGAACAGTGTGGAGGATAAGAGAGGGAACAACAGAAATGAAGACAAATATATACAAGATGAAAAGACGACATTACTCCCCATATACTTATGGTGAAGGATCCTTAAGTATAGGCAACAACAGGAGTAATGAAACAGAACGTAAAGGAACAGCTCGGTGTATACACCCCCCCATACTTAGGATAAGGTGCATCCTAAGTATAGCAAAAATAATCCTAAAAGAGACCTGGGGTGTAAAACAAAAACGGAAGAAGCAAGGAACAAGTCATTACGAAACACATATATACAAAGTGGACAATGTTGAGGTGCCTCTCAACAAGCGCTAGATTTTACGCCCCTAGCTGGCCGCAAAGCTTAGGACAAAGAAGTATCAAGGTTCAGGACGACATCTGTAAGGCAAATGGCGTACTGTCATCGGAGTCTCGGTAGAAGGACAACAACAAGGTCAACAATGTAAACGATGACACCAAATAAGAAATCATGCGGGTGTCTACTATCAGGTAAAGATATGGGAAGATGAAATCGTACTCCGGTAGCACAAAAAAACTCATCGTCTCAAGATTAGAATGGAGAGGAAGGGTAGAGCCGAAGAAGTCAAAAGTGGAGAAAGAAGGACCAGTTATGGAATTCTCCACGTTAATCGCCGTCTCGGAAAGGTATGGGAGATCAAGATCAAGAGACTCACTAAAAGAACTAATATCTGATGCATATAATGAAGAGATATCAGAAACATCATCGAATATCTCAAAGATCGGCTCATCCTCACAAGGGTCATCTAGGTGAGAGAACTCAGACTCAACATGATCAGAAGTATCAAAAGACTCGGTCTCGTGATCCGATAAATCAGATATACTCCAGACAGTGAAACCGAGTACGCAGCATATGTGGCATCCTCCCGCAGATAACCCTCGAGGAGTAATACGAAATCAGCAGTGAGGAAAGGAGGATCAGAATCTAAATGGGAATATGCGCCAATGTCCAACACCCACTCGCCGAACACAAATGTCTCATTAGTTGAAAATGGCCTCTGAATAATCTGGAAACAGGAAAGGGTATTGGTCAACAACGCGGAAGCTGTCGAAGTGTCTGAAACTGATCCTCGAGCTGCGACAGTGCTAGCTATCATCTGGTCCTCATGAAATGTATCTATCTCATAAAACTAGAGGACAAAAGGCTCAAATACGGGACACTCAATGTCTGGTATCTCGAAATGGTGTCCCTCAATGAGCTCTGGCTGCTGGGCTAAATGAAGATGTCCATCTGAGTAAGAGAATAACCTCTACATAGTACAGTTGAATAAATTGGGGATGGAAACTAAAATGGTTGGACTGACGACTGTAGCAGTGTGGGCTCGTCCATATCTTGGAATATCAGAAGATCCGATATCCAAGATTCCTTAACTGAAA
Organism: Ottelia alismoides; assembly: GCA_037367405.1. Lineage (NCBI taxonomy): Eukaryota > Viridiplantae > Streptophyta > Magnoliopsida > Alismatales > Hydrocharitaceae > Ottelia > Ottelia alismoides. The sequence continues at coordinate 562,704 of JAZKJV010000020.1, forward strand.
AGTAGGGGACTGAATCAAACTCCGGCTGGAAGACTAATGGGGACTCAATCAATCTCTAGGTCTGATAATCCACGGTGACAGTCATGTCATCCATCATCTGTACTGCAGCAGAATCCATGTCCTCAATCTGGTGTGTAGTAGTTGTGTAGTCATGAAATGTGGCACACCCAACTGGCACTACATCACCCTCGTGTTTTGTCTCAACTAATGTATCTCGTGAAGATGGAATATATGAAAGTGCTCTCGAGATGGTTGTGAGTAAATCCATGTTGGGGTTGTGGTGTGAACCACCACATGAGGTAACTACCAGTGGAATCTGCTCAGCTGCCATCCCCCTCATGGAGATTTTAACAAGATCAGTCGGTGAAAGTCCATGATCTGAAAATCTCCTCAAGAGGTCAAGAAACCTCAGCCACGAATCTTGCAATGGCTCCTGGGGGTCTACTGAAAAATCTGTGATGAAAGACCGCATCATATCCGCTCTACGTTGGGGGTAAAATCTCTGTAGAAACTCTAAGCGTAGCCCTCCATACGTAGTGAACTTCCTTCCCAATCATCTATACCATTTCATGGCTCTGCCCTGAAGTGAAAATGGGAAGGTCTTCAACATCAGCTCCTCCGAAGTGATATCAGAGTATACATGGGTTGCACAGAACTCCTCAAACTCAGATAGATGAAGGTACGACTCCTCGTGCACTTCTCATGAAAACTTTGGCAGTCTCTAAATGAACTCCACATCCAGAATGAAAGGAGTCAATGTAGAAGCTGAATGTGCATCCTGATTGTTGTGCTCATCCATCATCCTAGCGTAAGAGGTATCTGAAACTCGCATCTGCTCTATGTGATCGCTTATGGAGTGCACTCTCATCCCAGCAATGAAATCGCCCGGGTCTCGTATCTGGTTAGTCTGATCTCTGTGTGGCGTCCAGCAAAACATGCACAGAAGAAAGAGGGGATTGAGAAGGAGAAGATGGAAGATCGGTCGAAGTTCCGACTTCCCACGAGAGTGGACTAAAATGATGGGAATAAAATGAAGAAGCTGCGAGAGTCGGTAAGAAAGGAGGGCTACCCATCATTTAAGGATAGAAAAGGAGAAGGAGAGTGAAGGGAGGGTGGGAGGGATAAAGATAGATAGATGGATGGGAGACAAGGACATGAAAGAATATAGATGGAGGAGAGGAAGGCAGATGAGATCTGGAAACACACAAGATCATGAAAACAAACCCCCAATTAACCTATCCACGCTGAGCTGATGACCGTAAAGGTTCGGTCTTTTTATCTTATCGATTTTATTAGGTGATAATTCAATCTATCAAAGCGATTAAGTAAGTTGGTAGGAACCCGACGCTCTCAGGAGACTGTCCCGATCCCAAGGCTGGATCTTTCCCAGCCAGTACAAGTTGTGGACCATTTACCGGCTACCTGATCAACTCGCTCTGTTAAAGATATCGCGGCCCGCTTTACCGGAAATCGGAGCGATCCTCACTGGAGAACAACTAACCTGAAATCGGTAATTTGAAAAGAGGTCAGACATGGCCCTAGCCTAGTGTGCGGGTCACTCTCTCGCTCGTCCAAACCAAACAAGGAGAGGATTGCTCTCCCAAGACAAATTTTTCAATGAGTGTCTTTTATGGTCAAGTGTGTTTAACATCCAATTGGTTTTTTAGGTATTTTTCAATAACAAACAATGCCTAACAAATTTTCCGATTCTCCTGATTATTTTAAGTCAAAAAATGAGGGAAGAAGTTGAAAAAGCCGATGCGCGGTCAAACGCGATAATGCATGCAAAGTCAGAAATACGTACCTTACGCCAACACTCTATATGCAGGGTGATATGCGCATAGAATAAAGACATAAATAAAACTACCTATATGATGCAAGAAGAAATCGGTCTTAGACAGAAAATTTCTACACGCGAAGAACAATAGCTAATAGGTCAAAATGAGAGGTCGGAGTCCGATCTCTGATGCCGATCGGTGTCTGCCACAACAGATCCTGCCAATGCTGTATACGGCCTCTAGCGGTACGTGACCTCTCAAGTAACCTAGATTAGTTTTTTTTATAAATTAATTAATTAAGTCCACTTAACGATCTATAGGTGCAGACAGATAATTAGGGTTGCGACCTTAATTAATTACATCACAATCAGATATAAAAATCCTAAGTCGATGGGCCAAAATCTTCGAGAATCAAAATAAAAGAAAAGTCGAAAAATCAAATCCGGCGAAAAACCGTGGTGAAGTCCCCCGAGCACTCCGGTGCTCGGCGAAACATACCCTGAAAAGGCCAAGTCCAAGTGTCTCTGAGTCCTATATTATTACAAATTACAGAATAAAAGTAAAAAACTAAAAGTCCTCCAAGCCTTCTGCTCCTCCTCTCCTACGCTCTCATGCGGCTCGATGCAGAAACGAGCCGCCTCCGCTTCGCTCGGGTGCTTCGGCGCGCCTAAGAAAGCCGCCCTCGCTCGCCGGGCCCTCGCAAGAAATAAAGAAACAAAAACTGGTCAGATCATAGTTAAAAATAAAAATGTAGAAAAAGGAATAAAACAAAAAAAAGCAAATAAAGAAAAAGAGAAATGCAAATAAAAATGAAAAAAAAGAAAATAAACATAAAAATAAAATCAAAATAGAAAATCTACTACTAAGCCATGCTCCCCAGCAACGGTGCCATTCTGATGAGCGCTCAGCCGATCGAGGTTAAGTCTCAGAAAAACAGATCCAGGTCCTTGCGACCTCAACTTACGGAGCGTGGCTCAATCAAGAAAATATAGACCACCAGCAAAATCAGACAACAATGAAACCAAGGTAAGTGGTCTTGCTAATTATTTAACCTGGTATAGCCACCAAGGTCGAACACAAGGAGCACGAGATAATTCTACGAAGTAGTCGAGAAATCCAAGAAATAAAAGTATTTATGGTGGTTTTTAATTTTCAAATTTTTTTTATGATTTTCTATTAAGAAAAGAAATAAAGAAATGATAACAATCACACTCAAACAATTATGTAAACATCTAAAAATGCTCAAAAATTTAAAACAAAAATGTTTTTATGTTTTTAAAATATTCAAGTATTTTTGGTATTTTCTTGACTTTTTGTGATTTTTATAGAATTTTTAAAAATAAAAGAAAGGCAAAGATAACAAGCAGTGTACAACCTAGATGAAAAGGCAATTTAAAAATTTCTAAAATGCCTCTAAAATCCTGGCTGCATTTTTATGAAAATATAAAATAAAATCTACCTACAGAAATTGAAAACACATTTTTTTTATTTTTAATGAATTTTTAATTATTTTTATAAGGTTTTAATCTTTGATGATTTTTAGGTGTTTATAAAAGTTAATGGAATGATAATAACATAGAAACTAAAACAACATAAAATAAACACTCACAAATTTTTTTGGAATTTTTATAGGCAATTTTCTATTTTTATGGGTTTTCTAAAATAGAAAGGGACACTTTTCAGGGTTTTTGGATTTTAGAAAACATAAGATAAAATTAAATTAGATCAAAAAAATTATCATAAATACTACACGATAACATGAGCCACGTGTAATTTTTATAGAATTTTTGGAGCTACTTTAATAATTATTTGATTAAAAATAAAGGAGAGATCAAACATGGACCTATGTGCAATTAATGAAAAGTTAAAAGGTTGAATATAACAGTCAGAAAAAGTTCTGGGCTGAAATTGCAAAAAGACCAAGTCTACACGTGAACCACACGTGACTCAGGTACTCAAGGGTAAAAATGCAATTCCTATTAATAAAAATTCATTCATTAACAACAATAAAGTCCAGGGCATGTACTGCAAATAACCTAGGGGGTCACGTGTTGGACTACGTGATACTCAAACGGGAGGACTAAACTGCAAATATTAAAAGCACAAGGTCCTGAATGCAAATTATCCAAAGTAAACAGAACTACTAAAAATATTTGCAGGGCTAAAACATAAACACCGAACAAGTAAGGGCCTAAGTGCAATTTACCCTTTCTTATTAGCGATCCAATGGTCGAAGGCGTCCCACTAATGATCGGACGGCTGAGATCATCGGATGCCTCTTCGACGATGGACAGCTGAGAAATGACCCTCAGATGGATCCTACGATCGAGGCTCCCCTGATGATGGACAGCGGAAATTAGAAATGGAGGAGAGCCTCAATCCAACGGTGGAGACGACGCCTGGAAGAACTTCGAAGAACTCACCTCCGGCGAGCTTCAATCGGCCGATACACGCAACAAGGACGCTCTCCGGAGTTGCTATGATGGGGGAACTGCCGCTGGCGATGGTCTGCGGCTGTGGGATGACTTCGATGAGTCCAAGACCTCAGAATCGGTCCCGGCGAAGGGTATAGCTTGGAGCTGTTGTGCCTTAGTATTCTACCCTCCAGATGAGGTCCTTTAAGCGCTATAACCTGCACAGATGAACCACGGGTTCGAGGGCAAAGTGCCTCGACCCATCAAAACACAAAATGGATGACTGGGGGAGTGTGGCGTAGCTCTCCGACGAAGCGACGGGCGGAGGAGATCCAGGAGCTCGTTCCTGGGAAGGACGAGGTGGATGAATGGGCGTAGAAGATGGGGAGAAGTCTCGTGAAGGTGGTCGTGGACTCAGAACAGCAAAGGAATGCTCCGGCCACGGTGACAGGAGCTCGACAATGAAAACTCTGTTCAGATTCTAAAACTCGAATCAAATGCGAAAAGGGAGGAAACTAAGTTACCTAATGGTCATAGTCGTCTGTGTTGGAGGTCAAGGACCTCTGAGGGTCATTGCCTCAATGGGTCGACGGGCCCATAGGCTGGGCTCACCTCGCGGCGGAGCACGGCGGCGTGTACGCCGGATTTAGGGCTACACGACTTGAATCCTCGCTGCGACGCTCTCCCTCACACGTTGTCACTCATGGAAGAAGGCGGAGGTCACCGAAGACGAGGGCAGCGGCCAAAGATGCGGACGAAGAAGAAGCTCAAGGATGTTATATAGTATGCAGGATCCGAGAAAGATGGAGCATGGGCGCGCGAATCGAGGGACAGATCCTTGGAGATTTCATCAGGCGTGGATCGTGGATCATGGATCTACCCTCAGTAATCGGAGCTGCAAATGGACGGATATGGCGATCGGATCGGGTCGAGAAAATTAGGCGAAAAGCGGGTGAAACCGGGTCCGAGCAAAAAGAAGTCTGGGGGACAGTTGACCGAAGACAACAATCCTCCCTGGACCAATCAGGTGCGGCGGGGGAAAATGACAAAATAAGCTACAGGACAAAATAGCAAGAAAAATAAAAAATAAATAGATTAAAAATAATAAATGAATTTAAATTTAAAAATGAATAAAATAAAAAATGTTTATTATTTTTCAAGGATTTTTCTGTGATTTTTATTTATTTTTATGAAAAATAAATTATTCTATATACAATATATTTTATTATATACATATATAATATACCTATGAATTTCGTACAATTATTTTTAATTTATTATTTTTACATAAATTCCCTAATTTTATATTTTATTTATTTACAACATAATTTTTGAAGTATAAAACTATTTTTGTTTTATTTTTATTATTTATTCATAAGTATAATATAAATATTTTATGAAATATATATACATGTATTATGTACAAGTGAGAGAGACTTTTATTCTATTTTATTTTATTTTCCTGATTTTTATTTATTTTTATAAATACATATAAGGAGGTAAAAAGAATAGTTTATTTTTATTTTGGCAAAAATAATTATACACATGACATATATACACTATAGAGTAGGCTCTATCTCTCTCTACTTATTTTATTTGGTGATCAGGCCAATGCTTGGCGATCTCTTGGGGTTTGGGTCACTCAGTATTTATTCTAAATACCTCCTTCCTTTTTCTTATTATTTATTATTTTATTTTTGCACAAATACATGCTAATTATGTAATATTAGCACATGCATGTATATTGCTAAGTTATTGTATTCACACCTATTTACATGACGCATTGCCAAGATAATTAGCTAAAATAAAAGAATAAAAAGTGATGAATAAGGATTCATCAGGCTACCGGCCTCAGGTGCTCGCGCAATGAAGATTCTAGTGCTACAAATCTTCGGGTGTTGCGGCGGTGGGTGTTCAATCTCCAGTTGATTCGAATCCTCAGGTCTGCATGCTTCAGGCATGGCGTTCAGGATTCGAGCTCCAAGTGTTGCGCAGTTGCTTCAGACGAAGCTATGCTGATTTTGTGCCTTCAGATCTCCAGATCTCAATTTCCAGTTGGGAGATGAATAGATGAATCGCTTAAGGTTTGAGCTCCGACGAGGTCGGGATTGTCGCCTCAACAGAAACAGCGCAACCTCCGGAAACTAGATACGACAACGGAGCATTATTGGCATTCGATTGCACCTTCTCTCCTCTCTCGATGGATGATTCGACAAGGACCTACAAATGAAATCCTTCTTACTCAAGTACGTTGACTTGGTCCGATAATTGGCCAATTGACAGTGAATGGTGAAGTAGCTGGAAAGTGGAGGATGCTACTCCAAACTCCGGCCACTGTGTGCGGCTGGAGTTGATCAGATTCGTGAGGTAGAAAGTGAAAATGCAGAGATTCAAAATGAATGTGAAAATCGTTCGGAGATAGATTTGTGATAGAAAATCGAAGAAAACGAAGAGGAAGATGAGATTTGAGAAGAGAATTGAGGGATTGAGGGAAAATGGAAGGAGGAAGAGATGAATCTAACCTTGAAAACTCAGAAGGAGGAAGTCGATGGAGAAACGCCTGAGGATCTGGAGCTCGAACTCCAGAGAATCGTGACCTCCACGCGAGGGCGGAACCCACGGAGGGTGATCTCTCATCGATAGAGCACGACGGAATTGCCGATCTCGCCATCCTACAACTCCTCGCTCGACGCGCGGGGAGAAGACAATCCCTGTCACTGATAATCTTTCCTGCTCTTAGCTCTAGAAGTTAGAGTGATCTGATGGCGGATCTCGGAGATGGAGAGGGTACATGTCTTTATATAGGAGAGAAGGAGGTCCAGGTTCGACGAACCCTGGACGGAAAGCTTCCGGCCAAAGGATTTGGATGGGAATCGGGGAAGATGAGGAACCTTGGGGAGCACGCCGCTGGTTCCCGTCACCTGGCAGTGGGTACGGTCACCTGCGGTGTTGTTAGGACAACAACCTAGCAACGAAGCAATTGAGGTGGTTGAGCAGCTGTGCAAGGAGGAAGAAGAGGAAATGAGAAGGGGACGAAGAAGAGAAAGGGGAACGTAAGAGACAGAAAAGGAAAGGAAAAATAAATTAAATTGATTAAATTAAATTAATAATTAATAAATGATTAAATTAAGAATAGATTAAATAATTTAATTAAGATATAAAATAATAGTTAATTAAAAATTAAATGGGTAATTAAGTAATTAAATAATTAAAAATATAATTAAGTGTATAGTTAAATAATTACTTAATATAATAAATAAATAAATTATTTATTTTAATTTAAGAATAGAGTATTAAGATATTAAATAATAATATAAATTGCGGTACATTGTACATTATTCCACTAATGTCCCCAAACCCACATTTTTCATACTAACTCCGATTTTAACGAAATCAGTGTCATTTTATAGATAATTAAATAATACGAATTTAAGGCTAAGTTTTCCCAATTCAAAGTTTATATGACGAGTTATGAGGTCCAGAAAATTTAGGTATCGTCTTCGTGACCTCAAGATTTATTGGTATTTTGACTTAAGTTATATTTTTATATTTTAAATTAATTTTTAGAAGATTTTTAGAAAAGAAATTAAGTTAAACGGAGTTATGGTTAATTAATTAGAAAATCGTAAAGTTTGTACATATTATACATATATACAACAAGGCCCAAACGTCAAAACTCGTCCATTTTATTCGAATATTTTTTGATATTTTTAATATATAGTATTAAGTATAAAACGAAGTTTAAAAGTGAGTTTGGTCTGTTTGGAGTTTTTTATAAATAGTTATGAACCTCGGAAGTCGGCTTTATGGCTTTTTCAGTGCATTGTGATATTTTATTTTTATGTTGAATAATTTTTCCGATATTTTTATAAAATAATTTATATTTTGTGAACAACTTTTTGGAAAGGAAGCGTTTTGATTTGGAATGATCTAAGTGATAAATAAAATAAGTGAAATATCTATGATGTGAAAAATGTGCAAATTGTATTTTTGGTCTCGATTTTCTGATATTTTTATAACTTAGGATCCTTATCACCCTCTACTTATTTATTTTGTTGACCAGGTCAATATTGATCTGGTCTCGGGGTTTGGATCAATCTATATATATATTGTATATGTACAGCCTTCTTTTGTTTTGTTTTTATTTTTCTCCTTATTGTTTTATTTCGGATAAAATAATTACTAAATATATGATATTAGTGAATATGGTTAGAATGTTAATTAATTAGAATTAGTTATTATTTATATGCATTTACATGAAATCTCGGTGTTCTTTCCATTGTTCTTTATTTTTTTATCTTTGATACGCTTCCACATTATCATTTTCTATATGGTATCAGAGCAGGTTTGATTCTCAATTATTTATTTTATGTTTGTTATTTGTTCGATATTTACTTTGATTATGTATGAGTAGACAAGTGATTCGGGATGAGATACCTTGGTGTATGTTATTTGTTGATAATATTGTGTTGATTGATGAGACTAGAGATGAAGTAAATGAGAAGTTTGAGGTCTGGAGATGCATTGGAGACTAAAGGATTTCATATAAGTAGGGTTGAGACTGAATATATGGAGTGCACCTTTGATGGAAACAATGATAAAGGAATCGAGGTGAAGATTGGTGACACTAACATTCGAAAGAGAGATTGTTTTAGATACCTGAGATTTATTTTGCAACATGATGGGGAAATTTATGGAGATGTTACTGATTGAATAAATGCAGGATGGCTAAAGTGGAGAGGCGCATCTGTTGGTCTCTGTGATAAGAAAATTCCTTTAAAAATCAAAGGAAAGTTCTACAAAGCAGCTGTGAGGCCTTTTATGCTCTATAGATCTGAATATTCCTGAGAATCATAGACATGTGGCAGGGAATGACGGTAGTAGAAATGAAAATGCTAAGATGGATGTGTGGATAAACATACACGTAAAGATCGGATTCAAATTGATGAAATCAGAAATAAAGTCGGTACATCTCCGATCAAGGATAAGTTGCGAGATTACTACTTAAGATTGTTTGATCATTTGCATAGAAGGTCAGCTGATGCACCAGTTAGGAGATGCGACTTTTGGGAGGTTGTGCCAACTAAGAGAGGGTGAGGATGGCCCAAGAAGTGTTGGAATGAGACTATACGAAGGGATCTTAGTTTTTTGGATATAAACCTAAGATTGACCTAAGATAGATCTGAATGGAGGCATAGAATCCATGTTGCCGACCCTACTTATTTGTGGGAAAGGCTTTGTGTTGTATTTGTTCGAGATTTGATCATCAGAGCAGATTGTTCATGTTCAAGATCGTTCAAGTAAATTCTAGGCTTTCTTCTGAAACCCTAATCCTACATTTGGTCATAATCATAGCAGATTCGTTTTTTAAATATTATTTGATCCTTGAATATAATTTTGTCCATGTTCATCTATCATTCTAGATATGTTTATGTTTGAGATTTATGGAAGGGTTCTAGGGTTTCTGTTGAACCCTATTTCAGCATGTCATGTAGGGTTTGTTCAGTTCACAATACCCTAGATCTCGGTTTTCCAGCAGCAGACCATGCCTTCAATCAACATATTTTCCATAAGCATGCATCTCAAGGTGGAAAAGCGGAATCACGACCAAGCAATGAGCACTGACAATCCCCTTACGTGGTTTGGGGCATACGATTTCCATGCACTATCTCCAACGGCTCGACTCCATTGCTCCAGATCGGGCTTCCAATAAAGACTCGAGTATATGCAACATAGATAGGTTCCATGTTGGAACCCTCTAACGAGGAAGAGAGTCTGCCAAGAGAAGAAGAATCTCAAAGAAGACCCCAATTTACTCATGATCGTGCACTACCCCTTGGCACAAACCATCATGTCCAGTACAGACAAGCGTTAGAGGCGATGAAAACCCTTATTTCTAGGTCGAGGTTCTCCGCACATAAATTTCGCATCTCCAAGTCATCTCTGATATGGATGAAGAAGGTCAAAAAAGATCTCCTCGAGGTGATTGTTCCTTCCCAATCACATGACCTCGTAAGATGCATCATCAAGCGATATTAGCTCCCGCGAAGATCCTCTCTCTCTCTCTCTTCAAGTGATGCCCCCCTCCTGGCAATCCTCATGTGTACCCTCCCCAAGCAGTGCAGCCCCACAGTGGTGTTTTGATCACTGATCTCCTCCATGCAGTGTTGCAATATGGGTTCCCGTAAGAGGGAACCCTATTTCTAAGAAGAGAAGGAAGGGGACATGTGCGCTACTTTACGTTTAATAAATAGAAAGTAGGTTCATTTGTTATAGGCCCATAAATGGGAGGTTTGCTGACACATGTTAAAAAAGTAAAAAAATAGTGGGCCGTGATTATTTGGGCCCCAACTGTGGGCTCTTGATCCTTTAAAAAACTGTATCTAGAGAGAAGGGGCCAAGAGGTAACGGGCCTTTAGAGAATTTTTGTTATGAAACATGAGAGCATACAAAAAAAAGAAAAGTCATACGTGGAAAAAATAGAAAGAGAAAAAGCCTAGGAAAAAGAGAGAGAGGAGAGACCGGCTCATGTGATTTTTTTTGTCTCTTGTCATCATCTGCATGTCTTATCTTAACTTGGTCAGTGTCATCTATTCCGGCCAGTATGGGAGAAAGAGAGAGTACTATATAGAGTCTACAAGACAGATTCAGACTCTCCAGTTCAGATCCAGAGGTTCATATTTCAACTCTGCAATTGCATTCATATTGTTTCAGAGTCTTCAGTTCGATTGTAGATGTGCGATCATTATTTGAGAGGCCTCCATCTTCGATTTGGTCTCAAAGTTTTTGTGTGATCCATAGGAACTCAAGAGTAAAGGTCTCATTCTCCGAGCCAATGTGGACTCATGATTTTTTTTGGATTCGTAGGGACTCTAGAGTAGAGGTTCCATTCTCTGAGCCAATGGTAGAGATCCAATTATTTGTCGAAGTGACTTTCAAACTCTCTTTTCCAGCGAACGTGGACTCTAACGAGAATCTTTATACAACCTTTTCCAGTTTGACTCTTTGCAGAGATAGAGCGGTTGTGGGCTAGAGTTCTCCGTTGAGGACATACATTCCAGTTTCATTGACTCTGACAGATGCAATATAGAGCACACGTTCTCCGACGAGGAGACCCGATTCAATTCACGCTCCAACCCTTCAGTTCCTTCTCACCAGTACGCATGGGAAGCAACGTCCTTGGCAGACAATTATTAGAGTTTGCATTGAGTTGATATTATCTTTAGTATTTTATATTGTGGCTGAGTGATTTCTTTTTATTTATCCAAATTGAGAATTACATGCTCCATCTTTAGGGGGGAGTGTTAGAGTATGCGTCATCTTTAAGATGGGTAATTGGATCCTTCTAGTGTCCAACTACCACATCCATAGATTTAGTCCCACGTCTAATATTAATGGGACTCCGGTCTATTTGTGGGGCTATATAAGAAGCCCCGCACCCATTGTGTCACTTGAGAGAGAAAGGAATATTAGAGTATTCGATCCTTGAGAGGTCTTCTCCTGTGGTTTTGTCCTACTCCTTATGGAGGAGGATTCTACATAAAATCCCAATGTTCTTTCCACTATTCTTTATTTTTATCTCTAATACTCTTCCATATTTTCATTTTTTAGAATACCTACTGTTGTATTCTCGTTCTTATTATTTTAAACATTTAATGATTTTTTTCATTGTATTTTATATTCTCATGATCATATTTCGTGTTTGATAAATAGTTTATAACTTGTATATAATTTTAATATAATAATACTTAAATATTGATTATTCAAAATGCCACCAATTATATGTTCTTTATAGTTAGAAAAAGATGTAATTTAGTAATAATATTTCATGGTGTAATGGCTCAACTTCAAACGATGATCAAATTACTTATTTTCTTTTTCTGCATAGTTTACTATTAGTAGAAATAGTGCACTATTAAGTTTCATATGCGATATAACCCATGTGCTACACAATGGATGTACAATCCCATCAAAAGGACATATATAAAAAAATTGAATAATTTTTTAGAGAAATAAATGATTGACAAAGGTAAATAAGAATATATTAGTATAACTAGAGGCGAAATAACAGGTTCGAGTTGCACACTACAGTGAAAGTATGTCGAATCAAGAGTAGATAATAAATGTCTTCAAAATAGAATGTCATGATCGATGCCGTAATACATATGTAAACATAGTGCCTATTTAAATATGCTTTGACGACTCCTTCTCCAAATGAAAATGTGCATAACCTTATTCTAGTATAGTTCATTATGGAATAAACTTATAATCTGATCATCAGACCGATCCCATGATTGTAAGTTTCAGTGCATTCCCATTTTGGGCAAAACAGATCTAACTCTTTTATTCTAGTGAAGAGGGATGTGAAACTAAGAAGTAGGCATTCGAAGCTAAAATATGAGCAATTGCAAGAATTGAGTTCATTGATATGCCAAATTGTAGGCTAAGCGGAGAAAAGTATAGACTGTATATGATTAGAAGATTGAAGGGTTGTAACCTATTGGAAGGGATGAGAAGTTGGGAAAAGCCTCATGGGTCCGAGTATTGCTGCTTCCAACTTCTAGAGGGAGGAAGTAAGAGAATGAAGCTAAAAAGATATGATTATAAGGTTTAGTGCGTGTTTTTTTAATGAGTGGAGTATAGAAGTATCCACGAGTCTATATTATGGAGGTGCTTAACTATGTGTAAGTTAAACATGTGTGTATGAGGGCGAGGCATAACTAGGAGATGACAGTGCAAAATTTTCATTAGATTCAAAATATTTATAAATTACTTTTACTAACTATGATTTATTGCAATATTAGTTATGCTCCTCCTTTTATGGGAATATCAGACACCTAACTTCTCAACAATGATCACTAGATTCACTTGTGCCTCTGGGGTTAGTTGTCGCCCATCCCCAATGCAAACATACGTTAACTTTGAGGACACAATGGTGACTAGATAAAAATAAGGGTTAAATACTCTTCCTTCCACTTCAACCCCTCCCCTCTCCACCCCCACATCTTCCACCTCCCCTTCCAACCCCTCCTTCTCCTCTGACCTCCCTCCCCTTCCAGTCCCTCCTCCACCTCTGACCACCCCATCCTCCTCCAACTGCCCCTCCCCTTCCTACCCCTCCTCCTCCCCCATTCCCTCCTCCTCCCCTTCCATCCCATTATCCTCCTCCGATCACCCTCCCCTTCCAACCCATGCTCCTCCACCCCATCCTCCTCCTCCGATCACCCCCTCTCGCTCTAGCTCCTCCTCCTCCATCCCATTCTCCTCCTTTGGCTTCATGAATAGAAGGGCGTCTCCAGAAAGATGGACGCTCAATTTGAGGGTGTTTAAAGCCCCTCCTTGCCAGCAATTGCGAACATATGAGATAGATGCCCAATTTGAGGGCGTTTAAAGACCCTCCTTGCTAACAATCACGAATACACGAGATGAATACCCGATTTGATGTGATTTGTGATCTACACCTACTAGTGACGTGTTTGCTCGAGCCTCGAGGACTTGGCAATGAGGGGCATATAAAATTAGTGGAGAAGCTCCTTTTGAGCCCATAGTTTAAGCCGCCTATCTCTTGCAGGTACTCGCTAGAGATGGAAATCATTGCCAACCTTTCCCCTCACACTCATCGGTGCCCCACCACTACAGAGACATGGATCAAGGAGGAAGGCTCGACATCCTACATTTTACAACTCACTACAACCCCATCTTCAAGGCGCAAAAGCTTCATAACCACTGATCGCACATGGTCGAGTGGAGGAAGAAGTCGGGGGCGGTATGGCTGTGTGGCAGAGAAGGGGGAAAAGAGAAATCTGATAAAAACCCTATAATATAAATATAGGTGTTGAGATAGATGTTTTTATTTGTTCTTTATTTGTATCCACTTATTCTTCCATCTACTTTATGTAATTTTCCCCTTAGGATTTTTCTCCTATATAAGAGATCCCTAGGGTCTCAATGGAATACAATTGACTTCTTTTCTTTTTCCACATGGTATCAGAGCGATGGTCCTATATCGGAGCATGTGCCCTAGTTGCCCCTTCCTGCCTAAGCCATAGAAGAGGCCATCTTCCCTCTCGACAATAGCAACCACAGACTGCCGCCGCTACTGTTGCCATGAAGCAACAACTGTAACAGTCGCTTGTTGTTGCCACCGCCCCCCAAGAAGGGCCTCCTAGCTGCTTTCTCCGCTTCCCAAGGGGGTTTCTATGGCCGACTATAGCCTTGTGGGTTATCGCCAACTCTCGTGGCACCCTAGAGGTCACCGTCATCGTCCGTTGAGGCTTAGATATCACTGTCAAGAGTGATTTGATTCATTGTTCAATATGATTTTGAGGTTTTTAGGTTGGTTTTGGTCATCTAAGCCACCCTAGTTATCCGGAGAAGCCTCTAATGGATGGGAGAGGTTGTGGTATGAGTCTACAGCCACAACCCATCTTCTCGTGTGTCCTGTGTAGATGTGTTCATCGTTGTCTACAACCCTAGTCTTTGTAGTAGTTATCATCATGTCAGACAACATGGTTGACTCTAAGGTCAACGTCCCATCCTCGGGTGCCTTAAAAGGTCCACCACCTATTGTCAATATGGACAAGACTAATTTTGAGTTATGGGCTATGCAATTCACGAGCCTAATGCAGTGCAACGGTAAGAAGCACATACTGACGTAGGACAAACCAATCAACAAGATTGAGGTTAATGCATCGTAAGAGGCAGATGATGCATATGCGAGTGTCTAGTTGTCTGGGGCAGTGTTCGTGGAGATAGCCAATGATATTATGAGTCACCACATCGCAAAGGCGATGCAGGACATCCTCGTTGCTACTTACTCGCAGGTGAAGAATGACTTGAAGATATTGCAACTACAACATGATATATTCACATCAAAATAGAATATACGTCTCTTCATACTCTTTACACATCTCTCAGGGGTATGTTTGAGAATCTCCATGATTTTATTCCCTTTATTGCATCGCTAGAACAACTCAAGGCTTATGGAGATTCGGTGATGACTAGAGTTTTTTAGCAGCTCTTGATCCTGAATATGACGCAACTCGACCACAGATTCTTATTAATGCCGCTATATCACCAATGGAGGAGACATACCTCATATTGAGTAGGCTTTCTATAGCACCTAGTGGTGCTACTCAACAGTCACATGCCTCCTCGGTTACGGCTGCATCTCGTGGCAGAGAAGGTTCTATATAGTTCAGAGGGTGTAGTACCCATGGCGAGGGAGGGGCTAGTCGGCCCCGTCAGTCGTGCACTTACTGACATAGACCAGGTCATTCTGAGGATACATGCTACTTTAAGCATGGTTTCCCTATTTCAGCTTGTGTTGCAGAACAACTTCAACCATCTGGTGCCCCTATTTCTGCATATGATCAGAGGTTTGGTGAGTTTATGGCAAGTATGAGAGAGATCATGCCCGCACCTGAGGCGTCTACTTCTCCATCAAGATCTTCAGAAGTAGGTGTGTCATCATCCGCCACCACATTAGGTACTAATTATGCTTTTCTAGTTGTTACAGAGTATATTTTTCAGAATGGATTATGGATTCATGAGCTTCACACAACTTCTGTGGTGATAGAGGGCAATTTAGTGCATACAAATCGATTTAGCCTGACAGATCTATAGTTATAGCAGACGGGACCCACTCTCCCATCATTAGACAAGGGGAGGTGTAATTGACTTCAGCAACACGTCTACAAAATATTCTTCATGCTTCTGAATTTTCTACAAAATTACTGTCTACTAGTCAAATCACCAAAGGCTTACATTGTCGTGCCATATTTGATCAATCTTTCCTTGGGTTTCAGGGCATTCGTGATTGGATCTGGCCGTGAGTAAAGAGGTCTCTAGAGACTGGTCCAATCCCTATATGTTGGTGCTTCGTCTATTCGTATAGGATCAATCTCTCCTTATGTGTGGCACCTTCAATTTGATCGCATTCCTCTGCAGAAGTTGTGTCACCTGCTTCCTCAGAGTTCTCCTCGCTCTACCGTCCAATGCAAGGCTTGCCAGCTTGGGAAGCACCACCAGTCTATATTTCAGAGTCGTTAGGGTCGCAGTATTCATAGTATTTTTGAGATGATCCATCTTGGTATTTGGGGGGCGTGTTGTGTCCCAGACAATCAGGGACATAGAGTTTATTTTGTTGCTGTTGATGATTTTTTCAAGTTTTCTGGGGTATTTCTACTTAAAAATAAGTCCGGTAATGGTACTATCATCCAGTCTTTTATTAATGAAATAAAGAATGTTTTTTTCTGCAAATGTCATGTATATTCGTTCTGACAATGCATTAGAATTCTGTAACCTATAACTCTCATAGTTCTTCAGGGCCCTTGATATTGTACATCAGACTTCATGTGCATATACATCCTAACAAAATGGGTGGCCGAATGCAAACATTGTCACATTTTGGATGTCACAAGAACTCTCTCAATTCAGAGTTGTGCTCCTCATTCCTATTGAGGACATGTAGTTCTAATTGCTTTCTACCTGGTGAATCGTACTCCCTCATTTGTGTTGGGAGAAAAGATTCTGTTCTTGATTGTGTTTCTCGAGAAGGATCTTTTCTCCCTCACTCCTCATGTGTTTGGGATTGCTTCCTTTGTTCATTATACGTCTCCTAGCCATGATAAGCTCTCTCCTAGAGCTGTCAAGTGTGTCTTTGTAGGGTATTCCAGAACTCAAAAGGGATACAATTGTTTTGATCTTGTTCGATAAAAATATTATGTTAGTGCGGACATTACTTCCTTTGAGTCTATTATATTTTTCTCTCCTACAGGTGATAGGTTGACTCTTTCGGATTATGGAGAAGAGGTATACATGCCTCTACCTCCGTTTCTTATACCACATCTAAGACTAATACACCTCTCACTCCATCCCTAGTTCTATCAGTCCCCTTCATCTCCACCATATTCACCATCACCTCCTTCTCCACCACCTCCACCACCAACTTCCATATTTTTGCCACAGGTCTACACTCACCGACCTCGTGCTTATGGGCCTCCTCCATCATACAACACACCCCAGGTATGTTCTAGACACATGGTTTCTACTGATGGCATTGTGATTTGCGTTTACCGCAAGATGAGCAGGTGGCTATAGACGTTCCTACCTTGGTCACTGAGGAGGCTGAGATCCTTGATGTGCCTATTAATTTACGGAAGCAGAGGTGTACATGTGCTACATACCCTCTTGCTTCCCATGTGTTCTCTTGAATGTCTCTTAGAGAAGATTCAAAGTTTTGTTGTCAGACTATTTGCAGTGGACATACCACATATATAAAAGGATGCATTATAGATTAGTTAGTGTTGCCTTGCTATGGAGGAAGACATGGTTGTGTTACAGTCTCATGGCATGTGGAGTATTGTTCCTGCTCCACATGGTGTATCTGTTGTGGGGAGAAAGTGGGTGTTTACAGTGAAATACCGTGCAGATTGCAGTGTGGATCGATGTAAGGCTAGGATTGTCGCTCGTGGATTCACCTAGACATATGGAGTGGAATATCAGGATACGTTTTCTCATGTAGCTCGGCATTCTACATTGAGGATTCTTCTTTCTGTTGCTGTGGTACATGATTGGCCTCTTTTTCAGTTGGATGTCAAGAATGCCTTCTTGTACGATGACTTGCGGAAGAAAGTCTACATGCAACAACCACCAGATTTTGCTACTAAGGGGGAGTCTCATATGGTTTGTAGACTTCATAAGGCTATTTACGACCTTAAGCAGAGTCCGAGGGCTTGATTCCAGAAGCTGTCTAAGTTGATTAAGCAGTAGGGTTTGTTAGATCGATTGCAAATCACTCATTTTTCATTTAGAGATCCCTGAGAGGCATTGTTGCTATTTTGGTTTACGTGGATGACATCATTGTTACATGGGATGATGAGCAGGGTATTCATGTAGTTAAGACTTTCTTGGACAATGAATTGTGACCAATGATCTTGGCAATGTTCGTTACTCTCTTGGCCACAAATTTACAAGGAACCAACGTGGCATGGTGATGATGCAAAGGAAGTATGTTATCTCCTAGCTGAGACGGACATGATAAGATGTAGGCATTCTACTACCCTTATGGATCCGAGTATGAAACTCTATGTTGATGCAACTCACGAGGCCGATAAGAGACGATATAGAGAGCTTGTAGGGAAGCTTTTATATGTCACCATGACCATACCAGATGTATCCTTCGCAGTGAGTAGAGTTCGTCAGTTTGCAAGCAGTCCATGCATGTACATATGGATGCAGTTTACACGATTTTGAGATATTTGAAGACTTCTCCAGATGCAAGAGTCTCATTCAATAGAGACACATCCCTTGTAATTACAACATGTGCTGATGCAGATTATGCAGGATGCCCCAAAGACAGGAAGTCTACCTCAAGCTTCACTATCTTTGTAGGGAGTTCACTTGTTCTATGGAAGAGCAAGAAACATATAGTTGTTGCTATATCTAGTGCTGAATTGGAATATAGAGCCACGACACAAGGGAACACAGAGATGATGTGGGTCAAATCTGTCCTGACTATTAAGATGCCACTCCCTATGCACCGATAATGCGATAATCATGCTCCCTTTTCCATAGCCAACAATATAGCCGTCCATAAAAGAATCAAGCACATCGAGGTTGACTATCACAACACTTGAGATATGATTCATAAAGGATTTATATCCACTTCTCATGTTACTTCAGGAGATCAGAATGCATATATGTTCACCTAGGCACTTGCTAGAGGTCCATTATATCGTTGTTGTTCCAAGCTGAGCATGATTGACATATATGCTCCAACTTGAGAGGGAGTGTTGAGATAGATGTTTTTGTTTGTTCTTTATTTATATTTACTATTCTTATGTCTACTTTATATAATTTTCCCTTCGGAATTTTCTCCTATATAAGAGAGACCTAGGGTCTCAAAGGAATACAAGTGATTCATTTTTCCTTTCCACAATAGGAATATAAACCTTATTTACAAATGAGAATAAAATAAAATGCAAATATTTTTTCATGTGTGAGAGAATTATACCTAATAAGCAGATTGCATTTGTCGTAGTCATGAGTTGGTGTGCATGATATATATATATATATATATATGGAAAAAAGATCACACTCAATTTTTTTGGGTATCACATTTTAGGTAAAGAATGGAGAGATATTGATTAAGTAAATTTTTTATTAATTTTATTTACATTACAAAAGGGGAACTTGAGAAGTTGATTTCTATCCTGGGTGTGGGGATTGGATTGGAGAGACCTAACATGTTCTTAAAAACACATAATTATTACACGACTACATGTTACTCAAAGATATGCAATTATTCATTTCCTTATTGATAGATCTTCCATATATGTATCTATTAACAATCTTAATTTCACATAAGAACCAAACCCTCATGTGAATTAATGCACAAATCACAATACCATGCAAAACTTCTCATTAAATTTGTACAAATTTAACTATTAAATATCATTATATAATTTTATTAACCTAAGAAAAATATTTCTAGAGGATTTTCTATCCACTAAGTGCACTGACACTTAAATAAAATTATTTTCATAATCAACCCATCACACATGATGGACCATTTAGAGTCCTGAAGACGTTACCGAAGAGAAAACCAGTCCAAGTCAATGTTATAACAAGGCTTTACAATAAATAAAATTTATTTTATCATTAAATTCAATGCGTAAAGCATCTCACCTCTCACATCCTTTCCATATAACAATGGTCTCCAATTCTCATTTTGCGGAAATTAGGCCACCGCTTACAGGAAACACGGAGAACATATGTTATATGGCCGCACATGATAGGGTGCCTTCGTAACCGTCTGTCGAGGTTCTCGTGACAATCCGTTTATTATTTAAAAAACTATTTCCAAATAACTTATCCTCCTAATATCCTATTCTACTTTTAGATTAAAACATATTTTTTTCTATCTCAAATATACCATAAAAATCTGACCAAAACAAAACTCTCCCTCTCTTCTTACAAAAAATAAAAAGAAGAGAAATCACACACAAAATAAAATCCCCTCAAAAAACCATCCCAAAGCCCTTATTATCATTTTTAAAAGAATTAAATCCAACCCACCCGAAACAAATGGAAGCCAACGTCCTCTCCCTTCCAAACCCAACTTCCTCCTCAAAACACAGTCAAAACAACTTATCCAATCCTTTCCGCACCGTTCATTCCGCATCCAACGGTTCCCATCCATCTTTATTCCCGGAGGGCCCCACTTCCTCCCCTCTCCTTCGTGCTCCCAAACTCCAACACCACGCCGCTGTCCAAACTAACACTCTCCCTCCCTTCCCCCTTTCTCGCCGTGGCAGCTAATTCCCCACTCCCCTCCCCTCCCCTCCGGCGAAGCCCACCCCCCTCCCGACCCGGGATGGCGTGCACCACACGCCTCCTCTCCACTCCCCCACCCCTTTATAAACCCCCCCGAGGACCTCCAGCTAACCCCGATTCCATTCCCACATAGACCTCCGCCGTTTTCTCCCCCATCTTCTCTCCTCCCTTCCGATGGTCCGCATGAGAAATCTCCTTCGCCGCCTACACCTCGGAGGTGGCGGCGGAGGGGCGACCGATCGCCGCACCACCGCCGCCGCGCCGCTGATCCCACCGGCACCGCCGCCGCCGTTGTCGGCGAGGGACGGTGGATCGGGGCTGGGGGTCAGGGTTTCGGAGTCGCCATCGTCGTCCACGTCGTCTCCGTCTCCGTCCACGCGCGGGAAGTCGAGGTCGGAGGGCGTGGCGCCGGGGGACTTCAGCCTGTTCGAGGAGGAGTACCAGGTTCAGCTTGCGCTGGCGATCAGCGTGTCCGATCCCGATGGGCGGGAAGACCCGGAGTCGGCGCAGATCAACGCTGCGAAGAAGATGAGCCTCGGATGCACGCCTGTGGGACCCACGGGACGGGCTGGGCTCGCGGATGCGCTCTCGCAGCGGTACTGGGTGAGTAAGGCTGCGTGTGGGTTGTGGGATCAGTGTGCTACTGATCACATATGGAAAAATTGAGATTTTTGATTGGAGTACAATGTGATAAGTCATGGGAAATGCGTCATGGGATTGTGCTTGAATTTGATACGTCATGGAGTTCGTTGATGCAATAATTGGAAGTAAAAGAGTCCGAGCGATGGGGGGGGTGATAGTAATGCGGAACGGTATCGGTGCTCACGACTGGGGTTTTTTTCTACTATCATAGAGGTCTTTGATTTGCAGGTGTATCATTAGCGAGCTTGTATAGGATCATAATTGGGCGAATTAATTCTACCTAAGATCTCGCTTCATTTGAAGTAATTTTGATCTAAACTTTAAAAGGATTGAATCCGAAGTTGATGTTGGAAGGAAGCTTGAGGTAGAAGTGCAGTTTGTTTTTAGATTAGTTGCTTAGTTCAATTGGCATAGTTCAACTTTAAGGAGTAAATAGCAGGACCTGCTCAGGTGGGGGCATAAGCGATAAGCTGAGTATTCCGTCTGAACTGAAGTTGCACCATTGATACCAGAATGCAAAGATGAGTTGTTTGTTTGTCTTGAGTTTCTCCCCAGTTTGGGTAGCAGCTATCGAGGCTTGTCTTTATCCATTAATCAGTTAACTTTTTGATGCTGTCTTTTTTTTTTGAGGCTCAAAAGAGGGGGAGACACTCTTTGGTGTTCGCCCCAGCTTTTTTGATGCTGTCTGTATAGTTTAGAAGCTTATGCCCTGTTCTCACTTGGTCCAATATGCATGTCAGTGATAAGGCAAATAAAAACACATGACTTTCTTTCATGTTTCTCGCTCCATCTTTTTCACCACCATTTTTATTGTCATCTGAATTTCACATTACTCTCTTGTTTGTTGCTTTGCATACTTAATTGACGTTAAATGTATTTGCAGACTTACAATGTTTTAAACTACAATGAAAAGGTGATCGACGGTTTTTATGATGTATACGGGATAGTTGCTGACCATAATCTGCGAGGGACAATACCCTTGCTCGTGGACCTTAAAGCAGCACCCATTTCAGATAATATTGACCATGAAGTAGTTTTGGTAAACCGTGCTGATGATGAGGCACTTCGGCAGCTTGAAAGTCGGGCAGTTACTATTTCTTCACAATGCAAGGTAGCAGAATATGGTCCTGTTGCCAGTGGTCTGATTCAGATGATTGCCGATCTTGTTGTTGACAGAATGGGGGGCCCAGTTGATGATGCAGATGATATGTTGAGAAGGTGGTCTCTAAAGAGCTATGAACTGCGGGCCACTCTGAACTCTATTGTTCTTCCTCTCGGGTGTCTCATAGTTGGATTGTCACGCCACAGAGCGCTGCTATTCAAGGTTTGGACTTTATTTTAGTTTGTGTTAGTTCTTTGAACCGGTCCATTATCCTTCAATTTTCTTCATATGTTGGTGCAAACTTTAGCTTCAGATTCATAAGATCTCATTGTTGTATTTGTCATCTGTTATATTATTTAAAATACACGTCTAGTATTCATTCTTAATTTTTAGATTGCATTGTTTGTGTTAGATATGTGTTGACGCATATAGAGTACCTGTACCTCTTCTTCATTTTATTTTTCCAGTTGTCTACTTTATGTAATTTACCCATAGGCTACTCTCCTATATAAGAGAGCCTAGGGTTTATGGAATAAGACAAGTCATTCATTTTTCCCAACATGGTATCAGAGCGATGGTCCTAGACCGGAGTTCTCGAAACCCTAACCCTAACCCACCCCACCCGCCGGCCTCTCCCTTTCCTTCTCTCTCGATCGGCGCCGCCTCTACGCCGCCGCACGCACGGCTGTGCTGCTGCTCGCGCGCCTCCTCCTGCACGTGTAGCTCGCTCCAGCGCCGCCTCTCCTGTGCCATCTGTGCCACGCGCGTGCGCCTGCACCCTCCAGCGCGTGCGCCTGCATCCTCCAGCGCGTGCGCGTGCACCTGCAGCGCACATAGCGCTCTCCAGCACCTCCAGCGCCTGCGCGCACATAGCGCCTGTGCACCCTCCAGCGCCTGCGCGCACATAGCGCCTGTGCGCAGCTTCCTGCGCGTGACTATCTGTGCGTGATTCTTGCGTGCGTGATCCATTGCACACATCTCCTTCGTGATCCAGTGCGTGACTCGTGTGCGCGTGAAGACCGTAGCACGCACATCTTCATGGGGATAGTTGCTTGACGTCTACACATGCAACTAATCCCGCCTATGTCATTGTAGACGAAGTTCATCTTCTGTCAATCGCTCCAGTCTTCCATCTCCAGTATGTCAGAAAGCAAGGCTGATATCCCATCTATTGGCGCCTTTCGTGGTCCAGCGCCCATTGTCAAGATGGACGGTACAAACTATGAACTGTGGGCAATGCATTTCATGAGTATGATGAAGTCAACAGGTAAGAAGCACATTCTTACCGAACCTGAGCCTGCAGAGAAGACTGGAGTCCATGCCTCATGGGAGGCCGATGATGCATATGCCAAGGTTTGGCTATCTGGTACATTGGCTATTGAAATTGCCAATGACATCCTACATCAACCCACTGCCAAGGATATGTGGGATATTCTGGCGGCAACGTACTCTCAGGCGAAGAACGAGACGAAGATTCTTCAACTTTAACATGATATCTTCACAATAAAGCAGAATGGTCGTCCTTTACATTCTCTCTACACATCACTGAGAGGGATGTTCGAGAAGCTATATAGCTTTATGCCTCTTACTGCCACGCCAGAACAGCAGAAGACATACAGGAATGCGACCATGGTGGGTGTGTTCCTGGCTGCACTTGATCCAGAGTATGAGGCGGCACGATCTCAGATTTTGGCAGACTCTACTATTCCTCCCATGGAGGAAGCTTATCATAGATTGAGTCGGATCACAGTTCCCTCAACAACTGTGAGTCAGAATTCCTCAGCCATGGCAGCAAACAGAGGTCGCGGATTTCATCACCAGGGCCGTGGACCTCGTAGAAGGGGTGGCCGCACTAGGCCAACATGCACATATTGTCACCGAGTTGGACACAATGAAGATACCTGCTACTCGAAGCACGGATTTCCTGCATCCGCACGAGCTGCTGAGCAGATAGAGCCCCCATCTGCTTCTACTTTGGATCAACGATTCGACGATCTTGTTGCCCGTCTGAGGGGCATTATTCCACCATCTGGACCAGCACCGACTGCAGAGAGTCATTCTGATGCCGCTGCCTCTGCCTCTACCAGTACTTCAGGTAGTATACTTGCACTGAACAGTAGTAGATCCGATACTTTACCATGGATTATGGACTCGGGCGCTACACATCACCTATGTGGCGACCAGAGTTTGCTTTCAGGATACACTCAGATCCCTCCAGGTCGGACAGTAGTGATTGCCAATGGCACTCATTCCCCCATCACTGGACAGGGGGAGGTTAGATTGACTTCTTCTATGCAGCTCAAAAACGTGCTACATGCACCTGATTTTTCAATGAATCTATTGTCAATTAGTCAGATTACGAAGGATCTACATTGTCGGACGATTTTTGATCCATCTTCTTTGATTTTTCAGGACATCCATACGGGCAACGTGATTGGTCGTGGCTATGAGCAAGGAGGCCTCTACCGCCTGAATCAGACTCCTTTTGCTGGAACCTCATCCTCTTCTTCGGGACAAGCATCAACCTTATTATGGCATCTGCGCTTTGGTCATTTACCTCTTCAGAAGTTGCGTCAAGTTCTACCCTATGGTCTTTCTCACACACCTATTCAGTGTGAGGCATGTCAGTTGGGAAAGCATCACAGGTCGTCCTTTCCCAATCGTCCAGGTCGGAGTAGTAACTCCAAGTTTGAGTTGTTTCATATCGATGTCTGGGGTCCGAGTCGTGTTCCCGATCATCAGGGACACAGATTTTATATTGTATTTGTGGATGATTTCTCTAGAGTGTCATGGGTGTTTCTGATGAAGAATAAATCTGAAGCAGGAAATATTATTATCCATTTTCTGAATGAAATACAAAATGTTTTCTCCACATCTGTCAAGCTTGTGAGAAGTGATAATGCTTTAGAGTTGTGTACCAACATTCTGGCCAATTACTACTCCTCAAAAGGGATTATTCACCAAACATCTTGTGCTCATACATCTCAGCAGAATGGGATTGCTGAAAGAAAACACTGTCACCTTCTTGATGTCACAAGATCACTTCTTATACAGAGTCATGTTCCCTACTCCTGCTGGGGTGATGCAGTTCTCACTGCATGCTACCTAATTAATCGTATGCCTTCGTCTGTCTTGAATGAACAGATTCCGTTTTCACTCATTCATCCTGACAAGGATCTGTTCACTCTTACTCCTCGTGTTTTTGGGTCGGTTGCGTTCGTCCATCAGTTGTCGCCTGGTACTGACAAGCTCTCTCATAGGGCTGTCAAGTGTGTCTTTGTTGGGTACTCCAGAACTCAAAAGGGGTACAAGTGTTTTGATCCTGTGCGTCGGCGGTATATGATCAGTGCAGATGTTACATTTTTTGAATCTGTTATGTATTTTTCAGCATCAGGAGACAAGCTACCATCTATACCTCCTGATGACATATACATGACATCACCACCTCAGATGCCGACACCACCACCACCACCACCACCACCGCCACCGCCACCGCCACCACCACCACCACCACCGCCACCGCTTGTCTCACCACTACCATTCCATTACACCCGCATGCTTCCTCCAGCTCATGGTCCTGACCCGTCAACTAGCTCGCCTATGGTATGTAATGAAAATATTAATGTTGATGGATCTGACGACATTTCTGAGCAAGATATAGTGCAGGAGCCAGATGAGAATACAGATGATTTGGATGTTCCGATTGCTCTACGGAAGTTGAAGAGAAGCTGTGCCAAATATCCATTATCAGCAACCGTGTCTTTTGAGAGGCTATCTGGAGACTTCAGGTCGTTTGCTATGGCACTTTCAGCTACAGACATTCCACGGAATCATCATGATGCTCTCCGGGATGCTAGATGGCGGCTAGCAATGGAAGAAGAAATGGCGGCAATTCAGTCTAGAGGAACTTGGAGCTTGGTTCCTATACCTCCAGACGTGAACCCAGTGAGCTGCAAGTGGGTGTTTACAGTGAAGCACAATGCAGATGGCTCCATTGACAGGTACAAGGCGTGCCTTGTTGCACGTGGCTTCACACAGACATACGGGGTGGATTACCTTGACACATTCTCGCCTGTGGCACGTCATTCCACTCTGCGGATCTTGTTATCAGTTGCAGTTGCTAGAGACTGGCCGCTTTATCAGCTGGACGTGAAGAATGCATTCCTATATGGCGAATTGCAGGAGGAAGTCTATATGCAACAGCCACCTGGGTTTGCTGTTGAGGGGGAGTGTTCCAAGGTATGCAGGTTACATAAGGCCATCTATGGCCTTAAGCAGAGCCCCAGAGCATGGTTTCAGAAGCTCTCAGATTTTTTTGAGAAACAAGGATATAAACGCTCCAATGCTGATCATTCCTTGTTCGTACAGAAGACTGCTAGAGGTATCATTGTAATCATGGTTTATGTTGACGATATCTTGATTACAGGAGATGATGAGCAGGGCATTAAGCAGGCAAAAGAAAGGCTGGGAACCGAATTTGTCACCAAGGACTTGGGAGTCCTTAGATATTTTCTGGGGCCGGAGTTTGCTAGAAATCCATATGGATTAGTAATGTCGCAGAGGAAATATGTTACAGACCTATTGAGTGAGACAGGTATGCTAGGGTGTCGACCTGCTACGACACCAATGGATCCCAGCATGAAGCTCTATGATGATGACACAGAAGAGGTGGACAGGAGAAGGTACAGAGAACTGGTAGGCAAACTACTGTATGCCATGATCACTAGACCTGATATATCATTTGCAGTGAGTCGTGTGAGCCAGTTCATGGAGCAACCATGTCAGGTCCATATGGATGCAATACACATGATTCTGAGATATCTAAAATCATCTCCAGGTGCAGGCTTGCTATTTAAGAAGGGAAAGGAGATCTCTATCACAACATGTGCTGATGCAGACTATGCAGGATGCCCCAAGGACAGGAAGTCCACCTCAGGATTTGCTGTCTATGTTGGAGATGCCCTAGTCTCGTGGAGGAGCAAGAAACAGACAATAGTAGCTAGATCCAGTGCTGAATCCGAATACAGGGCTATGGCCCAGGCTAGCACAGAAATGATGTGGGTGAAATCTTTACTTACAGATCTATGTCTTGATATACCGCTTCCTATGATGTTGGAATGTGACAATCATGCCGCCTTGTTCATTGCAAACAACCCAGCCTTTCATGAGAGGACCAAGCATATTGAGGTTGACTGTCACTACATACGTGACATGATTCAGAAGGGGTTCATTTGCTACGTCTCACGTCACATCAGAGAATCAGACTGCTGATATATTCACCAAGGCATTACTTCGAGGTCCATTCCAGAAGTGTGCGTCCAAGCTGAGCATGATTGATATCTATGCTCCATCTTGAGGGGGAGTGTTGACGCATATAGAGTACCTGTACCTCTTCTTTATTTTATTTTTCCAGTTGTCTACTTTATGTAATTTACCCATAGGCTACTCTCCTATATAAGAGAGCATAGGGTTTATGGAATAAGACAAGTCATTCATTTTTCCCAACAATATGTATTTGGAGGATTTCATTATTTAGATGTTAATTACATTCTTCTTGATCCTCATGTTGTGAGCTTATTCATTACTCTTAGCTGGAGCAAGAAAAATGATATTCATAACTTACAGCAGACCCAAGATAGCACAATGACAATGGCGACCATTACTGGGCCTTTTCCTACTTGAATTTAGATTGACTACATGGATTCAGCTACAACAAATCCAAGATAAACTAAATAAGGATATCCCATAAAACCCAAATAAAATCGAAATAAACATTTCAAAGTAATTGGGTTTCTTCACAGGTCTCGTAATCTTTGCTGATTCGAACTTTGACTAAATATGACAATGCTTAGCATTTTCCTTTCAACTCTTTTGTCTTCCATGACCTCTATTGTGAGGCCAAAGTCCAACCTCCCACACCTTTCAAGCAGCCATTGCAAGCGTTCCTTTTCATTGTTGCCAAACCACCTTAATTTTCTCTCCTCCTTCAGTGTTTTATTAGTTTATAAGAACCAAATTATCTGGTAAGCTCAATACAGATCCCATCTTTTCCTGCATAGTTACGCACACAGTTCCTCTACTTCAGCATGCATATGTTTAAGGGTCATATCTAAACATGCATCCCATTACACCATCACTGGCTGCAGTGCCATTTCCCAATATTCATTGAAAAGGGATATTGGTTATTGTTGGATCTTCAACAAGTGATTATTTATTTTGTCTTCATTTCTGACTTGATTCATATCGAATGCATATGTAAGTTTTAGAAGTATCCTTGTGTCGGTGATTTTATTGAAAAGGTGAAGGGTGGACGCTAGGAAGGTGTTCACTTCCACCTGTGAAAATCCTTGTATTGGTGATGCTCCAGAAAAAGATACCACCTTCTACAAATCAGTAGTGGAGTTTGTTTTTGAACTTTTATACAGTCGTTGACATGCCAGGTCCATTCTTGCATATATGGTAACATCAATTCTAATAACTTGACTCTTGTGCTGTGTTCTCCTTGTCAGGTACTAGCTGATCGAATTGATCTTCCATGTAGGCTTGTGAAAGGAAGTTGTTATACTGGTATTGATGGTGGAGCAGTCATTTTGATTAAGGCTGATGATGAAAGGTGATATTTCCTTCTTTTCCACATTTTGCATGGTGATGCTTTGAAGTTTTGCATCCAATCTGAATACATACGTGCAAGTAACTAATAGGCTTTTAGTTTTGCTGATAATTTCTTTCATATCATGCCCTGTGCATTTGCTGATTTTGGTTATTCTTTGTTATTGTGTAAAGTTACATCATAATGCCCCAATTTCTAAGTGCCTTAGTTTTTTGTCTAAAAATTTATGGGGGGGGGTGTGCTTTTGGAAGGTAATGGAACTTAATTTCCATGGTCAAACGAAAAGTGATGGGAAAGGAAAGAAAAGGAAATAAATTTTCTTTAACAAGGTGCTTTATATTTGTTCTTCCACAAGGAAATTAAAGGAAATTGGAATAGTTGTTTTCGTGCTCTTAATGA
Source organism: Ottelia alismoides (assembly GCA_037367405.1). NCBI lineage: Eukaryota > Viridiplantae > Streptophyta > Magnoliopsida > Alismatales > Hydrocharitaceae > Ottelia > Ottelia alismoides. The sequence goes on from JAZKJV010000020.1 coordinate 591,987, forward strand.
AAATGAAGGGAAATTGAAAAATGGTAAGGTGTATGCACATGTATGAGTGGAGCCCACAGAAATTTGTTTTCCAAAATAGCCATATCCTTTAGTTTGGTGGAATGCGATGGGAACATCAGAGATTGGACCCCACACCCAAATTTGCTTTTTGGCAATTGTTGACTTGTCAAACTTTGCAATTACATTAAAACCCTTGATCTTTTCATATTTTTTTACCTTACATTTCATATGTAAATGCTTCGAAAAAATCTTTTTATATTTCTACCTTCAATTTAGATGGTGCTTGTGGTCCCACTCTACCTTGCCTCCCCAAGCTCCCTTTTGCCTTGCATGCCATTCGATCTTGGAGAGGTTTGTTGCATGACATTCGATGGTGATCTGGGAATACATGACCTCGTGCTAGATGATTATAATCTTATCATTAAAGTAGGTGATAGAATTCATGGGGTGTAGTGACTTGTGTTGGATTCTTATACATGATTCTTTTCGTCTTTTATCTTATGGCAGGACTTTGGTGTTATAAACATTTTTTTTAATTTTTGAATATGTTGGTGCATCATTCCACCTTCTTATCAATGAGTCCCTTAAGAATCTTCGATCACTTTTCTATAAGTGTTAATTTTGACCAATTAAGATGCATAATTTCATTGATCACACTATTGTAGAAGCCCACTTTGATCGATCAAACACTATAAGATTACCAACTAAAGTGTATAAAAAGTAGACTTTTGGAATTTTGAATATGAAGCCATGTTTACATTCCTTAGGTTATTCCCAACCCAATGGTGCCATGTCCACCTTCTTGGTTTCGTATATAATTTGGACAATGCGAAACATGCATTCACATCCACAATATAGATTCACATAATCACTTATCACGTGGAGGGAAGTCCTGATGGACATGATTACTGAACCTAGATCGAGGGTGATTTGTTAAGGAGGCTTATATGACTTTATCTGCTCCCTTTGTCTTTGACATTGGTGACTTTATCACACGAATGTAGGTTGATATGGAGTTTTTTGACATCTATTGGGGCCACAGGGCTTTTGGTTGCACAATAAACAACTGAAGCCTTTAACTATAATTCGGGCCTTGTGGTTGGTATGTAATGGTATTGTATTTGTATGATTTTACGAGGAAAATGTGGTTGATTATGCTAGGTCTTTGATTGGGTCATGGACCCTCCTATTGATTGTGGAAAGAAGAAAATAGAGTTATCTATTCATCGTAGCCCTAGAGCTCTCTTATATAGGAGAAAAGCTCTATGGGGAAATTACATAATGTGGACAGGAGAAATATGAAATATGGAATAAACACCGAGAGATACAAATATCAAATATCTCAACACTCTCCATCAAGCTGGAGCTTGCTCAACTTGGAACAACAATGATGGAAAGGACCTTTAGCAAGGGTTTTGGTGAACATATCTGCAATTTGGTCGCCTGAAGGAATGCGAGAAGTGGATATAACTCCTTTATGTATCAGATCCTGAGTATAATGACAATCTACCTCAATGTGCTTGGTTCTTACATGGAAGGCTGGATTATTGGCTATGAACAATGCAACTTGATTATCGCATTGAAGATGCATGAGAAGATGCACCTCAATAGTATGATTATCGCATTAAATAAAAGCCACGACGAATATCTTTATGAAATGGAAGTATGATAAGAGGTTTGGTTGTTCTGATCACATAGGTTATGCCATGCCAAAAAGATTTGTTTCTTAGAATTGTATTGTGCATACTTTGCACTTAAGGTTTGGAAGCATGGGAACTCTTCTATGTTGGAATTTAAAAATGATTCGAGAGAGCCCCTAACAATGAGAAACCTCTACAATGTAAGGAATGCAACAAAACATGCAACAACGGGTTGTACCAAATCTCTCCTTGTCTCCAACCCCCCGTATCATGGTAAAAATCCAACCATGGATGTAAATGTAGTTAGTGACCAGTTTGACCTTTTTAAAAAGGCACGATAATTTTGGAATGTCTTCTAACGTCACGTCCATGCAGTTGGCTGCATGTGGAGTCCAATATATGGTCTTTCTGTCCATCAAGAAATGCCTAACACCTTGTAATTGAGGCATTATTAGAGATAAATTGTGCAACCTTGCCTTCATCGACCTGCTTCTAAAACCTCATTCGATAGGGTAAAAAGTAATTGTGCACTATATAGGGATATATTTATGTTTATGTATTAATTCTTTATTTTCTTTACTTATGTCTATCTTATGTAATTTATCCATAGGTTTCTCCTCTATATAAGAGAGTCTAGGGTTATCAGGAATAAACAATTTATTTCTCTTTTCCCAACATGGCATCAGAGCGATGGTCCTAGACCAGAGCTCTTGATTCGAGAAAAAACCTAACCCTACTACAAGCCCCCTCCCCTCCATGCACAACCGCTACCGACTTCTCTCTCCTTACATGCACGGTGCCACTGCCATCTTCTCTCTCCCTCGCAGCGTCGCTACAGGGGACCTCTCCTCTTCCCTAGCAGCGCCGCCGCCTGCTGCAACCCATCCTAGCAGCACCACCACCCGCTGCAGCCCATCCCAGCGGCAACTGTCGCCCGCTGCTGCACCTTCCTCGATGCACGTGCATGCACATGATTTATCAGTGTGCACGTGCATGTGAGCCGTGATACGGTTCTCCACAACCTACTCCGCGTGCATCAAGGTCCTCTCGTGATTGATGGTTTTGGTTGCATTTTAGGTCTACACATGCAATCAAATCCAAATATGTTTGTGTAGACATATTTCTACCGGTCCACAAAACCTAGTTTTTGCTCATACCAGTAGTATGTTAGAGAACAAAATTGATGTTCCCGCTACATGCGCTTTCAGAGGTCCATCGTCAATTGTCAAGATGGACAGGACGGACTACGAACTTTGGGCCATGCAGTTCATGAGCATCATGAAGTCCACATGTAGGAAACATATTCTTACCGAAGAAGAGCCGGTTGAGAAACTAGGGTCAACGCCTCGTGGGAGGCAGATGATGCTTATGCATAGGTCTGGTTATCTGGTACGTTGACGACAGAGATCACCAACGACGTGTTACTTCAGCCATCACCAAGGCGATGTGGGATCTTCTTGCATCGACTTATTGACAAGTGAGGAATGAAACAAAGATTCTGCAGCTCCAACATGACCTCTTTACTGTCAGACAGAACAAACAACCCCTTCATTCTCTATACATGCCCCGGTGTGGAATATTTGAGAAGCTCCACATCTTTATGTCTCTTACATCCACTCTTGAGCAGCAAAAGACTTACAGGAATGCCACGATGGTTGGTGTATTCCTATCTGCACTTGACCCACAGTATGAGGTCGCTCGTTCACAGATACTGGCAGATGCTATGATTCCTCCCATGGAGGAAGCTTTCCGCAAATTTAGCAGGATTACTCTCTCATCAACTGCATCTTCTCAGTCATCTTCTGCGATGACAACCTCCCGCGGTAGAGGGGGCTCTTCTCAATTCCATGACCTTGAACCTCGTGGTAGAGGATGTCGTATTCATCAGCCCTATACTTGCTGTTATCGCCCTGGTCACACAAAGGATACATGCTACTCCAAGCATGGCATCCCAGCATCAACTCGTGTAACAGAACATGTTGACTCTCTTGTAGCTCGGATCAGAGATATGGTGACCTAGTTTCTTGATTGAGGGACATTATGCCGCATACTAGCCCCAGTGCTTCCTCACATGTTCTACGTAACAACTCAGATATTGCTGCTACTATCGGTGCCGGTACCTCAGGTAGCATTCATGCTTTTACCTCTTGTCATGGACCTGATATTACAGAATGGATTATTGACTCTGGGGCGACACAACACTTATGTGGAGACATAGATCAACTTATGTCTTACAGACATGTTCTTCCAGGGAGAACCGTTGTCATAGCTGATGGGATTCACTCCCCGATCACATGACATGGGGAGATCAGTTTGACACTATCGATGCGTTTGTAAAATGTGTTGCACACACTTGGCTTTTCTATGAACTTATTATCCAAGTTAGATTACAAAGGATTTGCATTGTCGAGCTATTTTTGACCCATCGTCTCTTGTATTTCAGGACATTCTTACGAGCAGGGTGATTGACTGTGGCCGTGAGCATGACGGCCTCTATTGACTGGTCCGAACTCCTTGTGCTAGCCTATCCTCCCATTCTACAGGACCGGTCTCTCCTTTCATGTAGCACCTGCGCTTTGGTCACCTTCCCCTACAAAAGCTGCATCAAGTTCTCCTTCAGATCTCACCTCGCTCCTCCTTCAAATGCGAGGCGTGTCAGTTGGGAAAGCACCATCGGTCTGTTTTTCCCAGTCGTCAGAGTCAGAGCAATAACTCCCCTTTTGAGTTATTTCATGTTGACATTTGGGGTCCGAGTCATGCTCCTGATCACCAAGGACATGTTTTATTTAGTTGCCGTTGATGGTTTTTCTCGTCTGTCATGGTTTTTTTTTGTTGAAGAATAAATTTGAGACTAAAAATTTAATTACAACATTTATCAACAAGTACATAATGTTTTCTTCTTCTGTCAAAACTGTGAGAACTAATAATGTATTGGAATTCTGTAGTCGTGCACTCTCACAATTCTTTTCATCTTGTGGTATCATTCATCGAACATCTTGTACCTACACTTTTCAGCAGAATGGCGTTGCAAAAAGAAAGCATCATCGTTTACTTGATGTTTCTCGTACACTTCTTATTTAGAGTTGTGTCCCACATTCGTTCTAGGGTGATGCGGTTCTTACTGCATGTTATCTTGTGAATCACATGCCTTCGTCTGATTTGGGTGAGAAAATTCCCTTATCACTGGCATTTCCAGAGATGGAGTTATTCTCACTCACTCATGTTTTTGGTTCTGTTGCCTTTATTCATAAGTTGTCTCCAGGTGTTATCAAGCTCTCTCCTAGAGCTGTCAAATGTGTCTTTGTTGGATATTCCAGGACTTAGAAGGGATATAGATGTCATGATCCTTTACATAGGAAGTATTATGTTAGCGCAGATGCCACATTCTTTGAGTCAGTGATGTATTTTTCTCCTACAGGTGATAGGTTGCCTTACTCAGATTCAGATAATGAGGTATACATGCCACCTCCACCTATGAGTTCACCATTGCCGTTACCACCTCCATCCCCACTGCCACCACTGTTGCCATCACCACCTTCATCTCCACCGCCACCACCATTGCCATCATCTCCTCTATCGTCTCCTCTAGCCCCGCTACCTCCCATTGTCCCAGTCCCACCATTACCACAATACTATAGTCGTCAACCTGTTCCTGCTCATGTTTATCGCCCGTCATCCAGCACGAATCAGGTTTGTACTGAATACAATGTTATGATGGTAGGTCTGGAGAGGTGTCTTAACAGGAACCCTTACAGGAGGTTGTTTTACAGAAGATTGAAGGAATTGCCAATGATGTTGCTGTACCTATTGCACTTCAGAACTAAGAAGCAGAAGCGTACCTGTGCCTCATATCTTATTGCTTTCCATGTCTCCTTCGATCGCCTGATAGGGGATTTCAGGAGGTTTGCATTTGGTCTATTTGCCATGAAAATACCACGGAGTTACCAGGAGGCCTTGATGGACAGTCGGTGGCATCTAGCCATATAAGAGGAGATGGATATACTATAGTCGCATGGTACCTAGAGCCTGGTCTCCGCGCCAATGGGGCGTCCATAGTCAGTTGCAAATGTGTATTTACTGTTAAACACCATGTAAATGTAAGCCTTGATTATTACAAGGCCAGGTTGGTTGCCCAAGGATTTACTCAGATGTATGGGGTAGATTATCTGGACACCTTTTCACTTGCTACATGCTACTCTATCCTTCGAGTTCTCCTTTCAGTTGTAGTGGTACGTGATTGACCTTTATTTCAACTTGATGTCAAACATGCATTTTTTATGGTGATCTCCAAGAAGAAGTCTACATGCAACAACCTTTGGGATTTGCTGTTGAGGTGGAGTGTCAGCATGTTTGTAAGACTTTACAAGGCAATATATGGCCTTAAGAAAAGTCCAAGGGCATCGTGTCGGAAGATCTCGGATTTGATTAAAAAGTAAGGGTTCAAGATGTCAAATGCAGATCATTCACTATTTGTATAGAGAACCCCCAAAGGTACAGTTGTTATGATGATCTATGTTGATGACATGCTTGCTACAGGAGATGATGTGCATGGGATAAAAGGGCAAAGGAATTTCTGGGTCGTTAATGTGTCACCAAGAATCATGACACCCTAAGGTATTTCTTGGGGTTAGTGTTTGCCAGGAATCAGCAGGGTCTTGTGATGACCCAAATGAAGTATGTCATAGACATGCTAGTTGAGGTAGACATGATTGGATGCCGACATACTACTACTCCTATGGATCTCAAGATGAGACTATATGATGATCATACAGATGATGTAGACATGAGAAGATATAGAGAATTGGTGGGAAAGCTTCTCTATGTTACTATCATTAGACATGATATCTCCTTTGCAGTTAATCGGGTGAGTCAGTTCATGAAGCAACCTCGACAAGTACACATGGATGCTATATATATGATATTGAGGTTCCTAAAGTCATCTCCAGGCACATGATTGGTATTCAAGAAAGTAGCAACTCATACTATTTCAGCATTTGCAGATGCATGCTATGCACGATGTCCTAAGGACATGAAGTCCACTTTAGACTTCGCTGTGTTTGTTGGCGGTTCTCTTGTTTCTTGGAAGAGTAAGAAGAAAACTGTGGTTGCTAGATCAAGTGCTGAATCCAAATATATGGCTATGGCACAAGCGAGCACACGGATGATGTGGGTTCGAGCAGTGCTAACAGACCTACATATAGATGTACTTCTTCCTATGTAGTTACAATGTGATAACCATGCCACCCTTTTTATTGCAAACAATTTTGCATTTCATGAGAGAACTAAACATATTGAAGTGGACTGCCACTACACTTGGGACATGATCTAGAAAGGCTTTATTTCTACCTCTCATGTCAGTTCAGGAGACTAAACTGCAGTCTGCAGATATCTTCACCAAGGCTTTGCTCAGAGGACCATTTCGGAAGTGTTCATCCAAACTGATCATGATTGACATCTATGCTCCATCTTGAGGGGGAGTGTAGAGATGTATTTATATTTCTGTATTGTTTCTTTATTTTCTTTACTTGTGTCTATCTTATGTAATTTATCCATAGGTCTCTCCTCTATATAAAAGAGCCTAGGGTTCTCAGGGATAGACAAACTTATTTCTCTTTTCCCAACATGCTCTTTACTTTGTCTAATGTATACATGGACTTCAAGAACCAAGCCCCTTTCAAATTATTCACCAAAAAATGACTAATAAACAACCTTTGTATTCGTCCAACCATTTTAACATGATGCTACGACTGGCCTTTACCCGGGAAGTGCTTGCCTCATTCATTAGATTCATTATGGTATTCATATCTTCCTTCAATATCCAAGTTTTCAAATTGTATGTCGTTAGAGGTTAGTCCCCTCCTATAGGGGCCAACATTATTAAACATAATTTAGAAGGATAAACAGTTCATACTTGTTAGAGTGTGCGTCCATAGGTGGGTAATTGGATCCCTCCAGCGTCCAATTACCACATGCACACACGTTTTTTAAAGAAACATGCACATATGTTTGTCCCTTATCATCTATTAATGGGACTCTGATCTATCTATGGGGTTATATAAGAAGCTCCACACCACCTGTACTCGTTGAGAATGCAATAACAAAATATCAACCCTTTGAGGCAGTTCTCCCGTGGTTTCTTCCCGTTCCTTAGGAGTAGGGTTCCACCCCAGAGCCTTTTATCTTCTCCTTCATGCACTTGACGTGCTCCTCTCCTTTACCTTGTTTCCTCCCCTTCTCTTCTCTAATTTCTCCTACAAACCTCTCAAACCTTCCACTCCATCTTTTCTTCACTCCCCCTCACGCAACTTGATGTGCTCTACCTTCCCCTCATCCTTGGTCTTACTTTCTCACATCCATTCTTTTCCCCTTAACATTCCAGACTGCACTATTTGGTATCAGAGCATGCATTCATGTCGCTCCCACGATTTGACGGTCTCTCTCTACCTTCCTCATCAATTTTCCATCCCTTCAACGAAGGGCAAGTCTTAGAACTTGTATTGTATTATGAAGTGCCTTCTCCTCCAAGTTACAACCATTCGACCACTATCGTCACAACCACTCCCCCTCCCATGCCTCTACCTCTTTTTCATCAATCATCACAAACTTAGCCACCATCCCATGTTCACGAAAATACTATTTCCACCTCTGCTTGTCGTCTCACATTGTCACCACCATTCATCGCTTAGTCTCCCCACCTCCAATCACCCTCTTTCGCATCTCTCGTACTCTATTGAGTTCTTACTAGACCTACATAATCTCTGAACTTTTCTCCTCAGCCTAGTCAATCCCTGCCCCATCCATTGCCATCAATTCCAACATTTGCTAGCTGGCACGAATCACATCATCCCTTCATATGGTCTATTAAACTTGACACCACCAAAACCCTACCTAACCTGTTGGTCACTCCTCCTAATGCTCCACCTCCGACTTGACTATGGCCCCCCAAGCAGATGCTTTATTGAAAACTTCGATGGATTTCATATGAAGTAGATGCTTTATTGAAGAACTTTAATGGATTTCATTTGAAGTTTTCATGATTATTTGTATGAGAAAAAAATGAAAGAATTTTTGCAGTTCAAAAGGATTTTTCTTAAGGTCGGTCAAGAAAGACATTGAAATTTTAAAAAAGTTCCTTCAACAAGTTGCAAATATTACCAACTATTTCGAGTATTTAAAGAATGACCCTTTCAATCAAGAGCACTCATCTAGAGATGAGTTTTTCAAGATTGGGAGAATTGATGTGGTCCAATTTTCATCCGTTAAATTATCAATTTTTATATTTTTATTTACATTTGTAAATCCAAAAGATGCACCGTTGAAAGTGTTTTTTAAGGAAAGGTTGTTTCTTTCTTGAAGATCGTGTCTTTTAAATGGTATTGGCTCTTTAGATGATATGAATTTTGTTTACTTTTGCATTTAATATCTCTCCTTATCTTTGAATTCTTTCTTCTCTTAAATCCTCCACTCTAGTCTTCCACTCCTTTTTTTCTTCTTCTTCGTCATGCAACTTGGCATGTTCCTCTCCCTTAAGTTATTTCTTCCATCCTCATCCTAAATTTCAGTCCGCATGTGGGCATCTCCCCCTCAAGTACACCTTGCAACACTAGAAACCACCCCACATGAGGGCAGCTTTGACAATATGCGGATGACACAAATATGTTTTTGGGTGCGGAGGAGGAAAAAATGCGTCGAGCATCGCTTATCTTGGATTTTTTGGGGAGATGTCGGGCTACAGATTAACAGGAACAAGTCGGTCATGGTTCCTTTTGGTCTCACGGAGCAGGAGCAACTGAAAGCGTCTGCGGTGCTGAGGAGCCAGGCTAGCTCTTTGTCGATTACTGTACTTGGGGTTGCCTTTGGTGGCAGGTAAGCCAAAATCTTGGGATTGGAAGGCTCTACTGGAGTGGCTGGAGGGGAGACTGGTGGGGTGGAAGGCTACGATGTTATCAAAGGGAGTGAAGATGGTGCTCTTGAAGCATGTTCTCTCTGCCATTCCTATCTTCTTCTGTTATACGAGGTTGTTGCCCGCTGGGGTAAGAGCAAACGAGCTTGCAAAAGTCGGCCGACTGGGCCGACTAGTCGGTCCGACTAGTCGAGTCGGGGGGTAGCCGACTTGACTAGGCCTAGTCGGCCCTTAGTCGGTCCACCCGACTAGTCTGGCCGACTAGTCGGCCTAGTCGGCCGACTAATCGGCCGACTTTTACAACAACCTTTTTTATTTTTTTTGTTTTTCACTTTTTTTTAAAGCAAACATATTCTAATATGCTTAATGTTATATTTAAAGTCAATTACTTCTTTTGTTTCATCATGATGTCATATAAAATGTACAAATATATGTATATACATACGAATATATGTATAAAAAACTGATTTATATATTTAAAATAATTAAAAATTCAAAATCGACTATTGACCGACTAATTCCGACTAGTCGCCCGACTGCTGACTAATCCTTAGTAGGTGACCCCGCCTACCGACTACCGCTTTCTGCAACCTTGAGAGCAAAGATGGAGGCGTTGATGAGAATGTTTTTTTGGTCAGACGGGAGGTAATCTAGGAGGTGTTTCGACCTAGTGGATTGGGCCAAGGTCACGAGTTCTAAGAAGAAGGGTGGATTGGGGGTGCTGAGGGTGGACGAGATGAATAAGGCGTTGATGGATAAATGGGTGGTTCGCCTTTGGGGAAAGTCAGAGGACCTTGTGTGCCGTTTGATGCGGAAGATCTATGAGGTATCTATGTTGCTAGAGGTCGACCCGAGTCATTTACTGTCCTCTTTGTGGAAGGGGATTATAAGAATTATTCCGAAGATGGCGATTACGCTAAAATCGGTACTTGGAGATGGCTTTGGCTGCCATTTCTGGTTGGATGATTGGACTGGGGATGGGGCGGTGGGGATTTGATACCCAAGGCTCATGAGGCTGGTGCGTAACAATGAGGTATCGGTGCAACATGTGTGGGACTAAGGAGCGTGGTCCCCGGTGTTCTCTTCAGACTTATCAGATGCTAGGGTGGAGGAGTACACTGCTCTTCAGACGGAGTTGAAGCAGTGCGAGGGTCCATCTTCTGGCAGGGACCATTTTGTGCAGGAAGATGGGAAGTTTTCGATGAAAAAAGCTTATTGTTTTTGGGTGGAGGAAGGGGTGGAGGTGCAGGAAGAGGTTGGGATTGACGGGTTTGATATGAAGAAGCAAAGCGCCAAACTGAGGTCTTGCTTTGGCTATTCAAGCTTGGGAGGATTCTCACTAAAGGCCGTAGGAGGCAACTACTGGGATTGGAGGATGATATGTGCGATAGATGCGGGTTGGCAGCGGAGAATGTGGATCGCCTGTTCTTCTCTTGTCCCTTTTCTGCTGATGTCTGGACCAAGGCTAATTTCTCGCGGCTTGCTGCGCTGGATAGTTCCACTTTTTGGGGGGATATGTTAGAGCGGTTTGTGGCTTTGGGCACGGAGACAACTGTTTTCCGTTTGCTTTGTTGTGGGCAACATGGTGCTGTAGGAACGATGTCATTTTTGGGAGGCATACTTTTTACACGGAGAATGTAATTGGACACTGTAGGACACTTTGTATATCACGGCAAATGTAGCTTGATGTAACACCATATTTTTTGTATATACATTCGCACATTGAGGTGGGTCCCCATTTGGGAAGCCATCCTTTTCTTTCAAAAAAAACTAGAAATCACTACTGTCAAAACTTCTCTTCCCGATCGGATCCTCAAACCTTAATTTTTTTGACTATAAAAAGAGGGGGAGCCCTCCCAAGGCGGGAATCACCACACCAAAATATTCATTAATCAAGAGCAAAGTACATCAGATAGAGATCCAGAAATTGTGCACATCATTACAACGAGCAACAACATTTTCCCAGTAGAACCGTTGCCCCTTGAAAACCAAATCGTTTCTGCCAAGCCAAATCGCCCACAAAACAGCGAAGGGCCTCGAGACATCCCCCGTGGAGCCAATCCCCACCGAACGAACAGACCGCCAGAAAGGACCCAAGTTGGAATTTTGAACCCACGGAATACCCACCGCATCCCAGACCTGCGCCGAGGTCGTACAACCAAAGAAGAGATGATCCGCGTCTTCCATCTCCTCCCCGCACCTGTCACACTGCAGATCAGCAGAACCCATAAGCCTTCCCCTCCTCACCTTATCACAAAGACGGTTTCTCCTGAGGCACCAAAGGAAGACCTTGACCCGGTTAGAAATTTTTGCCGCCCATATCACCTTCATGTCTGCAGAAAGATCATCATCACCACTCGCCGCACCAGCTGCCAACATCCGGTATGCCACCTTCACGGAGAACTTACCCTCCGCCCAAAAGAAGTGATCAGGGTCTCCAGACATCTCCTCAACAACATGAATCTCATTTATAAGCCGCAAAAATTCCTCCGCCCTCTGATCGGAGAGATCTCCTCAAACTAGAAATTTTCTCCCTTTTAACAACCTCGTAGATAATGTAATTTTAGCTTTTGGGAGATTTCCCTTTCTCACCTTCTCAAGCCCTTTGTCAGTTTTGGCATTTCCTTTGAAGCTTTTACTACCCAGCACCCAACATATTCGTCGCCATATTAAAAAAATCCATATTCTGTTAGCTATAGCTAAGTTGTGGAAAATACTACATGATTCGGAAGGAGATTTTCATCTGATTATCCCCTTTGGGTATTCTTTTACTATTAATTTCTATTTGTTTAATCTTAATAAGAATTTTGGCATAATTAGTTAACCTTTTCTATTTTTCACATGTAATTTACATAATAATAACATAATTTGCTTGGCTTAAGATTTCACAAGGTGTTACTACTGAAATGTTGAGAAACATATCTTATTTTATTTTTGATAAAATTAGGTGCAGTCTCGAGAGGGGACCCACCTCAAAGCTATATTAAATCAGGAAAAAAATGTACAGAGTTCCAATAGGCCAACATGGCCCTATAATGGGCAATTACATTCTCCGAATAAAAAACTTGGTCCCTGAAAATGGACTCATTTCTTGCACACCAAATTGACCATAACAGGGCAAACGTGACTGCCCCATCCTCGTGAGAATTTCCATACACCGATCTCAAAGAGCTCTAGAAATCAACGCCATTTGCAATCCTTATCCAAGTGATAACAGTTCCCTGCCAAACCAGAGATGAGGTTCTGAATCCAAAAAAGAGATGCTCCAAGTCTTCCTGCTTAAGTCTGCATCATCCACACAAGACGTCTCCAACATGCAACAACCTGTCTCGTCGTACATTAGTAAGGCAAGCGGCCATGTCTCATCAGCCAAAGGAACCTTAATCTGCCTTGGGATCTCACTAGTCCAAATGATTCTACAGTCCCTTTTGAAGTCCTCATGTACACCGATCCTTGTACCTTGGAATAACCGATATGCTTTCTTTACAGTGAAGCTACCATTTACCCATGCATAGTGACCCCGTCAACTCGTGGGGCCCTGAAGATGCGACATGTCACCAAGTAGTGCTACAAAGTCATTCATCTTTTGGTCTGAAAAGGCAGAGGAGAAAGAAAAGCACCAAGTACCAGCCGACCAAACCGAATAGAGCAGCGCATTTTGATCCAATACAAGTGCGAAGAGGCATGGGTACCTTTATCTTAACGGCCCCAAGCCCGTCTAATCGTCCAACTAGAATCGAAAAGTGTCACTATTTCCCACCACGGGCCGAAGACAACTCCCCAACTCCGGGATGGTTTTAATAATCCATCGCCAAAGAGAGGAATGCAACTGCACGTTCGTCACCCTGGAAGCCTCGAATGTCATAGGTGCTCCTCAAAATTCTGCAAACTAGGTCCTCCGTGCTTCCCCACAATCTTAGCACCCACTTAGTCAGGAGGTCCTTGTTCATACATTCCAACTTCAAGACCCCCAAGCCACCATCCTTTTTAGCAAGTAACCGTGTCCCATTCCACCAGGTGCATACCGTTGTGTTCCTATCGCCCATCCGACCAGAAGAAGTGCCTCATCAAAGCCTCTAGTCTCGAATGCACGCCTGAGCAAAAGAAAATGGGAATGACAGACAATGCATGCTTGAGCACCACAAGATTTCCTCCTCTCGATAACATTCTCGCCTTCTACCCTGCCATTATTCTCCATCTTGTCTAGCACCGTTCTCCACTCCGAAGCACGGATGCGCCCGACTACCAAGGGGAGGCCCAAGCAGGTGACATGTAGAGATCCGCATGGGCACCGAAGGACAAAACCTATCTCCTGAGTCTCCTCCTGAGGAAGCCTAAAGGGAACACACACAAACTTATCTTTATTGATCCTCAAGCCTGAGACATCACAAAAAATGTCCATAATGTCTTTGGCTCGCCGAGCATGGGTCTGGTCCCCATCCAGAAAAATGACCGTGTCATCTTCATACTGAAGGAGAGGAATCAACATGTCCTCTCTCGCACAACATGCATAAAGACCGCCATCCACTGCCAACCTCATCATGGTCATCAGAGCATCTGCAATGAGCACAAAAAGAAGAGGAGCCAGAGGGCAATCCTGATGCACCCCTCGCTGGTGTTGGAAGAACCTACCCTTCAGACGACCATTTACCAAAATCGCATAAGATGCCGTCATGATACACCGCTCCGTCCAAGCAATCCATAAATAAACACCCTCTTCTGAAGTGAGACCCAAAGGAAATGTCAGACCACACAACCATATAATTTAATAAGTCAACCTCGGCCTGCCTCTGGCTGTGGGTCGTGTCCGGCTACGTGATTGGAAGGTGGTGGTGGAGAAATTGGAGGCTCGCTTGGCCGGGTGGCGAGCGGCTTTACTATCCAGGGGGGCGGCTGGTTCTTCTCAAGGCGGTGCTATCCTCTATTCCAATATATTTCTTCTCGGTTCGAGGTATGCCTAAGGGGATTCGGTTGCGCTTGGAGAGGTGTATGCGGGGATTCTTGTGGGGTAGAAGGGGGAGGGGAGAAGGGGGTTCATTTGGTGGGGTGGGGTGATGTCACGCGGCCCAAGCGGGGTGGGGGCTTGGGAGTAAGGCGGCTGGAGGTGGTTAATGACACCCTCTTGCTCAAGTGGGCTTCACGGGTTTGGGGAAATGAGGAGAATTTCATGCTTAATGTACTGCGGGCGGTGCTGGGGGAGGACCTGATGGACGTTACTCGGGGGAACACGTACGACCACCCAACTCCGTTTTGGCGTGGAGTGATGAATGTTTTTACTCGCAATCGCTTTCTTTTTAAACCGATGTTGGGCAAGGGGAATTCGTTTCGTTTTTGGACCGATGACTGGTCCGGAAGGGGTGCGCTCAAGGATACATTCCCTCGTTTGTTTGCTTTGGTGGATGATAAGGAGGCTTCGGTGGCCTCGTGCTGGGAGGACGGCTGCTGGTGTCCTCAGTTAATTGCGAAGCTCTCGGATCAGCGTTTGGACGATTTACTTTCGTTGATGCGCCTACTTGCGGATGTTATCCAACCGAATGATGGCCGGGACCACTGGGCATGGAAGGATGGTTCTTTCTCCACGAGGAAGGCGTACTTTGCTCTCGTTACTAGCAATCAAGTGGAGGACATTAATCTTGTGCGTGACTGCAGATTCCTGTGGGGGCTGAAGCTTCCAGAGCGCATTGGCATTTTCTTATGGCTTCTTCGCAGGGGGAGACTCTTAACTCGTGACCGATGTGCAAGTTTATTCCCCAATATTGGGCCTAACTGCGGGCTTTGTGGCGCGGAGCGGGAAACCATCAACCACTTATTCTTCGATTGCGGGTTGGTTCGTGGACTTTGGGATGATCTTGAGTGGATCAATTCCATGTCCATATCTGCTTTTTGCGAGAGCTTGAAAACCTCAGGGGCAGGGAAAGGAAGGATTTGCTGGATCCAATAGCGAGGTTGTGGAGCATATGGCTGGGGAGGAATGAGGCCCTATTTGCGGGCCAATGCTTCTACAGGGAAAACATTACTATACGTGCTACGCGTCTTCTGGCTGATTGGTGTCCTGGGTAGGCCGGGTTTTGGTTTTTGGGGGGGTGTTTGACTTCGGGCACCCCTTCGGTTCTTTTTTGTTCGACTCTTTTAACCCTATTGTAATATCTCGTCACGTTTTGTTTTTGGTATATTGGGGTGAACACCGTTGAGTGTCTCCCCCTTTTTTGAGCGTCAAAAAAAAAAAGTAAGTCAACCTTCCATAACACACCTCTCCTTTGTGACCTCTTCCAATCCAGAACCATCTCTGATGCGAGAACCCAACTATCGTCCATGTGCCGTCCTGGAACAAACGCTTTCTGCTCAGGTCAGGTAATGTCGTCAAATACCCTTCTCAATCGATTTGCCAGAACCTTGGCCATGATAAGATAAATTGCATTGGAAAGTGCAATAGGGCTGAAGTCCTCCACCTGAGTAGCCACCTGTTTCTTAGGAAGGAGGAAAAAGAGTGCCTTGTTCAGATCCTCGAAGCTCCGATTTCCCTCCCTAAATTCCTATAGCCCCACAACCACGCCCTCCTTCACAATGTCCCAAAATTCTTTATAGAAAAGAATTGAGAAGCCATCCGGGCCCGACGACCCCTCCACGTTCAGCTGCATCAAAGCTAGCTTGACCTCTCTCTCCGTAAATGGCGCCACAAGATCCTCATACTGAGTAGCAGAAATACTTATCTCCCCTCTTCCACACTACCCCCATCACGTACGGGGGGCCCTTCTAGAGAAGCTGACAAAATGCGATCAGAGGACCCGTCTGACCTCCACATCTCCACCTGCCACCGTGCCATCAAACGTGATGCTTTGAATGCAGTTCCTGCGCCGTCGCCCGCTGGCCATCGAGTGAAAGAAATGATCTCCATGTGCCATTCCTTGTACTTTCCCCTTTCTCTTCTTTACCGTGGCATTTGGCATTTTAGACTGGCCAGCTTTATAATGCATAATAGTACTCTCTTTCTCTTGTATGTGCATGTGGATGAAATCATTTCACTTGAAATCTGAGGCCATCAGTACTGCAGTTGTATTTCACTATTTTTTGGGTATTGTATTTACTAAAAAGACTGCAGCAAATATTTACCAACTTATTTTCATTTTTAATGGCATGCTAGTACTCCATTTTCTCTTCATAACTAGAGGGATGCTTCTTTTGGATGTTTAATACAGGGAATTTATTATTGATCTAATGGGAGCTCCTGGTGCCCTAATTCCTGCTGAAATACCCACTTGTTATTTCCAAAATGCTCCAATTGATGTAGTCAATTCCAGTGGCATTACTCAAAACGTGAAGGAGTTGTCTTTGGCTCTTGGTAGTGCTACAAACTGGCAGTTTGATGGGCAAAAGGAGCCGCCACATAGAAATTCAGTTGGTTCTAGCACCCAGAAAGAATTTATTGCTTCAAGTAAGGAAGATGATTCAGTAGCTCATGGAAGAAAGCATAGCGATACACTCCCTTGTTATATTAACAACTACATAGACAATGAAGCAGAATCTTCTTTTAGGGAGATAAAAGCGAAAACTGTACCTGAATACATTGCCAGTGCGGCAAAAAATCCTGACTTTGCACAGAAACTGCATGCCATCCTAAAAGAGAGTGGACTATCACCTCCTTCAGATTTGTTAACAGATCTAAATTTTTCTCCTTCCATTAGGGATCGGAAGGCTATTAACCAGGAGGTTCAAGAGGAACAATTGAGGCAAAACCTACGAGATGATTTAAATCTCGATATGGACATTTATCCGGAGGTTATAACAAGAAAAAAAGGTGGGGTTTCTTTTGATAACGACATGAGCAAAATGAACTACCTCAAAGATCCAGATTCATCTTGTGGTGCTGCACGAGTTTCTTGCGGAGATAAACGGCATTGTCCTGTTTATCCTGGGAGTGCAGAAGGCATGGATGCCATGCCAGATAATATTATGCAAACATTGTGTCTTGATTCTGAAGATAACTCTGGAATTGAAGGAATGAAGGTAGATTTATATAAACAAGAACCCCGAAGGGGTTATGAGGACTCAACTTCAGGACACAAAGGAACGGCCAATAATAACACCGCTGCTTCAAATCCAGTGCTTGATGATGTTGCTGAATGGGAAATCCCTTGGGAAGATCTTCAACTTGGGGAACGAATTGGACTTGGTGAGTTTTACTTTAATTTGATAATACCTCTTCCGTGGAAGGTCTGATTCTTTTTCCTCATCTGAAATGCGTTTCTGGTTGCAATATATGGCTCTTCTCTAAGACTTGTATTTTGGTCACATTGTTCATGATGACGAATTCTGATGTTTCGAATGTTATTTGTCTCCAAATTCATCGGCATGTGATCCATTTCTACATTGTTTATTGATCTTAATAGAAAGCTTTAAAATCACAATTTTCAATATATCCATTAAAACTAAAAATTTTAAAAAAACAAAATTCCTAGTTATTGAAGAAATTTGCATTTTCCCTAGTTTTTTATGTGAATCATTTAGTTCTGTTCTGTTCAATGGAAGTAGGATGTTTATGTAAGTTTTAGTGAAAGTATAGCTTTTTCATTACTATTCATGCATTTACTACCGGCAACACTGTCTAACAATGCGAATGCGGTATGTTTTTTTAATTATTTGTGAAATTTCATTAGTTTTAAACTAATTTGATGTTTTCCCTGTATTTCTTTGGAGATTAGATGACATCTGGATTGGCACTTGAAACACACGTTTCGTGTCATTGTACATGAGTTTATCTTTATCTCTCTCTAATACATTTAATCATTTATCAACAAATATTTTAACATTATTTCTCGGTGTACAAACTGCACGGTGCTCACCTGGTGCCATTTGTTACAAAAAAACATGCCTGGAGGCATTATGCTTAAGCCTCGAGGCAGTTTTGAGAGAAACTAACCTCGAGACTATAGTCTCAGATTGATTAATGTTTATTTTTCAACTGTCTAGGTTAATTAGGGCTTACGAAGGGCGTTTAGAAGAGGAAGTTATCTTTGTTCAACTGTCTAGGTTAATTAGGGCTTACGAAGGGCGTTTAGAAGAGGAAGTTATATTGTCATATTTCCTCTAGGTTATGTTAAAGAAAGTTAGGATGAAATACATTTTTTCAGAGTATTTGTCTTAAACAGTTCATATCGTTTTAGCATGGATTTATGCAATGATTTAGATTTCCTTAGGGCATTTTCTACTAGCGATGCGTTGCATTGCCCGAATGTAATGAGAAGTTGGCAATGACCGCTACATCGAGTAGTTCAAAATGTGCAAGGGTTCTCACATGAGGAACACATGCGAGTAGACAAGCTAGTTCTGCTGCTTCGCCACCCTCATGCAGTACAAAATTTGCAAGGATTCTCGCATGATGGACACATACGAGCAAATAAATTAGTACAAAGGAGGTTGCAAAGGAAGTTGCAGATAGGTAGTTTGAATATTGACACTTTGACTGAAAAATCGATGGAGATAGTAGATAGGATAAAAAGAAGGAAGATTCAGATAGTGTGTCTCCAAGAGACAAAATGGGTTGGAGAGAAAGTAAGAGAGATCGAGAAGGCATGCTTTAAACTTCGGTATTCAGAGTTTTTTGAAATATCTTTTTTCAAACTATTTGTTTTAAACAGTTCATATCTTTTCAGCATGGATTTAAGTAAGCATTTAGATTTCGTTTGGGCATTCCCCACTAGCGACACATTGCATAGCCCAAATGTAATGAGAAGTTGGCAAGGGCCGATACATCGCTGCTCGGATGTAGTTCAAAACGTGCAAGGGTTCTCGCATGAGAAACACATGTGAGTAAACAAGCTAGTTCCGCTGCATTGTCACCCTTATGCAGTACATAATTTGCAAGGATTCTCACATAAAAGATGCATGCGAGTAAATAAGTTAGTCCAAAAGAGGTTGCAAAGGAAGTTGTGGATAGGTAGTTGGAATATTGGCACTTTGACTGGAAAATCGATGGAGATAGTAGATACATTGGAAAGAAGGAAGATTCAGATAATATGTCTCCAAGAGACAAAATGGATTGGAGAGAAAGTAAGGGTGATCGAGAAAATATGCTTTAAACTTTGGTATTCATGTAAGAATAAGGGTAGAAATGGTATTGGAGTGGTTGTTTATAAGGATTTGAAGGATAGTATGGTTGAGGTGTAAAGATTCAGGGATTAGATTATTTTGCTAAAATTGGTGCTCGAAAAGGAAAATTTGAATATTATCTCATTTTATGCATCACAAATTGGTGCAGATGAAAGGACTAAACAAGCTTTTTGGGAGGATTTGGATAAGATTATGCAAGGAATCCCACAAAGAGAGATGATTTGCCTAGGTGGAGATCTTAATGGACATGCGGGAAAGGATGCTTCAGGGTATGGGTATGCTAGGGTTCATGGAGGCCATGCCTTGGGGAATAGAAATGAAGAGAGAAAGGTCATTCTTAATTTTACAACGGCATATGATCTTTTCATAATAACACTCTCTTCAAGAAGAGGGAGGATCATTTAATTACTTATAAGAGTGGCTCGACCAGAATACATATAGATTACTTTGCATTGAGGATAAGGGATCATTGTGTTGCAAAGATTGCAAAGTAATCATAGGAGAGAGTTTGACAACCCAACATCACTTGTTAGTCATGGATGTGCAAACAAAAGGATTGGTAAAGAAAAGGAAGGTTTCCAATATCACAAGAATTAGATGGTGGAATCTTCAATTGAAGCAATCAAGCTTCAAGGAGAAGGTTTTAGAAGACTTCTTGGAATTGTAACTGAAGTGCAAGCAAGATGTGAGAGGCAGCAACATCTTGTATCTGAAGGGTAGCCAAAAAGATGCTAGGCGAGTCGAATGGAGGAATTCCAAGCCAAGAGGAGGCTTAATGGTGGAGTGGAGGGGTATAAGAGAAGCTCAAAATGAAAAGAGCATGCTTTAAAGCTATGTCAAAGGATATAGCATCAGAAATTGTCTCAAATTACAAAATAGCGAAGAAGGAAGCAAAGAAGGCCGTAAGCGATGCCAAGTCAAAATCTTATGAAGTTTTGTAGAAAAATCTCGACTCTAAGGAGGGCCAGAAGGATATATTCAGGCTGGTCAAAGCAAGAGAAAGAAAGATCAAAGACCTTTCTTAAGTGAGATGCATTAAGGATGTGGAAGGACACATGCTTGTTACTCAGAAGAATATAGAGACTAGATGGAAGAAGTATTTCTATAAGCTTTTCATTGGGGATGGAAATGGAGGGATCACTTTGAGGGATCTAGCTAGTAGTGAAAGTTACTTGAATTGTGCAAGTTATAGATGAATACAAAGGTAGGTAGTAGAGGAGGCTTTGAAGGTTCTGAACCTAGGAAAGGTATAGAACATGATGACATTCCTATAGAAGTATGGAGAGTTCTAAGTGAGCATGGTTTGACTTGTCTTACAAATTTATTCAATGTTATTTGGAAAGCAAGAAAATGCCTGAAGAATGGATGAGAAGTATCGTGGTGCCTCTTTATAAGAACAAATGAGATATTCAGAATTGTGCGAACTATAAAGGTATCAAGCTGATGAGTCATACTATGAATATTTGGTAATATGTGATCGAAAGAAGGTTGAAGGAAGTTTCCAATGTAAAAAAAACCAATTTGGATTCATGGCAGGTCGTTCAACTATTGAAGTCATCCGCTTGCTGAGGAGAACAATGGAGATTTAGAGCTAGAAGGAAGAACCTACATATGATTTTTACTGATTTGGAGAAGGCTTATGATTTTGTTTCACGGGAGATCATGTGGAGAGTTTTTGAGAAGAGACAAGTTCCTACCCTATACATTATCCCCATAAAGGATATGTATGATAGGACTTCATCTTGTGTAAGGTTCTAGTTTGGGAAGACTGCCCGCTTTGATATCAACTTTGATCTGAATCAAGGTTCAACTTTGAATCCATTCCTTTTTACTTTGATTATTGATGAGTTGACTAGTCACATTCAAGATAAGATACCTTGATGTATGCTATTCGCTGATGATATTGTGTTGTTTGTAGTATTGCAATGGTCGGCCTGCCCGGCTATGAATAAGGTGGGGGGAGGGGGGGTCCCGAGTGAATAACCTTTAGTTGGCCAATGGTCTAACCGAATAGTCGGTCCGATTATTCGATCGATAGGTAGTTAACTGTTAGAATTTATTTATTTATTTTTTTAAATTCTCAAGAATTACCACTTGTCATGATACTATCGAAAATGTCAAAGCTCTGTATATGTATGTTGCTCATGAATACTTTTTATTGGAGTATTCGTGTGTGCGCCCATTGAGTTGTAACAGGGTAAATGGATCCTGGAGAAGATCCATTTACCCCATCCATATGTTTAATCCCACACCGTTTAGTGGTGGGACTTGGAGGCTCTGGAGAGGCTATATAAGGAGCCCCAGACCTCCTGTACTCATTGAGAAAAAGGAATGAAGTATCCACCCCTTTGAGGGCTTCTCCCGTGGTTTCATCCCGCTCCTCACGGAGTAGGGTTCCACGTAAAATCCTGCTGTGTTCTTATTTTATTATTTTTTTCCATGTTCGCTTCCGCTTCTGATTTTCTAACATGGTATCAGAGCGGGTCGATTCTCAAGGTTTTTCATTTTTGTATTGATTCGAGATTCGATTGTCAGTTTCATTTTTGATTTGAAGATCATTATTCTGGTCAAGATTCGGTTCTAGGGTTCAATTTCTTGAACCCTATTTTCAGTCAGAAATCCCTGCAAGTGTTGGCTAGCGGCAGATTTTATTCTTGAGTTTTTTCCTAGGGTTCCATCAGGAACCCGCTGGTCATCTTCAACCCATGACTCCAGGCATCCTCCAGCGTGGAGGAGCACATCTTCGGAATCCACACAGGCATCCAGGCCTGCGATTCCAGGCGCAGATCCAACAAAGGCCCTCGCTCGGCGCAGCCCTTTCTTCCAGATCCGAGCGCCTCCACATGACGCGCGAAGCTTCTCTCCTCTCAAGACCCCAGGCGGCGAGCCCAGGCGGAGCCCCTGCTCCCGTGACGCATCTCCCAACGCCCCAGCAACCCGCGTAAGCACCTCCTTCGCCCTTCAGTCCAAGGCAACAGGCGGCGCCTCCAGGCCCAGTACAACGCCGCCCCTCGCGGCAACCCTCTCCTCGCGTTATTCTCCAGATCGACGGCGATTTGCGCCTCTCTCCAGCGCACGCGCGCATCTACTGACGTGCTTCCCCGATGCCGCAGCAGCCCCTAGGGCTCCAGGCGGGGCCTCCATGTCCAGCGCCTCCAGGCGGTGCCGATCTCCTACGGCGAAGCTCCTCCATCACAGCCGAAGGCCCCGGCGGCGCATCCTCTGCAAACTCATCACACATGTGGACTCATCCTGGCGACGCAACTCCGCCTTCCTCTCCAAGGCGGCGAAGCCTTTCTTCAGATCGCCCTCTCCAGAGTCAGTTGGTGGAGCACGAAGCTCCAAGGCGGATATCCCTTGGTGGTGCGAGGCACACACCCACATCCCAGGCGCTCGCACCTTCAGCCCTCCTTCCGGGCGGGAATCTCCAGATCTCCCATTGCGGCGGCGTGTACAACCCCATCGGGGGGATCTCTTCATGCGCAGGGTTCCAACATGGATCCCTAAATAAGGGAGGCGCCTGGCGATCAGCCCTAGCGGGCCGTGATATCAAAAGAAAAAAAATATATAAAAAGGGAGGCAGGCCCAGACACAAAAAAAAGGGGGGCTTATTGATGTAAAGGCCAAGGTGGGCCGCTGGTTTTAAAAAAAAAGACGTTTGTTCAAAAAAAAAAGATGCGTACATGAGAAGAGTCGTACGCAAGTTTAAAAAAAAATTTGTTTTGAGAAAGCCGTAAAAAAAATTGCAACGGCTTAAAAAAATGTGACGGCTTTATTAAAAAAAAATGAAAAGCCGCAAGAAATGTTTCGAGGATATTCATGTTGTATTTACCCCCTATTTATCTTGTCTTCTCCCAACTTAGTCGACGTCCATGTTTTCCGACAAGTATGGGAGAAAGGGGGAGTATATGTAGAGTCACAGGTCTTCTTCCAGCCATATTCAGATGTTCGAGATTCACAGGCAGATTTCCAGACCATTCAGATTCCAGACTCTACAGTTCGGTTTCAGACTCGACGATCATTGTTTCCGAGTCTTCAGTTTCAGACACGCACGAGTGTGCGGTCATTTTCAGATGAGCATATGTTGCCATCATCAGTTTGAGGTCCCCATCATTCTTGTTGTTGTTCGGTCAGGGTTTTCATGTGGCATCATAGGTACACCAGAGCAGTGCACCATTCTCTGAGCCAGATGGGAGAGACCCAGTTCTCCGACGAGGAGACTTCAGGCGCAGTTCAGACTCGATGGTCAGGTTCCGAATCTTCAGTTGACTCACACTCCAGCCCGTTCGCCCTCCTCACCTGCACGGCATGAGAAGCAACGTCCTCGACTGCAGCAATGTGCGCGTTGGGTTGATATTGTCCGTAGTGTCCTGTAGTGTTGAGTTGAGTTTATTTCTGTTTGTCCAAGCTGAGCATTGCATGCTCCAGCTTGAGGGGGAGTGTTGGAGTATTCGTGTGTGCGCCCATTGAGTTGTAACAGGGTAAATGGATCCTGGAGAAGATCCATTTACCCCATCCATATGTTTAGTCCCACATCGTTTAGTGGTGGGACTTGGAGGCTCTGGAGAGGCTATATAAGGAGCCCCAGACCTCCTGTACTCATTGAGAAAAAGGAATGAAGTATCCGCCCCTTTGAGGGCTTCTCTCGTGGTTTCATCCCGCTCCTCACGGAGTAGGGTTCCACGTAAAATCCCGCTGTGTTCTTCTTATTTTATTATTTTTTTCCATGTTCGCTTCCGCTTCCGATTTTCTAACACTTTTATCTTGGACTCTTGTTGATTGATGATAATATATGTATAGATATATAAGAATATATGTATTAAAAATCATTCTAAATTAAAAATAATTTTAAAATACAAAATCGAATAATTCCAAATAATCGTCTGAATACCGATTATTCTTCTATTCAGTGATCTCTCTGACAGAATACCGAATACCGACTTCTGCAATACTGGCTGATTGATGAGACTAGAGATGGAGTAAATAAGAAGCTTGAGGTCTGGAGATATGCATTAGAGACTAAAGGATTTCATGTAAGTAGGGCTAAGACTGAATACATGGAGTGCACTTTTGATGGAAGCAATGGTGAAGGAATCAAGGCGAAGATTGGTGATGATAACCTTCAGAAGGAAGATTCGTTTAGATACTCAGGATTTATTTTGCAACATGATGGGAAATTGATGGAGGTGTTACCCATAGAGTAAATGCAAGTTGACTAAATTGGAGATGAGCCTCTGCTGTTTTATGTGATAAGAAAATTCCTTTGAAAATCAAAGGAAAGTTTTACAAAGCTGCTTTGAGACATGCTATGTAGCCTATGAACCATAGACATGTGCATAGAATGGCGGGGTAGAAATGAAAATGCCAAGGTGGATGTGTGGATATACACGTACAAATCGGATTCGAAATGATACAATCAGGAGAAAAGTTGGTGTATTTAATCAATGATAAGATACAACAACAACAACAACAACAAAGCCTTTTCCCACAATTAAGTAGGGTCGGCTACATGGATTCTTCGCCTCCATTCAGATCTATCTTGAGTCAATCCCGGGCTTATATCCACAAAACTAAGATCCCTTCGTATGGTCTCATTCCAACACTTCTTGGGTCGTCCTTGCCCTCTCTTAGCCGGCTCAACATCCCAACACTCGCATCTCTTAACTGGTGCATCCACTGATCTTCTTTGCAAATGTCCAAACCATCTTAAGCGATTTTCTCGCATCTTATCCTCGATCGGAGCTACACAAACTTTCTTTCTGATTACATCATTCCGAATCCCATCTTTACATGTGTGTCCACACATCCACCTTAACATTTTCATTTCTGCTAGATTCATTCTTTGCACATGTTTATGGTTCACAGGCCAACATTCGGATCCATAAAGCATAGCAGGTCTCACGGCTGCTTTGTAAAACTTTCCTTTAATTTTTAAAGGAATTTTCTTATCACAGAGAACATCAGAGGCTCCTCTCCACTTTAGCCACCCATCATTTATTCTATTAGTAACATCTCCATCAATTTCCCCATCGTGTTGCATAATAGATCCCAGATATCTAAAGGAATATCTCTTCTGAATGTTATCGTCACCAATCTTCACCTCGATTCCTCCACCATTGCTTCCATCAAAGGTGCACTCCATATATTCCGTCTTAGCCCTACTTATACGAAATCCTTTAGTCTCCAACCTCCAAACCTCAAGCTTCTCATTTACTCCATCTCTAGTTTCGTCAATTAACACAATATCATCAGCAAATAACATACACCAAGGTAACTTAATCTGAATGTGACTTGTCAACTCGTCCATAATCAAAGTAAAAAGAAATGGACTCAAAGCAGAACCTTGATGTAAACTAATGTTGATGTCAAAATATCCAGTCTTCCCAGACGGGTTCCTTTCACAAGATAAAGCCCTATTATACATGTCCTTTATGAGGTTAATGCATAGGACAGGTACTTGTCTCTTCTCCAACACTCTCCACAATATCTCTCGTGGGACAGAATCATAAGCCTTCTCCAAATCAATAAAGATCATGTGGAGGTTCTTCCTTTTAGCTCTATAAATCTCCATTGTTCTCCTCAGCAAATGGATGGCTTCAATCGTTGAGCGACCTGGCATGAATCCGAATTGGTTTTCTTTTACGTTGGAAACTTGCCTCAACCTTCTTTCGATCACACGCTCCTAAATTTTCATAGTGTGACTCATCATCTTGATACCTCTATAATTTGAACAATTTTGAATGTCTCCTTTATTCTTATAAAGAGGCACCACGATACTCCTCCAATCTTCAGGCATTTTCTTGCTTCGCCAAATAACATTGAATAGATTCGTAAGCCAAGTCAAACCACGCTCACCTAAAACTCTCCATACTTCTACAGGGATGTCATCCGGTCCTACACCTTTCCCGGGTCTCATAGCCTTCAAAGCCTCCTCTACTTCCTTTCTTTGTATCCGTCTATAGCTTGCACGATTCAAGTAACTTTCACTACAAGCTAGATCACCCAACGTGATCTCTCTATTTCTTCCCAATGAAAAGTTTATGGAAGTACTGCTCCCACCTAGTCTTTATATCCTTCTGAATAACAAGTACATGACCTTCCTCGTCCTTAATGCATCTTACTTGAGAAAGGTCGTTGGTCTTTCTTTCCCTTGCTTTGGCCAACCTGAATATATCCTTCTGTCCCTCCTTAGAGTCAAGATTTTTATATAAAACCTCATAAGCTTTTGACTTAGCTTCGCTTACGGCCTTCTTTGCTTCCTTCTTTGCTATTTTTGTAGTTTGTAACAGTTTCCTCTGTTTTATCCTTAGACATAGCTTTAAAGCAAGCTCTTTTTATTTTTAGCTTCTCTTGCACCCCTTCACTCCACCACCAAACCTCCTTTTGACCTGGAGCTCCTCCCTTTGACTCGCCTAGCATCTCTTTGGCTACCTTTCGGATACAAGATGCTACTGCCTCCCAAATCTCGTTTGCACTACCGCTACAATCCCAAGATAAGTCTTCTAAAACCTTGTCCCTGAAGTTCGCTTGCTTCAGTGAAAGATTCCACCATCTAGTTCTAGTTATCTTAGAAACCCTCCTTTTCTTTACCAACCCTTTCATTTGTACATCCAAGACTAACAAACGATGTTGGGTTGTTAAACTCTCTCCTGGGATTACTTTGCAGTCTTTACAACACAACCGATCTCTTTTCCTCAACGCAAACTAATCTATCTGTGTTCTAGTTGGCCCACTCTTATAAGTAATTAAATGTTCCTCCCTCTTCTTGAAGAGAGTGTTTGCTATGAAAAGATCATATGCCATTGCAAAATCCAGGATGGTTTTTCCCTCTTCATTTCTATCTCCAAAACCATGTCCTCCATGAACACTAGCATACCCTGAAGCATCTTTTCCCACATGTCCATTAAAATCTCCACCGATGCAAACCATCTCTCTTTGTGGGATTCCTTGTAGACTCTTATCCAAATCCTCCCAAAAAGCTTGTTTAGTCCTTTCATCTAAACTAATTTGCGGTGCATAAAATGAGATGATATTCAGAATTTCTTCTTCAAGCACCAATTTTAGCAAAATAATTCGATCCCCGAATCTTTTCACCTCAACCACACAATCCTTCAAATCCTTATGAACAACCACTCCAACACCGTTTCTTTTTTTTTGAAGCTCAAAAGAGGGGAAACACTCGACGGTGTTCACCCCAATATATTTAAAAATAGGGATTTTATCACTTGTGCCCCTCTGAGATATCGCAATATCAGTTATACCCCTATCTTTTTGGTAATATCAGTTGTGCCCCTAACTTCTTGCTCCGTCACTAGTTGCGTCCTTCCGTCAGATTGACCGTCAAAAAATTAAAATAACCATGGTTTATTCAAACCATGGTGTGGTTAAGAAGGGTATTGTGGTCCATACCCTTCTTCATCTTCTTCCCCCTCTATTTGCTCTTCTTCCTTCTATTCATAATTTCTCTCTCTTACTAAAACCTTCATGCATCCATCGAATCTCTAAAATTTTTATATTTCCACGGACATATCACTCGTTACGGATCAAACGATGAATTTTATTGAATTTTTGGATGACTTTTTATGAATCAATTAGTCAAAAATTTATCAAAATTTAACAAAAAAATTCAACTCCAGTTTCAGCCACCACGGACGGAGGAAGAGGGCGGAAGGGGCCGGAGGAGGCGCGGGGGCCAGAGGAGGGATAGGCGAGGAGGCGGCGCGTTCAGGGGGAGGGAGAGGCGAGGGCAGGGGACGGGGGGAGGTCGGGGCGGAGGGGCGGCAGGGGTGGGGGAGGTCGGGGCTGCAGGGGGCGGGGGAGGTCGAGCAGAGGGGCGGCAGGGGGTGGGGGAGGTCGGGCTGGGAGGGGTGCGGGAGGTCGGCCGGAGGGGCGACAGGGTGTGGGGACGATGCGGCGGAGGACGGTCGGGACGAGATGGAGCGCGGGGCGGCGGAAGGGCTTCCGCGCGGGTTAGCAGCGGCTGAGGGGAGGCTGCTGGGCGCGGAGGTCGGCCACGAGATCGCCACGCGTGGGGCCGCGCAAGGCGAGAAGGACGGCGCTGTGGAGTGCAGGAGGCGCGGCGGCGCCTGGCGTGGACAGTGGCGGAGGGAGGGCTGCAGGGCCGGCGGGAGGCTTGCGCGCGGGGAGAGACGCGCCGCGCGCGGAGTTGGTGCGCCGCGGGAGGTCAGCGGAGGGAGGTCGGGGCTGTGCCCGATCGCGCGGGGTTGCTGAGAGATGGCGGCGCGAGGCCGCGCCTGGAGATGGAGGCGGAGAGCTCGAGGCAGAGCTGGGCGGCGCGGGGCAGGGAGGGCGGCGGCAGAGAGGGAGGAGGAGGAGGTGGAGGAGGAGGAAGAAGAGGATGGGGAGGAGGAAGAAGAAGAAGATGAGGAGGGTGTAAAATGACCTCATAACTTTTTTTTTAAATTTAATTCCGCCTATGTCCTCACAGTTAACGTCCGTTTGCACTGTGGATGGACGGTAACTAACTCGAGGGGCACAAGTGAAAAAATAACAAGAAGTGAGGGGCACAACTGATATTACCAAAAAGATAGGGGTATAACTGATATTGCGATATCTCGGAGGGGCACAAGTGATAAAATCCCTTAAAAATAAAACGAAAACAGTTTTTACAGAGAACAACGAAGTTGTACAAAAAGGCCTACCCGAAAGGGTAGCCACAAGCAATGGATTCCCCAATTAACCACAGTGATCTACCCCTGGGACCAATCCTCCAGAAGATGTTTCACACGTATAGAGATATTCTCCCTGTAGAACCGTTGAGCCGCAAATATTGCCTCGTTCCTCCCCAGCCAAATGTTCCATAGCCTTGCGATTGGATCAAGTATAAGCTTCGTTTCCCTACCCCTTGAGTTAACCAAACTCTCGCACAATGCAGGAAAGGAGACGGCATTAACCCAAGGAAGATCATCCCAAAGAGTACGAACAAGGCCACACTCAAAAAATAGATGAGAAATTGTTTCCCGCTCCGCATCACAGAGACCGCACATCGATCCAACGTTCGGAAAAATAGTTGCACACCGATCACGAGTCAAAAGCCGTCCTCGACGAAGAAGCCATAAGAATATGCCAATGCGCTCAGGAAGTTTGAGGCCCCACAAGAATCTACAGTCACACACCAAGAAATCGTCATCGGCATTAAGTGTAGGAGCAAGAGCGGAGTACGCCTTTCGCGAAGAAAAAGATCCATCCTTCCAGGCCCAATGGTCACGCCCGCCATTCGGTCGAGGAGCATCAACTAGCTGAGCCATTAATGATAGAAAATCATCCAACCGATGATCCGACAGGGTCGCAGCGATCCTAGGGCTCCAGCATCCGTTCTCCCAGCACGAGGCCACTGACGCCTCCTTGTCGTCATTCAAAGCAAAAAGACGCGGGAACATCATGTTAAACGCACCCCTTCCGGACCAGTCATCGGTCCAAAAGCGAAAGGAACTCCCGTTGCCCAACACTGGCTTAAAGAACGAGCGATATTGCCTAAAAACAGTCGTCACTCCACGCCAGAAAGGAGATAGGAGGCAAAGCGAGTTGCCCCTATAGCAGCTAAGCAAGTCCGCGCCCAGCAATTCCCGCAGGACATTAATCATAAAATTCTCCTCATTCCCCCACACTCGGGAATTCTACTTAAGCAGAAGAGCTTCATTAACCAACTCCAGTCGCCTGACCCCCAAGCCCCCCAACCTCTTGGGCCGAGAAACGACCTCCCACCCCACGAGGTGCACCCCCTTCTCCCTTCCCCCTTACGTCCCCACAGGAACCCACGCATACACCTCTCCAGCTGCAAGCGAATCCCCTTGGGCATAACGCGGACCGAGAAAAAATAAATAGGAATAGAGGAAAGCACCGCTTTTAGAAGCACCAACCGCCCACCCCTGGACAACAAAACCGCTCGCCACCCCGCGAGGCGGGCCTCCATCTTCTCCACCACAACCTTCCAATCGCGGAGTCGAGTACGACCGACAACAAGCAGAAGGCCAAGATAGTCAAACGGGAGAGAAGAGGGGTTGGACCCCAGGAGCTGAGCGCATTCCAGAACCTCAGCCTGCGACATGCCGAAAGGAACCACTTTAGACTTCGACGCATTAATCACCAGACCCGAGGCCTCACTGAAAAGTTGCACAGTAGTGGCCATACCGGACACCGCATCTGGACCCCCCTCAACAAAGCATAATGTGTCGTCAGCGAACTGAATAGATGGGACATGGAGCTCCCCAATATAACAACCCCGAGTCAAGCCCGCCGCAGCCACGCCATCAATCATACGGGGCAGGACATCAGCCGCCAACACAAAGAGAAGAGGTGCGAGAGGACACCCCTGCCGCACCCTCCTCCTTGGCTGGAAGAATCCCCCCACCGGGCAACCGTTCAGCAAGATGGAGAGTGAGGCCGTGGATACACACCGCCGCATCCACGAAATCCACATCGAAGGAAAGCCCCTCCGCCTCAAGACCGACCACAAAAATCGCCAGTCAAGGCAATCATACGCCTTAGCAAAGTCAATCTTCCAAAGGATCCCCTTAGCATTTGATCTCCTCCACTCCGCCACGAGCTCCGAAGCCACAACGAAACAATCAGAAATATGTCGGCCACGGATAAAGGCCGCCTGCGTAGGCGAGATAAGCGACGCCAGAAGGGGAGCAAGTCTCCTGGCCAAGACCTTAGCGATGATTAAATATATCCCATTCGAGATAGAGATCGGACGGAAGTCCTCAATGCGATCCAACACCGTTTCTACCCTTATCTTTACCTGAATACCAAAGTTTAAAGCCTGTCTTCTCAATCTCCCTTGCTTTCTCTCCAACCCATTTAGTTTCTTGAAGACACAATATATGAATCTTCGTTCTTTCTATCGTATCCACTATCTCCATCAACTTTCCAGTTAATGTGCCAATATTCCAACTACCAATCCGCAACTTCCGTTGCAATCTCTTTTGGACTAACTTCTTTACTCGCATGCGTCCAATATGCGAGAACCCTTGTAAATTTTGGACTGCATCCGGGCGGTGATGCAGCGGAACTAGCTTAATTACCCGCATGCGTTCCTCATGCGGGGACCCTTGCAAATTTTGAACTACATCTAGGCTGCGATGTAGCGGCCCTTGCTCATTTTTCATTGCATTCGGGCGATGCAACGCGTCGCAAGAAGGGAACGCCCCAACGAAATCTGTATGTTTGCTTAAATCCATGTTGAAAAGATCCGACTGTCATGAGGCAACTTCTTAAGTAGTATTTTTTTTGAAAAAAAGTACTATTTAGGAAGTTGTCTCTGACTGTTTTACGCTGGCTGTCGGCTACCTAACGCAACCCTCCTCATTTACCCGGGCTTGGGACCGGCCATGGCTGAGTTGATCAATGATAAGATGCGAACATGAAAATGCGAGAAAACCTCTTATGGTGTATCTGCTTTTCTTATTGCACCTTGGAGACTCCGATCAAGGATAAGATGCGAGAAAATCGTTTATGGTGGTTTGGCTATTTGTAAAGGAGATCGGCTGATGCACTAGTTAGGAGATGCGAGTTTTGGAATGTTGAGCTGGCTAAGAGAGGACAAGGAATGCCTAAGTGTTGGAATGAAACTATCTGAAGGGATCTTAGTTTTTTGAATCTAAGCCCGAAAATCACCCAAGATGATCTGAATGGAGGCAAAGAATCCATATAACAGACTCTACTTAACGTGGGAAAAGGTTTTTTTGTTGCTGTATTTGACTATCAGGAAATTCAAAACATTCTATAGGCCACTGGAACCTTTTTCATTGTATGAAAAAATGTCTAAAATGATTTGCATTTAAACCTGATTAATGCCGTTGACATTTGACACTTCGAGCATTGGCTAGCAGTTTCTGAATTTAACGTAAAATAGTGGTAAGCTTGGCAACTCACTAGCAAATTAGCAATGGCTAGTGCATGTGAACATCTAGTCAAACTATTTATTTACAAACCTTCCATACTATTTCAAGCAGTGCCAGTTTTTTCTTCTATAATTTTTTCCCTCTTATCAGGTTCGTATGGAGAGGTTTATCATGCTGACTGGAACGGCACTGTAAGTCACTTTTTTCAAAATTTTTAATAATCATTTTGAGTATGTTACGATGTATTTTTTTCTTCAATTGTTTTCGCATCTTATGAATACCGGGGATTGTGTGATAGTGGTTCATGTAGTTGATACCCTTGTCAGATTTTGCGACTTCAAGATATTACATGCGGAGTTGTTGAATTTTCATCAATAGTTGTTCTTGAGTGCTTTGTATTTTTTTAGATGTGATGCAAATTAAAGATTCATCTATGCATGCCATTGAAATATAATTGGTTTAAGTTCCGGTTTCTTTGAAAAAAAATTGCAGCCACATTGTCATATTATATTTCGAACTGGTCATGCCAAACTGAAACTACCACGTATAAACTCAAACTCAACATTAAATAGATGTTGTATACTCTTATATAAAAACTACATCGGTTATTTTATGCGGAAAATAGGAGGGCAACATGAAAATAAAGTCTGAATAGACATCTGATTTTTGTTGCAGAACTATGATGTCATTTATAAATGAAATTGGTGATGCTGCCTTGCGAAGATTTTTTAATGTGGCCTTTTCGGAGATCCTGATATGTAAGAGATACTTTCATAAAAAAATGTCCAACCCTCCAACCCTCCTAGCCATCCAAACAACTACTATTCACATGAGGTTACTTCAAGCCTACCCAACCCAGTTACCAAATATGCCCTTAGGGTTTTGTAGCTCTTCATTAGATCACTCATTATTTTTACGGAGACAAGGAAAACATTATAGACATATTGATATATGTAGATGACATCATACACACCAGTGATGACTTGAAAGACAATGTAAGTGAAAACAAGGCTAGCAGAGCAATTCATAATCAATGATCTTTGACTATTATGACACTTCTTTGGGATTAAGATCGCTCGTTCCAAAGAAGGTCTTGTTTTGTCCCAAAGAATGTATATTATTGACCTACTACATGAATCTGGAATGCTAGGAATCAAGCTAGCTCAGATTCCAATGGATCCCAAAGCACACATCTATGAACCTGGAGAGATCATGGATACAAGCCGCTACAAGCGATTGGTTTGGAAGCTAGTTTATCTGACTATCTCTAGGCTGGACATCGTGCTTGCAGTTGGCAAGCTTTGTCAGTTCATGGATTGTCTTAACTAGCCCCATCATGCTCTTGAGATACATCAAGTCCTCTCCAGGACAAGGATTGGTGCTTACAAAAGGGGCTACTATGGATCTTATTGCCTATTCTGATGCTGATTATGGAGAAAATCTACCGGAGAGAAAATCCACATTTGGCTTTTGTACCCACCTAGCAAGGAATTAATCCCTTGGAGGAGTAGGAAACTAGCAATATTTTCTCCATCCAGTGCAAAAAGTGAGTACATGAGAATGGCTCTTGCAGCAACCAAAATAGTATGGATCCAATATGTACTTGCAGAGTTATATAAAACTCCTAATGGAGCAATGGAGGTCAGATACGAAAACATGGCAATTAAGCATATAGTCAACAACCTCATGTTTCATGAATGTACAGAACACGTGAAGGTTGACTGTCATTACACCATGGATATGATATGGAGAGGTTTATTGTGCACATCTAATTTGACTTCAATAATCAATCACAAATATATTCACCAAGCTTCTTACCCGCAACCAGTTTGAGAGATGTTGTAACAAGATGAGCATTATAAATATATATGCTCCAGCTTGAGGAGAGTGTTGAAAGATATTTATGTAAATCCTAATCCTAGGGATTTCTTGTACTCTATCTAAAGAGATATCTCTTATTTGTAATCCTAATCCTAAGACTCCATCTATATGAGGAGCCCTGCGGTTCTCTTTCTAATCAAGGTATCCTCATTTTGATTGCAACTTATGCACATGTAAATATATGTATGCAAATAATATATGTATACATTTCTTATTCAGAAAAATGTATGCACACCTGGAGTGCTTTCTAGAGCCTGAGGTAAATGCCTTGTCTTAACCAAGTCTAAGAAACAAGGGCTTTACCTTTGCTTGGATGCCTAAGCGAGCCCCCAGAGCACCTCAAAAGTTATTGGCCCTAAGTGGTATGAACTAGGATGATCTTCTTGTTCAATTAATCAGATATACATGCAATCAGATATACATGCATATCTGGTTAACTTATCACCCATACATTTTGCACCCTTGTACCTGCAAGACATGTTACACGTTTTTAATTGAATTGATATCCGTGCACAAGATGTATCCAGAAATTTTCAATATTCTTGAAATATGTTTACAGGAAATGATGACTCATGGAATACTAACTGACCATAATAAAAGAAGGTTGAGACCAAGTCTCTATAGTATCATAGAACTTGTTTGATTTCATGCTTGGTAGGTCTACGGTTGAAGTCATTTTATGAATCAGAATCGAGATTTTTTTTGATAAAAAACGGAGGGTGAACTCCCAAGTTGGGAGACACCGCAAAATGAAATTCATTAGAAGCTATTAAATTAGACTACATTACCGAGACGTCTAGAATATGAAAAGCGCTCTACAATTTGATACAATATTTTCTGAGTAGAATGTCTGATTGCTGAATATAAGGTCATTCCGCCCAACCCATATTGCCCAAAGAGCCACGAACGAGATGGACATGTCGTCCGTGGAGCTGTGCCCCACTGCACGAATCGATCGCCAGAAGTCTGCCGACCCTCCTGTCTCCAGCCACTCAGGACCGACTTCCCTCCACACCTATGCCGACGTCGCACACTTGAAAAAGATATGATCCGCATCCTCTACCTGACCCTCACATCTATCACAAACCGCGTCCTGCAAGCCGAATAGCCGCCCCCTCCTCGCCTTGTCACACAAGCGATCTCTTTTCAAGCACCCCAGAAAAATCTTGACTCTACACGGGATCTTAGCCGTCCACACCAACTTCATGTCCTGGTTGAACTCCAGATCCTGTTCTGCTACCGGTCTCCTCAGCTCTTCATACGTCTTCTTGGTTGAGAACTTCCCCCTTCCCACTCAAAATGGTTGGCATACTGGGAAAACATCCCCGGTGTTGGGATCTTAGCCTGCATCCAGAAAAAATCATCCAAAC
This sequence comes from Ottelia alismoides, assembly GCA_037367405.1. Classification (NCBI taxonomy): domain Eukaryota; kingdom Viridiplantae; phylum Streptophyta; class Magnoliopsida; order Alismatales; family Hydrocharitaceae; genus Ottelia; species Ottelia alismoides. Next base: position 627,754 of record JAZKJV010000020.1, read on the forward strand.
GCTGTTCCGAGAGCTCCGTCACGACTTCCGGAGTCCACATGCTGGAGCCCGCCACCTGGCAGAGCAAACTCTCCGTCGAAGCTACCAGAGCAAACAATCAAGGGAACCTATCCCCGAACAACCCCTCGCCTGTCCAATCATCACCCAGAATCTGAACAACTAGCCGTCCCCCACCTTTGGCCGGAGCTTGAGGGCAAGAGTAGGAAGAGTCTACCGCACACCGGCTCACAATGGCGATTCCAGCCGCACTCTTCTCGCCTCTAACTCGCCCCTATACCATAAATTTTCCGCGCCAGCCTGACCACAACAAGGATGAGCGGCCCCAGATTTGAACCGCCCATTTGGCTAGAAGAGCCTTGTTCATGCATTCCACGTCTTGTATGCCTAAGCCACCCTCCGTTCGTCCCTTCGCCACCTCTTTCCAGTTCACCAGATGCACACCAAACTTTTGTTGCTTTCCGTCCGATCAAAGAGACATTCTCATCAAAGACTCAATCTTCCTTCTGACCCCAGCTGGCATCAGGCATGTGGAATAGAAAAAAATCGGAATGGCCGAGAGAACATGCTTCAGCAGAATAAGTTTTCCTCTAGACAATGTGATCGCCTTCCAGCCTTTGCTCCATCCTCTGAATAACATTGTTCCAGTCCGATTTCTTCAGCTTCCCGTCCACCAACGACAAACCCAATAAGAAATGGGTAGGTCGCCCAGAGGGCAGCCCATAACTGCTGCGATACTAGTCCGCTCATTGTCATCCATCCCAAAAATGATAGTCACCGACTTGTGTTTATTAATCTCAAGCCCAGAAAGGCTTGTCAACCATCTTCCACTTGCATATATAAAAAGACTGAAGTGAGATCGAGGAACTTGAATACTGGGCATTAGTAGTAGTGATGTTCTTCTAAATTTAAAGTAGTGGTGGTGTGAGAGGAAACACCTGCTTTTGCAAGTCACTAGAGCATTTCTTAGGATTAGTTACTTGCAGAAATATGATGACGAGTTGGTTGTGCATTATCTCAAATAATGGTGGTTCCTGTCTCCATAGTGTCTTGGTTGGATCTGTACAAGCTGGATCCGGGTGTGCTGTTATGCTACCCGACATTATTAGACATGTATAGGATATAATTCTTGTGTAGTTCCACGTAACATGCAAATGATATTGGCTTTGAGGAGGAACTTGGTGCCATTAAGATTATAGAGTTACCTTGCATATGGGATGCTGCTTTTCTGAAATTAGCATGGCCCATATGTTTGCAAAATGAATTTGAAGAGTTTCCCTCAATATCTCTGCCATAATAGCAAGAGTTGTGGGGTTATAGTTAATACGAGAATATTTGAAAAATTAGGTCTAAGATTCGTATCACATATGTGTACTCACTAGGGTGTTAGGAAGAACATGTGCAAAATAATTTTCTGCTTGATCCTAGAAGAAATGTCTTAGATGCCAATATTGGGGGTCTCATTGGGGGAATGCATGCTGTTTGAGTGCTCGGAGGCGGTGTGCATGTGGAGGTGTGCATGATTTAGGCCCAAGGGAGATTTTGTGGAGAGTTTTGGAGAAGAGACAAGTACCTGTCCTATATATTAACCTTATAAAGGATATGTATGATGGAGCTTCATCTTGTGTAAGAATCTAGTCTAGGAAGATTGACTATATTTTAACATCACTGTCGATCTATACCAAGGTTCAACTTTGAGTCCATTTCTTTTACTTTGATTATTGAGGAGTTGACTAGTCGCATTCAGGATGAGATACCTTGGTATATGTTGTTCGTCGATGATATTGTGTTGATTGATGGGACGAGAAATGGAGTAAATGAGAAGCTGGAGGTTTAGAGACATGCCTTAGAGACTAAAAGATTTAGTATAAATAGGGCTAAGACTGAATATATGGAGTGCACATTTGATGGAAACAATGATGAAGGACTCGAGGTGAAGATTTGAGACGATAACATTCAGAAGAAAGTTTCTTTTAGATACTTGAGATCTATTTTGCAATGGGATAGGGAAATTGATGGAGATGTTACTCATGGAATAAATGCAGGTTGGCTAAAGTGAAGAGGAGCCCCTACTATTCTTTGTTATAAGAAAATTCCTTTGAAAGTTAAAGAAAGTATTACAAAGCATCCGTGAGACCAATTATGCTCTATGGATTAGAATGTTGGCCTTTGAACCATAGACATGTGCATATAATGATAGTAACGGAAATAAAAATACTAAGGTGGACGTGTGGTCATACACGAAAAGATTGGATTCAGAATGATGCAATCAGAAGGAAAGTTAGTGTAGCTATGATAGAGGATAAGATGAGAGAAAATCACTTAAGATGGTTGTGCAATTTGCAAAGGAAGTTGGTTGATGCACCAGTTAGAAGATGCGAGTTTTGAGATGTTGAGCTGGTTAAGAGAGGTCGAGGATGGTCCAAGAATTGTTGGAATGAGACTATCTAAGGGAATCTTAGTTATTTGAATTTAAGCCTGAGAATGACCCAAAATAGATCTGACCTTGTAGTCGACCCTACTTAATTACGGAAAAAAGCTTTGTTGTTGTTTTTATGCACCAGGCTCATTGTGGGGCCCTTGCAATGCACTACAAGAGAGAGTGCTTACACTTATTCGAAAGGCCCTGTGAGGTGAGGATGCACTTTACGTGGAGGAAAAATCTACATAAGGCAAAATACATGGAGGGGCACACAAAGACGAAGGATCCACTGGAGTGGTATACCTGTATAGAAGGGAGGATCATGGTGAGACTCAGCATGTCGATAAAGGTACATGTGATGGAACAACAATAATATGGAGGAGATATGTGCACGAATTCCTGAGGGGTTACCTTCTATTTAATTTTGAGAATAGAATTCAATTCAGAAGAGAAACCCACATGAAATAATTATACAGGAAAACTAAATAAAAATAGCTCTAATAATCCATGTAGTCTATGTACTGAAGCAGTCCTGGGACCAAGGGCAAGCAAATTCATCTTTTACCATATTGGTTTTGAAGTTAGAAATTTTCTTTTATCATTGTCCAGATGGTACCCACTTAAATGGTCCGGTGGTAGAGGGTTCAAATTCCCCTTTGCGGGGGTTGCGTTAGGTAGTCGACAACCAGCGTAAAAACTGTCGAATCTTTCTACATGGATTTGAGCAAGAATCCATGTAGCGGACCCTACTTATAGTGGGAGAAGGCTTCGCTATTTTTTTTTGTCCGAAAGGCCTTTCCTTGATTATTGTTCAATCATTCCTTCTGATAATTCTTTAGCATTACTTCATGGAACAGGAAGTTGCTGTGAAGAAATTTCTTGACCAGGGATTATCTGGCGATTCCTTAGAACAATTTAGAGCTGAGGTAGAAATTCCTTGTCATCATCACCATTAATTTTAATGGTATATAAGATTGATTAAATTATTTCAGTTCCGAGTGCTGTCTTCATTATGTATTTTAAATGCTACCGAGCAGGTCAAAATTATGTTAAGGCTTCGTCATCCAAATGTTGTTCTCTTTATGGGAGCAGTCACTAGGCCCCCGAATCTGTCAATACTGACCGAGTATCTCCCAAGGTTAGCTTCTAAGAATTTTTTTATTATTTTCTGAGTTAACATGATTGGATACCTGCCTAATTTATTGGCATTGCTTTCCTTTTTGTCTCAACTATAAGTTCCTTTCTTCTTATATCCTAATAATGTTTTACTAAAGTCACACTTGTAAATGAAATGGTAAATGCATTAGTTAGGTGCAGATGTTATCACTGCAAACCAGCTCAATGGATCACACTGTAAGTCAATTAGAGCACCACTAAATGTTACTATGAACAGTCGACTAATTCTTTTGAGATATTTTAATGCACATGAGAACTAGTTTTTGGCATATATATTGTTTGTTGGAGTTTCAGTCATACCCTTCATACTTATGTATTGTAACATTAACCCCTCTCTATATAAACAAAGAAGACTAGGCCTCTCTTTACAATATATAGATTCGTCTTATTCTACATTATATTAGAGCATCGATCTTAGCTTGGTGTTCTATACCACCTTGTCTTAGATGTTTCTTGTCCCCAAGTAGAGCCCTCCGATGGCGCATGTTGCTTTAGCAGCCTTGTCGCTGCGCTAATAATCTTGGTGCACCTGCAAGTCATGATCTAGACATTGTTTGATCATGTGTTTTTGTGGCTTTGTTGTAAGAGAAGATGTTTGAGGTTCAAATTCTGAGTTGCCATATGAAACGACTGGGTATAGCATGAGAAGCATGTTAAATGGCCAAATTGTCAAGTTGAATGAGACCAACTACATCAGATAATCATGGGTCTTCCTGATGTTTGCCTTAGGATAAATGAAACTTTTAAATTCTTGTGGAGCCGGAGTCAACATATAGGTCTGTCAGATATACTACATGAAACGAAGGAAACGATATTGTTTGCAGTTGTCTTTTGAGCTGGATCTTTTCCCTGATTGTAGGTAAGGTGATCCACAACAACGCCACATATAAGATTTGGAATAATATGAATGGATCGTATTTTCAAGAGAAGAAAGGGAGCCATGTATTTTAGACTAGTTATCCATGGATGCATCTTACATAGAATGAGAAGCCCCTTGGCAATATCATTTACAACTGATGGCACTGGTGAGAAGTATAATTATTTGAAGCATATCTTTATGTGTGAGCTATGGAAGGTGGCTCGGAGGGAGCTGGTTGTTATGACATTTTTAGATGGACTTGGTCCTACTTCTCAACACGATCAAATAATGAAGTGCGCCGTGTTGACAACCTTTGAGAAGGTGTAAAGTAGTCATGTGCCTTGGTGTCCTAGCAACACGAGGCATCAAAGTCCCGAGTACCGCCAATGCTTTAAATTCAATTTTAATGTCATTTCTCCAGCCCCCAAAATTGACATGTTGTCGACATGCTGTTAGAATCATCCAAATTTGTGGATGGGGATCCGTGCCGTGCTGCCGGAGCTCAGGTCTTTCCTTAGGTCGAGGATTGGGAATGACCAGCTTTTCAGGTTCTGGGAAGATAACTGGACTGGGGAGGGGGAGCTGGGCTGCCGCTTCCCAAGGTTGATGGCCTTGGCTGTTAATAGGGAGGCACGACTGGTGGAGATTGCGGACTCGAGGTCGTGGGCTCTGAGATTCCGTTCGGTTCTGTCGGATCAACGGTTGGATGAGTTCTTGCGGTTGCTGTCAGAGATTCCCGCCCCTGCGGAGATGTCTGGGGTGATAGACCATTTTGAGTGGGCGGATGGAAAGTTCTCGGTAAAGGGAGCTTATCGGAAGATGCGTGGAGGTGGAGTTGGGCGTGATGAGGACCTCTGTGCGGACACTAAAGTAATTTGGGCGGCCAAAATTCCTACTCGGGTTAAGGTGTTCCTTTGGTGCCTAAGGAGAAACCGTCTGTGCGACAAAGTAAGGAGGGGGAGGTTGTTGGGGGTGGAAGATCTGACTTGTGATAGATGCGAGGAGTGTTTGGAGGACGCGGAGCACATCTTCTTCGGATGCAGGTCTTCAGCGCAGGTCTGGGATTCGTTGGGGCTGACTTGGGTCCAGGCTTCCAGCGTGGAGCATTTTTGGAGATCTATTTGATCGGTGTGTCTTGGGTCCTCTGATGATGTATCGAGGCCTTTTGCCGTGCTGTGGGCAATTTGGCTTTGCAGAATGTGCTCGCACATTGTAATGCTTTGTACAACTTCTGGTTATCCAACTGATGTACCTTCTTGCTATTAATGAAAGTTTTGGTGTGGTGACTCCCGCCTTGGGAGGGCTCCCCCGTGTTTTTATTCAAAAAAATCATCCAAATTTATGAAAGTGGCTGTAAAATTTGATTTTTTTTTGAATTAAGGTTTTCAATGTGCTTCAATCAATAAATAAGATTGAAATATATACTTATTTGCTAAAATGTAGGTTTAAATATAAGTTTTCTATAGTTTCAACATCATATTGCACTACACATATTGATCTGCTGTACCATGTAAGACATGCAGTTATAAGTTTAATCATAATTCATCTGCCATGGTTGTCCTCCATATCTTCTTCTGATTGAGTCTATATTCCACATACTGCCTATGTTGATGGTTGCATAATGTCAACAATCTTATCATTTTTCCACAAAGCATATGCTGAGAAAAGTGAGAGAAAATATTCTATCATGAGTAATCTTATGAAAATCATGTAGTAAATCATACATACCTTCGAATCGATGTGTGGACAAGTTTCCATAATATAAAAGAACACTCAAAATTGTCCAAGAAAGTCATTGATATAAGCTTTTAATCGATATCGGAAAAATGGGAAAAGAATAACCCAAATCGGCCCTCTTTTCGAATAAAAAATATAAAGGATCCTTCACTGTTGTCGATATGTTGTTGACATTGCGGTATATCGACTAAATATCACTGATATAGCATCAGCATCGGGACAAAAGATGCAATGAGGACTGTGATATTGGTTGACTAGCGAAACCGATTTGTCGACATGTCATCGACATTGGTTGCCATGATTAATTCCCTGGAGGTAACCTACGAATAAGAACAATGTGTATCTAGAGGAGACTGACAAATCTACCACAGAACTGGTTGGTCCCATCATTGGGTAAATCAGCCTTATTAGCTCTACCAAGAGAGGTAAGATCTAATGTACGTGTTGTGCCTGGATATACCTCTCATAAGGCAACAAATGACAAAGTAGGGCTTGATACTTTGACCCTCTCTTGCATAGATTTGGATGATACAATAAGGCATTTTTCTTAGACACTTGCTACATATTCTGATATACCGCCCTAGACTGCGGTTGCATCTTCCGTGACGTCCCTGTTAAGCATACATGTCCTATCTATTAACTCTTTGAGTCTGATTAGTTAGTAGATTTAGGCACATCGTGTTAGTGGAGATGGTAGATAATTCGACATTTTTTTGTAGATTCATCCCGCCAGGACAATTAAGTTGGTAGGCGACTCCCTATCTCATGTAATAGAACTTGAGAAGGTCATAGTTAATCCTACTCACTTTATCCATCATGCTCCATGTAACATAATTTTCCCATTAGCTTGTTCTTTGCTAGTCAAGTTTGCACAGTTGTGCACTGCCTAGTCATTTTCGTCAATGTTTCTTTGATTTTTCCAGATTTTATAACAAGAAAGATAATTGGTCAGGAGCTTGAAGAAGTGATTATCTACTATCTCCTTCAATCACCGCTTATGCGTCCTTTAATGTCCACCAATCATTACTTCTGCTTTCTTGTGGTACTAGCATCTTGGCCATCCTTTCATCATTAAACTTCGACATCTTCTATCTCAGTTGCGTCCCACTACCAATCTGGAGTGTGAGTACTAATGGGGGAAGCATAATTAGAGTTCCTTCACTGTCTCCGTTCTTTATCTACTTTCGATCTCATTTACATGAATTTATGTGGTTTGAATTGGATCCTAAATCATATGGATCATAGGTGCTATTTAGACATGGTTCTTTTACTAGTTTATGTTGGGTGCTTCTTTTAAAAATTAAGTGAAATGCATGCGTATTATGCTTATACTATGACATATTGTTGTTGCTGAATCTCAATTATATTCTCGAGATTACTGTTTTTGTTTGAGAAAGTATTCCATCATTATATTGGGGTGATTGCATAGTTACATTTGCTTATCATATAAATCACCTTTCTGTCTTAAATAATTGACGAGAAACTTCCTACTAATATTGTTGGGAAAAATGATCGAATTATGTTCCGAAGAACCTTAGGGCTCTCTTACATAGAGGATAAGCCCATGGGTAAATTACATAAGACAGAAGAAATAAATGATGAAAAAAGGTCCAAAGACATAATAATATATATACACTTCCTTCAAGATGGAGCATAGATGTTGATCATGCTCAGCTTGGATGTACACTTTTGAAAGGGTCCTCTAATGGTGTAGAGATATATTTCATATTTATGTATTGTTTATATATTTTCTGTTCTTCTGTCCACTTTATGTAATTCGCCTATAGGCCTCTCCCTATATAAGAGAGCCTAGGGCCCAAGGAATAAACAATACTTTCTATTTTCCCAACATGGTATCGGAGCGGCAGTCCTAGACCGATGCTCCTGTACCGAAACCCTAACCCTAACCCCACCCCAAGCCTCCCTCCCACGTGCGCCTAGGGCTTCCGCTGCGACCCCTCCTCTTCCCGCGGGACTCCACTGCCGCCGCCCAGCCCTCGCTGCGCAGGCCCCTGCTGCCCGTCACCAGGCCCTGCAGGTCCTTCCGCCTGCAGTCGAGTCTTGCGGGTCCCGTCGCGGAGGCTCTGCAGCACGGGTCCCATGCTTGGGTGTCGCTTATCGACCCTGCACCTCCTCTCTCCAAGAGGGTTATCGCCGCCCTCCTTTAGGAGAACCGCCAACGAGTACTTTATCTGGATGAGATTGATTGCATGAGTCTACACATGTTATCTAATCTTTCTATGTCAGTGTAGACAAACACTTGTCTAGTCTTCAACCCTAGTCTTCTCTAGCCATCATGTCAGAAAGCAAGGTAGATATTCCCTCCACAGGCACCTTTAGAGGTCCTGCGCCTATTGTAAAAATGGATGTGTCAAACTATGAATTGTGGGCTATGCAGTTCATGAGCATGATGAAGTCTACGGGTAAGAAACATATTCTTATCGAGGAAGAGCCGGCTGAGAAGATTGGGGTTAACGCCTCATGGGAGGCGGATGATGCATTTTGCAAGGTTTGGCTTTCAGGCATGGCCTCAAATCATCGAAATTCGATCGAATTTTTGTCGAATATCGATATCCTGTCGAAATCGAAATTTGACCGAAATGGCGGAAAGATCGAAATACGGAGGCCTTAGTACAAAAAATGATCGAAATGACCGAAATTTCGTCGAAATTTGACCGAAATTCAACCAAAATTCCGTTTCGGTCAGTCACCAAAATGATGTCCGAATCCGACATTTAGGGCCTTGCTTTCAGGAACATTGGCTATAGAGATTGCTAATGATATAGTTCATTAACCCACAACCAAGGCTATGTGGGATATTCTTGCTGGCACTTATTCACAGGCAAAGAATGAAACGAAGACTGTACAACTCCAACATGATATTTTTATTATCAAGCAAAATGGACGACCCCTTCATTCGCTATATACATCCTTGTGTGGGATGTTCGAGAAGCTCTACAACTTCATGCCTCTCACATCTACTCCTGAACAACATAAGACGTATAGGAATGCTACCATGGTTGGTGTATTCCTGGCTACCCTTGATCCTGAGTATGAGGCCGCCTGTTCCCAGATTTTGGCAGATGCGACTATTCCTTCCATGGAGGAAGCATTCCGCAGGCTTAGTCAGATCAGTATTCCATTTACTAATGCCAGTCAGACTTCTTCAGCGATGGCGGCTTCCCGAGGTCGCGGAGGCTCCTCTCAGTTTCGTGGTCGAGAACCTCGCGACAGAGGAGGTCGTGTTCGTCAGCCATGTACTTTCTACTATCGTCCTGGACATACAGAGGATATATGCTACTCCAAGCATGGATTCCCTGACTCTGCTCGAATGGCTGAGCAGATTGCGCTACCAGCCGCTTTCTCTTTGGATCAACGTTTGATGATCTTGTAGCACGATTGAGGGGCATTATACCTCCTGCCAGTCTTGTTACGTCTTCGTCAGCCCCTGGGAGTCATTCAGTTGTAGCTGCTTCAGCCTCCTCTAGTACCTCAGGTAGCACTTATGCACTTACTAGCAGTAGTGGATCTGGTGTTATAGAATTGATTATGGACTCCGGTGCCACACATCACTTGTGTGTAGACATGGTCAACTTACAACCTACAGACATGTTCATCCAGGACGAACTGTGGTTATTGCAGATGAGGCTCATTCCCCAATCACTGAACATGGGGAGATTAGCTTGACGCCCTCTATACATCTACAGAATGTGTTGCATGCACCTGATTTCTCTATGAATTTGTTGCCCATTAGCCATATTACGAAGGATTTACATTGTTGAGCCATTTTTGACCCATCCTCTCTTATGGACATTCTTACGGTCAAGATGATTGGATATGGCCGTGAGCAGGGCGGTCTCTATCACCTAGTTCAAACTCCCTATGGCAGAATCTCCTCTCTTTCTGTTGGACCTGTTTCACCATTTACGTGACACCTGCGCTTTGGCCATCTCCCGCTCCAGAAATTATATCGTGTTTTGCCTCAGATCTCGCTTCGCACGTCCTTTCAATGTGAGGCATGTCAGTTGGGAAAGCATCATTGTTCTGCCTTCCCCAGTCGTTAGAGTCGGAGCAATAGCTTTATTTTTGAGTTATTTCATATAGATATTTGGGGTCCCAGTCGTGTTCCTGGTCACCAGGGACACATGTTTTATCTGGTTGCTGTTGATGATTTCTCTCGTCTGTCTTGGGTCTTTTTATTAAAGAATAAATCTGAAGCTGGAGATGTTATCAAAAATTTCCTAACCGAAGTATAAAATGTGTTTTTTACTTCTGTGAAAATTGTGAGAACTGATAATGCCTTGGAATTTTGTACTAATACTCTCTCCAATTACTTTTCAACCCAATGTATTACTCATCAAACATCATGTACCTATACTTCCCAACAAAATGGTATTGCAGAAAGGATGCATCGTCATTTCTTGATGTTACTAGGATACTTCTCATTCAGAGTCGTGACCCTCATTCTTTTTGGGGCGATGATGTTCTAACGGCATGCTATCTTATTAATCGCATGCCCTCGTCAGTCTTGGGTGAGAAAATTCCTTTCTCTCTTGCCTTTCTTGAAAAGGAATTGTTCTCACTTACTCCTCGTGTGTTAGGCTCAGTCGCCTTCGTCCACCAGTTGTCCCCAGGTATTGACAAGCTCTCTCCTAGAGCTGTCAAGTGTGTCTTTGTCGGGTACTCTAGGTCACAGAAATGGTACATGTGTTATGACCCAGTGCACAGGAAGTATTACGTTAGTGCTGATGTCACCTTTTTCGAGTCTGTGTTGTACTTTTCTCCTACAGGTGATCGGTTGACGTTTTCAGACAGTGATGACATATAAATGCCGCCACCACCACCATCTCCTCCTCCACCTCTACCACCACCACCTCCTTCACTACCATTACTGCCACCTCCACCACTATCTGCGCCACCTCCACTTACTATTACGGTCCCAATTCCACCATTGCCACATCACTATACCCGCTAACCTGCTTCTGCTCATGGTCACCGTTCATCATCTAGCACGCATGAGGTATGTTCTGAAAACACGGTTTCTAATAATGGGTCTAATGATCTACCCGAGCAGGGTTCTTTACAAGGGACAAATGCGGAGGCTGCTGATTTGGACTTGCCTATTGCAATTCGAAAGCAGAAGCGTAGCTGTGCGTCATATCCTATAGCATCCATGGTCTCCTTTGATCACTTGATTGATGATTTCAGGAAATCTGCAGCTGCATTATCTGCCGTGGCCATTCCACGGAATTAGCAAGAGTCTCTAGAGGACGGTCAATGTCGTCTAGCTATAGAGGAAGCGATGGCTGCTCTTCAGTCGAGAGGTACTTGGAGCCTCGTCCCAGCTCATACTGGAGTGTCTGTAGTAAGCCGTAAATGGGTTTTTACAGTAAAGCAAAATGCAGATGGTAGCATCGACAGATACAAGGCGCACCTGGTTGCACGAGGGTCTACTCAGACATACGGGGTAGATTATCTTGACACATTCTCACCGGTTGCTCGTCATTCCACCTTACGAATTCTTTTCTCTGTTGCCGTAGTTCGAGACTGACCGTTGTTTCAGTTAGATGTCAAGAATGCATTTCTGTATGGTAATCTTCAAGAGGAAGTCTACATGCAACAACCACGGGATTTGCTGTTGAGAGGGAGTGTTCACAGTTGTACATACTTCATAAGGGCGATCTATGACCTTAAGCAGAGCCCTAGAGCTTGGTTCCAGAAGCTCTCAAGCTTGTTTGAGAAACAAAGGTACAAACGATCGAATGTAAATCACCCACAGAACAAACGATCGAATGCAAATCACCCACAGAAAACATCCAGAGGTATGACTGCTATTATGGTGTATGTTGATGCCATTCTTATTACAGGAGATGATATGCAGGGAATAAAGAGGACGAAAGAATTTCTGGGTAGTGAATTTGTTACCAAGGATCTAGGAGCTCTTAGATATTTTCTGGGATTGGAGTTTGCCAGAAATCAACAGGGGCTTGCAATGACTCAGAGAAAATATATTCCTGACCTGCTAAGTCACACATGTATGCTTGGATGTAGACTTGCAACTACACCCATGGATCCAAGCATGAAGCTATATAATGATGATACTGATGAGGTTGACAGGAGAAGATCTCGGGAGCTGGTCGGAAAGCTTCTTTATGTTACCATTACGAGATCCGATATTTCATTTGTAGTCAGTCGGGTGAGCCAAGTCATGGAACAACCTCGTCATGTTCATATGGATGCAATACAAATGATACTAAGGTATCTTAAATCATTTCTAGGTGCATGGCTGTTATTCAAAAAGGGTAGCTCTATTACTATTTCAGCATGCACAAATGCAGACTATGCAGGGTATCCCAAGGACAGGAAGTCCACGTTTGGATTTGCTTTATTTGTTGGAGACTCACTAGTCTCATGGAAAAGTAAGAAGGAAACTGTTGTTGCTAGATCTGGTGCTGAATCTGAATATAGAGCTATGGCACAAGCATGTACAGAGATGATGTGGTTTCGAGCAGTCCTAACAGATTGCCTTATTTATTGCTAATAATCCTGCATCTTCCCATGTCGCTGGAATACGACAATCAGACTGCCTTATTTATTGCTAATAATCCTGCATTCCACAAGAGGACAAAGCACATTGAGGTTGATTGCCATTACATACGTGACATGATCCAAAAAGGCTTCATTGCTACATCTCATGTCAGCTCAGGGGACCAAATGACAGACATTTTCACTAAAGTCCTACTTAGAGGGCCCTTCCAGAAGTGTTCGTCCAAGCTGAGCATGATAGATTTCTATGCTCCATCTTGAAGAGGAGTGTAGAGATATATTTCATATTTATGTATCGTTTATATATTTTTCGTTCTTCTGTCCACTTTATGTAATTTGCCCATAGGTCTCTCCCTATATAGGAGAGCCTATGACCCAAGGAATAAACAACTCTTTCTATTTTCTCAACAAAGGGTCTTGGTGAAAATGTCTACAGTTTGTTCCACTGAGCTTACATGAGAAGTGTTGAGATATTTGTATCTCGTCGTATTTCTTTCTTTTTTCTATTTCTTCCATGTATCAGTTATATAATTTACCCATGGCTTTTCTCCTATATAAGAGAGCCTTAGGATATCTATAATCACAAGCTATTCTATTTCGCCAACATGGTATCGGAGCACCCTTCATCCACCCTCCTCGACTGCACCCTCCACCTACCATCATTCCCTCCATTCACCACATACTACACTCCCGCCCCTTCCTCCAACCCTCTCTGCTCCCTCCAGAATAACCATCTCCGTCGGCTGAGCAAGAATCTGGAACCTATTTACACAGCATCTGATCTCCATTGTATGAGCATCATCACTATACATGTTGTTTGGAGTCTCCTTCTCCACTGCGAGCGCTGGCTAGAACCTTTCTCCACCGAGTTGCTGCGCAAGAACACATCCACATAGAAGCAGAACAACTGCCCCTTTCTCCGCCTAAGTTGACGACTCGAGGATAGGGGTTCCTCGAATTTGCTGGGAGGTGATGGAGATTGAAGGAAGAGGGAAGGGAAGGATGAGTTGTATCCGTTGTATATAAGGTGAACTCAAAGGTGGATTATTAATGGAGAGACATATTGAAGTTAATATATGGTTATGCCATGTAAGAGTTAAGCAGTTTTCGGGGTTCTGGGTGTAATTATGAATTATTGAGGGTTATGTAGGTAAATATGAAAGTATACAAGGTTATGGGTGTACATATCCATAAAAAAGAGAATTTATTATGAGGGGAAGGAAAGATATGGGTTGTCATATAAAAAGGGGAATGAAATATATGGGGTGTGTTTAGGCCCATTGGGCTACTTTCTATAAAAAGGGGAGAGAAGATGTGAGAATATTGGGCCCCAATTCGGGATGCAACTATCTATAAAAGGGATGAAAGTCGAGAAAAAAAGAGAGAATGGCTTGAAAAGAAAAAGAAGAGTAACCAAGAAAAAGGAAAAGGGATGACAGAAACCTGATGGAGCGCTGGTGGCGAGTGAAGGCGAAAGGCGGGGCGAAGTCGGCGAGGTCGGGGGATGGTGTTGATGCTTTCTCGGGTGGGGATGCTGCGGAGGGGAAGGGGGTGGTTCCCGGGTTCGTTGCTGGGCATCCGCTGCATGAAGAGGGCGGCGAGAGGCGGCGGGTGGTGGAGGAAGAGTGGGTGCAGGTCTCTCACAAGAAGATGGGGAAGAGATGTTTTAGGTACGGTGAGCATGGTCATGTTGCCTCGTTCTGTCGGCTCCCCCCTCGTTGCTTCGGTTGTGGTGTGACGGGTCATCGGAAAGCTTCTTGCTGGTTCACTCGTGGTGGTCGTGGCTCTTCTCTGTAAGGGATGCATGCCCGGTCGGGGATGCATGGGAGCATTATGACGTCGGAGGCGGTTTGCTTTGCACCTGCTGTTGGTAGGGGGGTCCGCTCTTATGCTCAGGTGGTGGGTGCGCCTCATGTCACTTCGCCCGGCGGTGCTCTTCGTGGTGCGGACGTCGGGGTGGATGCCGAGGGTGGCACGACGATTGTGAACGTTGCGGGGGAGGAACCGCCTTCGGTTCTTGGCTTGCATGGGAAGGATGTTCTTGGGAAGGCGGTGCATGGGAAGGCGGTGAACGAAATGGGGGTGCATGACGAGGGTTGCTACGTCGCGGCTGTGGGGCTTGCACGCCGGATCGGTGTGATTTGGGATGCTGTAAGATCTCACCTTCTTGGCTTTCTGGGCCCCCGCTTCATGGGGGATTTCCAAATTCTTGATTCCTCGCGATGCTGTGTTCGTGGCCTTTCCCCGGAGCAACGGGAAAGGCTTATTCGAAATGGTGATTCCGAAGATGTTGTTTGGAGAATGCTGCGTGTGGCTGATGGTGCATCCTCAGACATTGAGGTCTGTGTTGCGGAACTTCGTGGTATGCCATTTCTCTCTCGAACTGTCCCCTCTCTCTCCAAGACATTCCGACAATGGGGGGAAGTTCTGGCAATCGTGGATGATGGTCTCTCGCCGGGCGCGGATTGGAAGGTCACTCGGGTTCTTATGGAGTGTTCCAGGGGTTTTCTTCGCGATGCGTTTGGCAAGCTGTTCTTTGGCACTTTGAAAATTGGCCGGTGGCGTTTCAAGGTGGAGCTCTCCGTCCTCGCCCCGTCGCCGGCGCCGGTGGCTGACCATTTGCGACCGACTACTTTCGTCGATTCCGATGGCTCCGGGCTTGGGGATATCGCCTCGTCTTCCGGATGCCAGGTGGCATGTTTGGGGGGATATTCCGAAGCGTCGCACCCTGGCTTCGACTCTTCTTGTCCCTTCGAGATGCATCATTGGGTGCTGTGTCTTGCGTCAGAAAGGGCTGGTTTCTTTGATTTGGGCCCGGCCGAGGACGATTCGCTTCCTCATCCTCGTCCGATTTTGTCGGCTAATGCTGCGCAGTTGCGTTTCTCGGGTCCTGTGTCTGCTAGTGGTGCGTTGGGCTTTAATGGATCCCTTAAATTCAGTTCTTGGCCGACGAAGTGGTGGCCCAATGACCCGATTATGTTGCCCGACTCTTCTATTATGTGGCCCGACTCTTCTATTATGGTGCCCGACTCTTCCTCGGATTTGGCCCACCGGATTCATTTGGAGGAAGTAGGTGTGCACTCGGACTTGGAGGTGCTTCCTTCGACCCCTGTTGCTTCGCCTTTTGCCCGGTCTCCCTCCCCCCCCTCTCCGATGGACCGGGGGGCTTCTTCGGTGATGGCTTTTTCTGGTGGCTCCTTGGGGCTCTTTTCTGACAGGGCTGATGCTTCTGCGGTGGGGGGCCTCTTAGACAAGCGCTCAGGGAAGCGTTATCGAAGCCGTAACCGTTCTCGGCTCGGTTCTTTGGTGAAGCATTCCTGTGCGACGTTGCGGGAATCCGTGGCGGAGGCGGCTGGCCTCAGTGAACTTGGGGGTGGTTCTGCTGGTCTTTAATGAAGGTTCTCTCATGGAACGTTAGGGGACTTGGGGAGGCTGACAAGCAGCGTTCTTTGGGCTCGCGATTCTCCGAGTGGGACTGTGATATTGCTTTTATTCAAGAAACGAAATTGAGGGGGGTGGACGATACTCTCTGGCGCTCTTTTGGTACGAGCACTCTGGACGAGTTTAGGGCGGTGGATGCGGCTGGGGAGGGGGGGGGGGTCTTGCTGGCGTGGCGCTCTGCGGCGTTCTCCTTCTCCTCGATGCGGGCGGGAAGGCATATACTGTCGGTGGTGCTGACTCGGGCTGATTCTTTTATGCCTATTGCCTTCTCCTGTATCTATGTCGCTACTTGCCACATTTTAAGGAGGGAGCTTTGGGAGGATCTTCGTGACGCGGCTTCCGCTTTTGAGGGGCTTCCTTGGCTCTTGGGGGGGATTTCAATGTGACAATTCACTCTTCGGATCGCCCCCGGGGCCGGGGGGGCCAGGATCCGGGTTCGAGGGATTTTATTGAGCTTTTGGATGAGCTAGCTCTGGAGGGGCTGGTGCCTGATGATATCTCCTACACTTGGAGGAATAATTCGACTCGATCTAGGATTGATCGGTTCTTGGCTTCTGGGAAACTTATGGAGGCTTTCCCTCTTTGCTCGGTGTCTTCTCGCCCCCGCTCCTTCTCTGATCACAATCCGATTATGTGGGTCTCTGGTGAGGACCTTCAGGCGAGGGGCCTTTTCCGTTACGAAAAATGCTGGCTCCTGGAGCCTAACTACAAAGATATGGTCAAAACCCACTGGAATCAGGCCTCTTTTGCGGGGTCTGCGGCTCATAGACTTGATCAGAAGCTCGCTTCGTTGCGGAAATTACTTGCGGTTTTCAAGAAGGAGCCGCGGTTGGCGTGAGTTGCCGCAAGGGCGGCGGCGGAGGATGTCATTGCTCTCCTTGATCAGGCGGAGAATGATAGGAACCTGTTGCCTGAGGAACTTCATGAGCGCCTTGTTGCGCAAAATAAGGTCGCAGTGGAGGACAAGATAAGGAACATTGAGTGGCGTCAGCGATCGCGTATGAAATGGCTTAAAGAAGGTGATGCCAATACGGCCTTTTTTCATCGTGTGGCTAGCGGTAGAAAGCGCTATAACTCAATTCGTTCTCTTAGTATTAATGATGCTCTTGTTACTGGGGAGAGGGAGATGGGGCTTGCCATTGTGGATCATTTCAAGCGTTTCTCTGCGAGCCGTTCGCCGCGCATATGGCGCTGGCTGGGCCTTGGGGCCCCTTCTTTATCGCCCTTGGACTCTGTGGCCTTGACTCGGCCGATTTCCTTCGATGAGCTTAAGGAGGCTGTTTGGGACTTGAATGCTGATGGATCCCTGGGACCTGACGGGTTTTCGGTGGCTTTTTACCGTGATTTTTGGGATGTGGTGGCCAATGATGTTATGGAGGTTGTAAGCGAATTTTGTGGTGGGAACGCTGGTTTTGATAGGATTAATAGGGCCGTCATTGTTTTGATCCCTAAATCCTCGGCGGCAAATCGTATCGAGGACTACCGTCCTATCTCGATCTCGAATGAGATTTATCTTATCCTTGCTAAGGTCTTAGCAAGGCGGCTTGCTCCTGTTCTCGACTCACTTGTTTCCCCGGCCCAGGCTGCCTTCATTAGGGGTAGGCAGATTTCGGATTGCATCACGGTGGCTTCTGAGTTGGTCGCAGATTGGAAGAGCTCTGACAAGAAGGGGGTCCTATGGAAGATCGACTTCGCGAAGGCGTATGATTGCCTGGATTGGCGGTTCTTGTGGTCTGTTTTGAGAAGGAGGGGATTCCCTGAGGTTTGGATTTCTTGGATGCGTCGGTGTGTGACCACTGTCTCCCTTTCCGTCTTGGTTAATGGTCGGGCGGTTGGGGGCTTCTTCCAGCCGAGAAGGGGGGTGCGGCAGGGGTGTCCCCTCGCTCCCCTCCTATTTGTGTTGGCGTCGGATGTGTTGGCACGTATGGTGGATTGCGTGATCGAGGCGGGGCTGTCCAATGGCTTCACTAAGGGCGCCTTGCGCGTGCCCTTAATTCAATTTGCGGATGACACTATTTGCTTCATTGAGGGTGGAACTTCTGAGGTCTCCGGTATGGCGATTACTCTGGAACTGTTAAGTGAACTATCGAGGCTCTTGATTAATGGCGCTAAATCTAAGGTGATCCCCTTTGGGATGTCGCAGGCGGAGGCGCTGGAGTGTGGGCGGATGTTGGGGTCTTCTCCGAGTGGGCTCCCTATTGATTACCTTGGCTTGCCGTTGGTGGTGGGCCGGGTCAGGCTTCGGGATTGGCGTTTGATTGTTGAGAAGATGGAGACTCGCCTTGCTGGTTGGCGAGCGGCGCTGCTTTCTAGAGGGGGTCGTCTTGTTCTACTTAAGGCGGTGCTTTCCTCTATTCCGATTTTCTTCCTCTCGGTTCGTCGCATGCCTAAGGGGATTCGTCTGCGATTTGAACGTTGTATGCGCCGCTTCTTGTGGGGTAAGAAGGGGGAGGGGGTAGGGGGGTTCATCTTGTGGCTTGGGATGAGGTTACTAGGGCCAAGCGGGATGGTGGCCTGGGTGTGCGGAGGCTGGAGGTTGTTAACGATGCTCTTCTACTCAAATGGGCGAGTAGAATTTGGGGGCAGGGGGATAACTTCTTTATTAATGTTCTAAGGGAGTTCCTGGGTGAGGCGAGGTCGGGCTTGGTGCGGGGTGGGGGGGATGACATCGGGCTCCACTCTCCGTTTTGGCGTGATGTGCTGGAAGTTTTTGCTCGGAATCTTTCCCTCTTTACGCCGGTGCTGGGGAAGGGGGACTCTTTCAGATTTTGGCTTGATAATTGGTCGGGAAGGGGTACTTTGAAGGAGCGCTTTCCCCGTTTGTTTGCTTTGGTGGAGGACAAAGAGGCTACAGTTGCTTTTTGTTGGGTGGATGGCTGCTGGTGTCCGCGCTTTCTCGCGAATTTCTCGGATCAGCGGCTTGATGATTTTGTTTCTATGTTGAACATGCTTGCTGATTATGAACGACCTAACGATGGGCGGGATCACTGGACATGGAAGGACGGTACTTTTTCTACGCGTAAGGCGTATCGGGCGCTGGCTCCCCTTCCTCAGGCTGGGGCTGATCTCCTCTTGCGTGATTGCTGGTTCCTTTGGGGTTGAAGCTTCCCGAGCGCATTGGAGTCTTCCTTTGGCTTCTTCGCAGATGGAGGCTTTTAACGCGTGATCGGTGCGCCAGATTCTTTATTAACGTTGGGTCTAATTGTGGCCTTTGTGATGCGGAGGTGGAAACTATTGATCATTTATTCTTCGGCTGCAACGTGGTCCGGGGGTTATGGGATGATCTGGAATGGGTGAGGTCGGATGATTTGATTGCCTTCTGCGAGATTTTGTTCTGCAACAGGAGCAGGGAGAGGAGGGACATTTTGGCACCGATTGCAAGGTTGTGGTGCATCTGGCTGGGGAGGAATGAGGCCCTCTTCGCCGGCCAACGCTTCTACCAGGTGAACGTTCTTTTCCTTTGCCCGCGTCTTCTGGATGACTGGTGTGCAGTGTAGCCCGTAGGTGGCTTTTTTGGGGTGATCCTATTCTGTTGCTTTTTCGGTTCTCTATTATGGGTGTAGTACTAAATTTTTTATTTATTTCTCCCTTTCTGTAACATTCTTTACTTCCTTTTTTTAATATATTGGGGCGAACACCGTTGAGTGTCTCCCCCTTCTTTGAGCCTAAAAAAAAGGAAAAGGGATAAAAAAGAGATCTAAAAAAAGAGAACGATGATTTGTGCAAAAAAAGAGCACAAAAGAAAAGAAAAAAGGAAAACGATGAAGTTTTTGTTCCCCCTTCCATTTGTTCTCCCGACCTAGTCGTGTACCCATCCAAATTCAAGAGATGCTTATTCATGATTTTCAGAGATTTTACTCATAGACCAACTCAGTGCAGGCAATGAAGACTCCAATGACCGTAAACTCTAGTACGAGATCCTTTTGAGGTTCCCAAGAGAGAGAACCCACTTCGAGGCCCCAAGAGAGCAACCCACATTCAAATTTCTACATATGGATATTCCTGCGGTAGGAAGAAATATGCATTTGATGATCGATCCCCCATTGGCGATGAGCCAACCCCTACGGGTTTTCGACAATAGAGAGACTCATTACAAAGGCCAGTCCTCTAGTTTATCCTCCCCAGCATGGCATGCGAAGAACCGTCCTCAGCATCAATCTATAGAGCATGCATGGAGTCGTTATGGTTTGTAGTGTCTTGTATTCATCGAGTGAGTTCGTGTCTTCTTATTGTTTCTCCAAGCTAAGCATTACATGCTCCAACTTGAGGGGGAGTATTGGAAAATGATCTAGATGAGTAATTGGATCTTTCCATGATCCAATTACCACACCACGAGATTAGTCTTACATCATCTGTGAGTGCGGAGAGTTAGTGGGGCTAAATAAGGAGTTCTACACCCCTCTACTTATTGAGAGAAAACAACAGAAGAATCCTCCCTCTGAGGTGTTCTCCCATGGTTCATCCCGCTCCTCACGAAGTAAGGCTCCATGTAAAATCTTCTGTGTTCTTTATGTTTATTTCTCGTGACATGTTTATTGCTTCCGCATTATGGTTTTCCACAATGTGTATGTGAGAAAATGGATAGTGCGGTTACTCTTTCGATTGCTATCGAGAATAAGCCTTGCATTTGATCTCCAAGGCATTCTCCTTGTTTTACCTCTTGTATACATATTTACATGGGGATTGTTGGTAGTATAGATTATTGTTTCTTACTCCCATGCTCTTCTTCGATTCCCGTGGAAGGCGTACTGCTGAGAAGGAGATGTCAACCGTTATATGAGGAGTAACTTGAACTATAACCATTTGAGAGTTGTATGTAAGGATGAGCATGGGTCGGGCCCTCGTAGGTTATATGGCTCGAGGGCCAATCCCATTTAACAAATTGAGCTTTGGTCAGATCGAGCCTCGCTTATTTTTTTCTGATCGGCCTAAGCCGAAGCCTGGCCTAATTTTTATGGGCAGGGTTAGGGTTGGACCGACCCATATATAATGGGGCATTAGAAAGTTGCAACCAATAGTTATCATCATCATATAACTTCTGGGTAGGGTCCGATGGAGTGGTGGCAGGCATGCAAACTATTATCTCAGAAAGAAGACCAATAACATACTACCTCTAGGTCATAACAAGACCCCTTTGGTTTCTGGTAAACTCAAGTCCAGGGAAGTAATATAAATCACCAAGGTCCTTGGTGATAAACTGCTGTCCAAGAAAATCCTTGTCCACATGGATCCCTGCACATCATCCCTTGTAACAATGATATCATCAATGTAGATTGGTATAGAAATTGTACCTCTTTGAGTCCTTTGAACGGACAATAAATGATTTGCAGTCGATCTTATGAAGCCGGCTACTCTATCAAGTTCGAGAGCTTTTGAAACCATGCTCAGGGACTTTGCTGAAGGCCATATATAGTCTTTTGAAGTCTGCAAATCATTTGACACTCCCCCTCAACAACGAATCCTGGTGGCTGATGCATGTATATACTTCCTCCTGCAGGTCAGCATAGAGAAAGGCATTCCTCACATTAAGCTAAGATAAAAACCAGTCATGCATCACTGCACCTGAGAGTAGAATCCGTAGTGTAGAATGACGAATCATGGGAGAGAAAGTGTCATGATAGTACAACCCATATGTTTCGGTGAACCCACAAACCACAAGCCTTATCTTGTAGCGATCAACGCTGCCATCTGCTTGGTGCTTCACTGTGAACACCTACTTGCATCCCACCACATATGCCTCTGTAGGAGCTGTAAGACGACTCCACGTACCGCGTGACTTTAATGCGACCATCTCTTCCTCCATGACAAGGCACCATTGACTGTCTCGCGTTGCCTTCTGGTATGTTCGTGGAACCTCTACGACTGAGAGATCCACTACAAACATCCTGAAATCGTCTGAAAGATGTCCCAAAGAAACATGGGTTGCGAGAGGATACATAGCACGTGTACACCTCCGCTTCTACAGAGCAATAGACACATCAAGGTCTTATGCACGCTCAACCTGTGAACTAGCCTCCTGAAAAGGCACGTGGCCGTCATGTCTAGTAACTTGCTGCATAGAAAAATCACTAGTGCCATCAGTAGAAACAATGTGCTCAGAACATACCTGGGATGTGTTGTATGATGGGGAAGGATCATGAGCAGGGGGAACAATGAGAGGTTTGCGAACGTAAAAATATGGTAAAAACTGAGCCAACGTACTAGGTGGCGGTGGAGGAGGAGCCACATGAGGTTGTGAAGATGCTAGAGGTGCTGATGGGTTGGAGGTGGTAGTGACATAGAAGGAGGCATGTATACCTCCTCTCCAGAGTTAAATGAAGTCAGCCTATCACATGTAGGAGAAAAATATATGACGGACTCGAAAAAAGATGACATCAGCATTGACGTAGAACTTCCTTCTATCTCGGTCGAAGCAACGGTACCCCTCTTGGATCTGATAGTAGCCTATGAAGACACCAGTGTAAGGGAGAATATGTCCTTCTCGGGAAACACAATCGAGAAAGGAACATTCTCTCCTAAAATTGAGGACGACATGCGGTTCACCAAGTAACAAACAAATCTAAGTCGAATAGATCCTTTTTGTCTCGCTTATGTATTATTCTTTAATAGAAAAAAGAAGGGCAAATGAAATTCTATTGCAGAGCCGTATGCATAAAAAATGCATGTATGATTGTTCAATTCTATCTTTTCTTCTTGGCATTTTTTATTCCTTTCTTTTGTTTGATCAACTATACACTTGCAAAATGTGCTATATGCACCGTATTTTTCGATGAATTTATTTTCTATTGTTGAGATATTATTTATCTTTCCATATTTCTATGTATTTTCTTTTTGTCTTCTATCTATTATGTAATTTGCCTAAATAGGTTTCTCCTCATAATAAGTGAACCCTAGGGTCTCATGAATAAGCAATTCATTCATTTTTCTCTACACGTAGGAAGAGGCATGCATGCACTATGCATCCTCTTTCTTCTCATGTTTCCCTGGCATGACTTTCTGGGGATTTTCAGAGGTTTGTTGTTGGCTTGTTAGCTGTGTAGATATTGAGATCCTATTAGGAGGCTTTGCAGAGTGGTCTGTGGCATCTGGCTATGGAGGAGGAGATGACCGCCTTATAGTCTCGTGTTACGTGGAGTGTCGTTTCCGCTCACCCAGGTGCTTCTATTGTTGGCAGTAAATGGGTGTTTACAGTAAAGCACCGTGCAGATGTTTCCGTGGACAGATACAAGGCCAGATTGGTTGCTCTCGAGTTCACCCAAACCTATGGGTGGATTATCAGGATACCTTTTCTCCCGTTGCGCGTCACTCTACACTGCGCATTCTTATTACCGTTGTTATGGTATAAGACTTGCCACTTTTCCGATTAGATATCGAGAATGCTTTCTTGTATGGGGATTTGCAGGAAGAAGTGTATATGCAGCAACCACCAGGGTTTGCTGCTGAGGGGGAGTCCAGTATGGTGTGTAAACTCCACAAGGCCATATATGGCCTTAAGCAAAGCCCAAGGACTTGGTTCCAGAAGCTCTCAGAGTTGATTGAAAAATAGGGTTTTGTCAGATCTACTGCAGATCATTCTCTTTTTGTTAAGAGAAACCAGAGAGGTACTGTTGCTATTTTGGTCTATATGGATGATATATTGTTACAGGCAGTGATGCCCAATGTATTGTGGCAGCTAAGTATTTCCTTGGACAACAGTTTGTGACCAAGGATCTTGGCAAGCTGCGGTATTTTCTTGGCCTCGAATTTGCAAGAAATCAGCAGGGTATGGTAATGACGCAAAGGAAATATGTCATTGATCTTCTATAAGAGATGGGTATGACAGGATATATACCTACTACTACTCCAGTGGATCCCAATACTGGGATATATGATGATGACTCTACGGAGATGGATAAGAAACGATACAAAGAGCTGGTAGGGAAGCTATTGTATATCACTATTACCAGACCTGATATATCGTTTGCTATCAACATGGTCAACCAGTTTATGGAGCAGCCTAGGCAGGCTCACATGGATGCATTCAACATGATCTTGAGGTATTTCAAGTCTTCTCCAAGTGCAAGACTTCTATTCAGGAGAGACGCGTCTCTTGCAGTATCAGGATGTGCCGATGCAAACTATGCTGGGTGTTCCAAGGACATGAAGTCTACTTCAGGCTTCACTGTGTCTGTGGGCAGCTCATTGGTTTCATTGAAGAGCAAGAAACAAACGATTGTGGCCAGATTCATCACTGAATCGGAGTATAGGGCCATGACCTAAGGAAGCACAGAAATGATGTGGGTCAAGTTCATTCTAACTGACCTAACTATTGAGGTGCCTCTTCCTATGCACCTCAAATATGATAATCAAGCTGCTTTATTCATAGCTAATAATCCAACCTTCCATGAAAGAACAAAGCGCATTGAGGTTGACTGCCACTACACCCGTGATTTGATTCATAAGGGTTTTCTATTCACTTCTCATGTTGCTTCAAGCGATCAGATTGCCGACATGTTTATCAAAGCTCTTGCAAAGGGGCCTTTTCACCGTTGTTCCAAGTTGATCATGATAGATATATATGCTCCAGCTTGAGGGGGATTGTTGAGATATTTATATCTCTTTATTGTTATCTTGTAATTTTCTATTTCTTTTGTCTATTTATGTAATTTTTCCCTTAGAGCTTTTCTCCTATATAAGAGAGCTCTAGGGCTACAGTGAATGCATCTCTTTCATTTCAATCCTTTCCACACATGTCATTGAACTTACATTCTACATACTATGTCTTAGTTCTACTTATTCAGGAACTATTACACTCCACAGTGACGGAGACAGGGGAAGGGGGGCTTGGCCGCCCAAGTTTCTCAACATTTTTCACATTGTATAATTAAATTCAATAAAAGATCCAATGCCATTTATTAAAAAACACATTTGTAAATACATCTTTTCCTTGTAATCATCAAAATCTATAATATACAGAGTAATTGCACTCCATAAGATACCAAAAAAGGATGTAGCCAATCAGATTACATACAACTTATGTGTTACCAAAGTTTGAAAAAATTAAAAACGGAATGAGGCTGTTTCCCTGAATTCGAGACGAGGCATAGCCTCGAGGCGGTCGAGGCGTAAGCCTCATTTTACTAGGATAAATACCTATAAAACTATAATAAATATATACTAATGAAATTATATATATTTTTGACTACCATATGATAAATGGGGTTGGGGAAGCTGCACCCGGGGGTGTAGCTAACTAGCTGCACCCGGTCATTTTTTTCATTGATTTTTTGTGCTTTTGAAATGAAACCTAGGGGATTTAAATGACCATATATCACCATGATATTGTACCAATTTCAACTAAATTCGACACTTCTATCATCTCCATCAAGACTATCACATTTTAACGGTTTCAGAATTATTGAAATTGACCCTATCTAGATGAGCATGTTAGGAATGTTTGTTTTGCATGAAAAATGAAATACATATTCCACTCAATAAACTAAGTAAATCTCCATAGGTTTCCTTCAAAAAAAATAAAAAATCAATGAGAAAAATGCCCGGGTATAGCTAGTTGGCTGCACCACCCGGTGTAGCTTCCCTTTTCCTATGATATATATCACTATAATATATTCACAACAACAACAACAACAAAGCCTCTTCCCACAATTAAGTAGGGTCGGCTACATGGATTCTTCACCTCCATTCAGATCTATCTTGCGTCAGTCTCGAGCTTATATCCAAAAAATTACAATCCCTTCGTATAGTCTCTATCCAACAATTCTTGGCCCGTCCTCTCCTTCTCTTAGCCGGCTCAACATCCCAACACTCGCATCTTCTAACTGGTGCATCAGCCGAACTTCTTCGCAAATGACCAAACCATCTTATGCGGTTTTCTCGCATCTTATCCTCGATTGGAGCTACACCAACTTTCTTTCTGATTGCATCATTCCGAATCCGATCTTTACATGTGTGTGTCCATACACCCACCTTAGCATTTTCATATCTGCTACAACCATTCTCTGCTCATGTCTCTGGTTCATAGACGAACATTCAAGATCCATAGAGCATATCAGGTCTCACGGCTGCTTTGTAAAACTTTCCTTTAATTTTTAAAGGAATTTTCTTATCACAGAGAACAACAGAGGCTCCTCTCCACTTTAGCCAGCCTGCATTTATTCTATTAGTAACATCTCCATCAATTTTCCCATCATGTTGCAAAATAGATCCCAGATATCTAAAAAAATCTCTCTTCCGAATGCTATCGTCACCAATCTTCACCTCGATTCCCTCACCATTGCTTCCATCAAAGGTGCACTCCATATATTCCGTTTCTCCAATGCATGTCTCCAAACCTCAAGCTTCTCATTTACTCCATCTCTAGTCTCGTCAATCAACACAATATCATCAACAAATAACATACACCAAGGTAACTCATCCTGAATGTGACTTGTCAACTCATCCATAATCAAAGTAAAAAGAAATGGTCTCAAAGCTGAACTTTGGTGTAAACCACTTTTGATGTCGAAATATCCAGTCTTCCAAGACGAGGTCCTTACACAAGATAAAGTCCTATCATACATATCCTTTATGAGGTTAGTGTATATGATAGGTTCTTGTCTCTTCTCCAAAACTCTCCACAATATCTCTCATGGGACAACATCATAAGTCTTCTCCAAATAAATAAAGATCATATGGAGGTTCTTCCTTCTAGCTCTATAAATCTCCATTGTTATCCTCAGCAAATGGATGGCTTCAATAGTTGAGCCACCTGGCATGAATCTGAATTGGTTTTCTTTTACTTTGGAAACTTGCCTCAACTTTCTTTCGATCACACGTTCTCAAATTTTCATAGTGTGACTCATCAACTTGATACCTCTGTAATTTGAATAATTTTGAATGTCTCCTTTATTCTTATAAAGAGACACCACGATACTCCTCCAATCTTCAGGCATTTTCTTGCTTCGTCAAATGACATTGAATAGATTCGTAAGTCAAGTCAAACCACGCGTACCTAAAACTCTCCATACTTTTAAAGGGATGTCATCCGGTCCTACACCTTTTCCATGTCTCATAACCTTCAAAGACTCCTCTACTTCCTTTCTTTGTATTCGTCTATAGCTTGCACGATTCAAGTAACTTTCACTACTAGCTAGATTATCTAAAGTGATCTCTCTATTTCCTTCCCTAATTAAAAGTTTATGGAAGTATTGCTCCCATCTAGTCTCTATATCCTTCTGAGTAACAAGCACACGACCTTCCTCGTCCTTAATGCATCTCACTTGAGAAAGGTCTTTGATCTTTCTTTCTCTTGCTTTGGCCAACTTGAATATATACTTCTGGCCCTCTTTAGAGTCAAGATTTTTATACAGAACTTCATAAGCTTTTGACTTAGCTTCGCTTACAGCCTTCTTTGCTTCCTTCTTCGCTATTTTGTAGTTTGTGACAGTTTCCTCTATTCTATCCTTAGACATAGCTTTAAAGCATGCTCTTTTAATTTTTAGCTTCTCTTGCACCCCTTCGCTCCATCACCAAGCCTCCTTTTGAACTGGAGCTCCTCCCTTTGACTCGCCTAGCATCTCTTTGGCTACCTTTCGGATACAAGATGCTACTGCCTCCCACATCTCGTTTGCACTTCCGCTACAATCCCAAAATAAGTCTTCTAAAACATTCTCCTTGAAGCTCGACTGCTTCAGTGGAAGATTCCACCATCTAGTTCTAGTGATATGAAGAACCCTCCTTTTCTTTATCGGCCCTTTTATTTGCACATCCAGGACTAACAAGCGATGTTGGGTTGTCAAACTCTCTCCTGATATTACTTTGCAGTCTTTACAACACAACTAATCTCTTCTCCTTTACGCAAAGTAATCTGTCTGTGTTCTAGTTGGGCTACTCTTATAAGTAATCAAATGCTCCTCCCTCTTCTTGAAGAGAGTGTTTGCTATGAAAAGATCATATGCCGTTACAAAATCCAGAATGACTTTTCTCTCGTCATTTCTATCCCTAAAACCATGTCCTCGAACACTAGCATACCCTGAAGCATCTTTTCCCACATGCCCATTAAGATCTCCACCTATGCAAATCATCTCTCTTTGTGGGATTCCTTGTAAAATCTTATCTAGATCCTCCCAAAAAGCTTGTTTAGTCCCTTCATCTAAACCAATTTGCGATGCTTGAACTAAGATGATATTCAGAATTTCTCTCCAAGCACCAATTTTAGCAAAATAATATGATCCTCGAATCTTTGCACCTTAACCACACAATCCTTCAAATCCTTATGAACAGCCACTCCAACACTGTTTCTGCCCTTATCTTTACCTGAATACCAAAATTTAAAGTCTGTATTCTCGATCTCCCTTGCTTTCTCTCCAATCCATTTAGTCTCCTGAAGACATAGTATATGAATCTTCATTCTTTCCATCGTTCCACTATCTCCATCAATTTTCCAGTTAAAGTGCCAATATTCCAACTACCTATCCGCAACTTCCTTTGCGATATCTTTTGGACTAATTTCTTTACTCACATGTGTCCATTATGTGAGAACCCTTGTAAATTTTGGACTGCATCCGAGCGATGATGCAGTGGAACTAGCTTATTTACCCGCATGCGTTCCTCATGCGAGAACCCTTGTAAATTTTGAACTACATCTAGGCTGTGATATAGCAGCCCTTGTCAATTTTTCATTGCATTCGGGCGATGCAACGAGTCGCAAGTAGGGAATTCCCCAATGAAATCTATATGTTTGCTTAAATCCATGTTGAAAAGATCCAACTGTCATGAGGCAACTTTCTAAATAGTATTTTTTTAAAATACTATTTAGGAAGTTGACTCCGACTATTTTACGCTGGCTGTCGGCTACCTAACGCAACCCTCCCCATTTACCCGGGCTTGGGACCGACCATGGCTAAGTTTATCCCTATAATATATCATGAAATTATAAAGATAGGATCAGTGAAAGAAAGATATACAAATATATATGACTTTTTACTAATTTTCCATCCAATTAGAGAATGAATCTGTTGATATCCCTCAGAATTCTAATCATCAAACCTAAGTTGAAGAACTGTTGTATGCACCCCTCCTGCCATACCATACCCCAACAATACCGGGGGGGGGAGGGGGTCTAGGGGGGAGCAGGTGCGCTCCCCACTGCGGGAGTGTGGGGATAGCTCCCCTAACGATCTTTTATTGAAGATTTTATTTCTATTCAGATATATTTTTTTTGAAGTCTAAAACTTCGGGGGAGACACACGGTGGTGTTCACCCCTTCTTTATTAAGAAAAGATGAAAAACATACACAGGGAAAAAACAAAGAAGAGTGTAAGCTCTACAAAGAACCTAGCTCGTGAACCGAGTGGGAGCTAGACCAACAGCCAATCGACAACAAGACGGGCATAAAGAGACAAAATATTTTCTCTGTAAAACCGCTGACCCCTAAAAATAGCTTCATTCCGCCCCAGCCAGATCGCCCAAATGCTCGCCAAGGGACGCAAGAGATCTCTGCGGTCCCTATCCTTGTTAGCCATCAAAGATTCCCAGAACGAAGCCGAGTCGACAGTAGCAATCCAACCCACAGCCTGCGCCTCCCAAATGCCCAAAACCACTGGGCAGGCAAAAAAAGATGGTCCAAGGATTCCACGCCGCTGCCACAAAGAGCACAATCCTCCGAGACCGAGGCGAGCAACCTAGCACATCGATCCCTTGTTAGAAGCCTCTTCCTACGAAACAGCCACAAGAAGATACCAACCCTCTCCGGAAGCTTCAAGCCCCACACAAAGCTGCAGTCACACACCAACGTATCCATCCGCGGCTGGGAGATGGGAGAAATCGCCAAATAAGCCTTCCTCGTCATGAAAGGCCCCCCTCCAGGCCTAGTGATCCCTCCCCCCCGTGGGCCTAGGCGCACCACCAATAGAATCCAAAAGACGGAGCAACTCGTGGAACCGCTGGTCGGAAAGGTTGCCATGAAGGATGGGGAACCAATCCTCCCCGGATCGACAAGAGGCAACAGTCGCATGCACATCAGACGCCAAAGCCAATAACCGCGGAAACATCCGCCAAGTGGCACCACACCCGCCCAACTGTCCGTCCAGAATCTGAAGGTCTGCCCGTCACCAAGCCTCGGAGCAAAAAGGTTAGAATACTTTTGGCCCACTGCCATCACCCCACGCCAAAAAGGTGTCCGCGGCCCAAGACAAACCTCCGCACTAGGCATCGTCCCGCGCAAGTCGTGAATCTTGCGCAAGATGATAGAGCAGAAATCCTCGCTATCACCCCACAGTCTGTTCACCCATTTCAGGAGAAGAGCATCATTGACAGGTCCAGCCGACGAATGCCAAGTCCCCCGTCACACTTACGCTTCGTCACTTCCTCCCAACCCACCAGATGCGGCCCACTCGCAGACGGCCCATTCCTCCCCCACAAAAACCTCCACATCAACTTCTCAATACGCCTGCGGACCCCAATAGGCAGCTGCCAATTGGAAAGACAATAAATGGGAATAGAAGATAAAACCGATCTAATGAGGACAAGGCGACCACCCCTCGAAAGCAAAGCCGAGTTCCAACCGGACAGCCGCATCTCCATCTTCTCCACCACGTTGGACCAGTCACGCAGACGAGTCCTGCCCATGCCCAGCGGCATGCCCAGATAATCAAGAGGAAGAGGGCCTGGAAGCGAGCCCAGAAACAAACCGCAGTCAGCTGCCTCCTCCGCATCCAAGCCAAACGGAACCACCTTAGATTTGTTTGCATTCTTGAATAGGCCCGACAACTCGCTGAACACCTCCAAAGTTGCCGCCATGGCCTTGACCTCGTCTCATCCCCCACCAATGAAAAGGATCGTGTCATCGGCGTACTGAAGGATAGGGATCACCCTCCCGCCACAGGAAAAGCCCATTGAGAGACCACTATCAACCACCTGAGACGTCATCCGAGCAAGCACATCAACCGCCACCACAAACAGGAGAGGCGCCAGAGGGCAGCCCTGTTGCACCCCTCTCCGTGGCTGGAAAAGACCACCAACCAAGTGCCCATTAACCATAACCGAGAAGGAGGCCATAGAGACACAACGACGCATCCATGAGATCCAAATCTCCGGGAATCCCCGAGTCCTCAATACCGACCAAATAAAGCTCCAATCGAGACAGTCATAAGCCTTTGCAAAGTCGACTTTCCATAGCACATCGCGAGTCCCCTCCCTGGCCCATTTCGCAACCATCTCCGAAGCTAAAGCCGTAACATCGGCAATCTGCCGACCGCGGATGAACGCCGCCTGCACCGGGGAAATGATTCCATCAAGCACCGGGGCCAGCCTACACGCGAAAACCTTCGCCATAATCAAATAGAGACCATTCGAAATTACAATAGGACGGAAATCCTCAATACGCTCGGCGGAGGAGAACTTCGGCAACAAGATAATGAGAGCCCTATTGATTTTGTCAAAATCAGCATTGCCCTTACAGAATTCGATAATGACCTCCAAAACCTCCCGCCCCGGCAGCTCCCAAAAATCTTTGTAGAACGCCACCGGGAACCCGTCCAGCCCCGGTGACCCATTAACGTTAAGATCCCAAACGGCCTCCTTAACCTCATCCAGAGTCACTCCCTCGTCAAGTCACCGCAAAGCAGCGACGAGAGAATCTGGGCCCCCGCCCCCGTCCACCGCCAATGCCTTGGCATGCGCCTCGAAGAGAACTTCTTGAAATATTCTACGATCTCCCTCCCCATGGATCGTAGTACATAGACTCCCTTTAAATTCTATCTTATTTGTCCTTCCAGATATATTACATAGCTTATTATGTGACAACCCTTAAAAATAAGTTTACAGGTAATGATTAAGGATATAATTTAAGAGTTTTTGCGGATTCATATGTTTAAGGATATAATTTAAGAGTTTTTGACTTAATTGGACATGTTTAATGGTAAATATGAACATGAAAGTGGCCAAATTTAAGCATTCATCTTGTATATTTATATCCTCAATAACTAGACCTTTATAAACATATGAAATTGCTAATAGGACTAATGATTTATATAAAAAATAATCTGAAAATAAAAATCGTCTCGAGGACCGCCTCGCCTCCGCCTTGAGCGCCTTGAGCACCTCGACCAACTGAGGCGGTCGCCTCTCAGAGACCTGTTGAGGCGGCCGTTCTGGGGCCATTCTAGGCCACCTCGCTTCGAGGCGTATGCTTCGTGCGCCTCGAAGCGTATTTTTTCGAACCATGTGTGTTACCAAATTAGGGACGAGATCGGATATGGATATTTGTATCTATCTACTATTGTATTCGTATGTAGTTGGTCATTGATGTATTTTTTATTTGGGAAAATATGGGTACATATAAGGATATGAATTTTAGCTTTTTTGCATATCTGAATATGATAATGATACCGTTTTTATTTTTTGATTATATTTTTTAAAGGAAAAGAGGGTGCATTTTTATTTTTTGATGATATTTTTTTTAAAGGAAAAGAGGGTGAGGTCCTGAGATGAGACTCACCAAAAAACTTGTATTATATTAAGAACATGATCATACATCAGACCAACATGATGCAAGTCCCCTAAAGTATCCAATTACATTCTTCGCATAAAAGCGTTGACAACGAAAAATAAGTTCATTCCTAGCACAAAATAGCGTCCACAGAATAACAAAAAGCCGTGGAAGTATTCTCCCGCGAGTTATCGTATGTCAACATAATCGAGTCCCAGAATGCAGCACCACAATCCGTCCTGAGCCAAGAGATGCCAGCTCTATCCGAAACTGACCTCGAGGTTCCGCACGTGAAGAAAAGATGGTCCAAATCTTCTTACTCCACCACATCTTTCCCACATGATGTCACTCGTATGGAGGATTCCATCACGTTAAACTTTGGTAAGCAACCTTCCATGCTTAAACAACTACAAAAGGCCTTAATCCTCTACGGAATTTTCTGACTTCAATTGGTCTTGTATTCTCTGTTGGAAAATAGTCTTCGTTATTGATTCAGAAAACCCTAGGCTCTCTTATATAGGGAGAGATCTAAAGGGTAAATTACAGAGAGGTCTATATAAGATAAAGAAATAACGATAAACTACATAAAGAGATAATGAAACTACGAACTATCTCTACACTCCCCCTCAAGGTGGAGCATAGATATCTATCATGTTCAGCTTGGATGAACATCTCTGAAACGGTCCTCTGAGCAGTGGCTTGGTGAATATATCTGCTGTCTGATCTCCCGAGCTCACATGTGCAGTAGATATCAATCCTCTCTGGATCAAGTCCCTCGTGTAATGGCAGTCAACTTCAATATGCTTGGTCCTTTCATGGAAAGCTGGATTGTTGGCAATAAACAATGCTGCCTGATTGTCACACTGAAGCTTCATAGGCAGTGGCACAACTACATGTAGATCTTCTAGTACAGAACGAACCCACATCATTTCCGTGCTGGCTTGAGCCATTGCCCTATATTCGGATTCGGCACTGGACCTTGCCACAACAGTTTGTTTCTTGCTTTTCCAAGAAACCAAAGAGCCTCCAACAAACACTGCAAACCCTGAGGTTGATTTTCGGTCCTTAGGGCATCCTGCATAATCTGCATCTGCACATGCTGAGACAGATAAGTCTGTGCTCTTCCTGAATAGCAGCCCTGACCCTGGAGAAGACTTCAGATATCTCAGTATCATGTGTATAGCATCCATGTGAACCTGTCTTGGCTGCTCCATAAATTGACTCACCCTGCTAACTGCAAATGCAATGTCTGGACGAGTAATGGTAATGTAGAGGAGTTTTCCCACCATTTCTCTATATCTCCTCTTGTCCACTTCATCTGTATCACCATCGTACAACTTCATGCTAGGGTCCATGGGAATACTTGATGGTTTGCACCCATCCATGCCAGTCTCCATCAGGAAGTCTGTAATATACTTCCGTTGTGTCATCACCAAGCCTTGTGCATTCCTTGCAAATTCCAACCCCAGAAAATATCTTAGGGTTCCAAGATCCTTTGTAACAAACTGACTGCCTAGGAATGCCTTCGCCTTCTTTATGCCCTGAACATCGTCTCCTGTAACACGAATATCATCCACATAGACCATAATGACAATCGTACCTGCTGATGACTTCTGGACAAGCAATGAGTGATCGGCATTTGACCTCTTGAATCCATGTTGCTCAATCAGGTTAGACAACTTGTGGAACCATGCTCTGGGACTCTGTTTGAGACCATATATCGCCTTGTGAAGTCTACAGACCATGTGCTTCTCCCCCTCAGCAGTAAACCCAGGTGGCTGCTGCATGTAGACTTCCTCTTGTAGGTCACCGTACAGAAAGGCATTCTTCACATCCAGTTGAGATATGCTCCAATCACGTACCACAGCAACATATAATAGAATACGAAGTGTAGAGTGCCTTGCCACTGGAGAGAAAGTATCAATGTAATCCACACCGTAGGTTTGTGTAAACCCACGGGCAACCAAGCGTGCTTTGTATCTATCCAACGTGCCATCTGCATGATATTTGACTGTGAAGACCCATTTACAGGTCACAATGGATGCATCAGAAGGTGCAGGGACCAAAGACCAAGTGCCACGAGACTGTAGGGCCCTCATTTCGTCCTCCATTGCTAATCTCCAGCATTCATTCTGTAAGGCTTCCTGGTATGTCCGTGGTATATCCACGGAAGACAAGGCTGTGGCAAATCTCTGAAAATCCCCAGTGAGACGGTGAAAAGAAACCTGTGACGCGAATGGATACGAGGCACATTGCCTCTTCTGTTTCCGAATAGCAATCGGAACATCAAGATCATCATCTGCTGTACTGGATGGGCTAGTGTCTGCCTGTACTGAAGGATCCTGCACATGTACCAAATCTGACCCGTCAGTAGTAATGCCATCTGAACATACCTGAGGCGTGATGATCGGCTGCTGCGTAGTCTGAGCAGGACCTGACCGGCGTGTATAGAACATAGGTAATGGTGATATGACAAGCCGTGGAATGGGTGGAGGTGGTGGAGGTGGTGCTGGCATGGAGA
Organism: Ottelia alismoides; assembly: GCA_037367405.1. Taxonomy (NCBI): domain Eukaryota; kingdom Viridiplantae; phylum Streptophyta; class Magnoliopsida; order Alismatales; family Hydrocharitaceae; genus Ottelia; species Ottelia alismoides. The sequence continues at coordinate 662,921 of JAZKJV010000020.1, forward strand.
CCGACCCAAGGGACGACTCGGGTGCTGACGTGGACTCAGGTGTACTCAATGTAGGTGGTGGAGGAACATAGATATCATCAGTGGTAGTGGATGGTACCATTCTGTTACCTGCAGGAGAGAAATACATGACAGACTCAAAGAAAGTGACATCAGCACTCACGAAGTACCTCTTAGTTGCAGGATCATAACACCGGTAGCCCTTCTGAGTTCTGGAATAACCAACAAAGACGCACTTGACTGCTCTAGGAGAGAGTTTGTCAAGTCCGGGAGATAGACGATGCACGAAAGCCACAATACCAAAGACACGTGGAGTCAGTGAAAATAACTCCTTATCTGGAAAAATAATGGACATAGGTATCTTTTCACCAAGGACTGAGGATGGCATTCAGTTGACCGGATAACAAGCAGTAAGAACAGCATCGCCCCAGAAAGAAATAGGGGCACAACTCTGAATCAACAGTGTACGAGTAATATCTAAGAGATGGCAATGCTTTCTTTCCGCGACACCATTTTGTTGTGAGGTATATGCACAAGTGGTTTGGTGAATAATACCCTTTGATGAAAGAAAATGTGAAAGTGAGCGTGTACAAAATTAAAGGGCATTATCTGTCCGAACATATTTGACATTTGCAGAAAAGACATTGAGGACTTCATTAATCAAGTTCTTGATCACATTTCCTGCTTCTGATTTATTTTTCAAAAGAAAGACCTATGACATACGAGAGAAATCATCCACTACCACAAGATAAAACCTGTGCCCCTGATGATCGGGAACACGACTCGGGCCCCATATATCTATATGTAACAACTCAAAAGGGGAGCTACTGCTCCGACTCAGACGACGTGGGAAGCTCGACCTGTGATGCTTTCCCAACTGACATGCTTCACATCGAAACGAAGAACTAGGAGAGATCTGAGGCAGAAGATGGCACATTTTCTGAAGTGGAAGGTGACCAAATCGGAGGTGCCAAATATACGGAGAGACTGGTCCAGCAGAATGAGAGGAGACGCCAGCATAGGAATCCCGAACCAGTCGATACAAACCATTCTGCTCAGAGCCACAACCAATCACCTTGCCCGTGAGTATGTCCTGAAAAATGAGAGAAGACGGGTCAAATATAGCACGACAATTCAAATCCTTCGTAATCTGACTAATAGATAGCAAATTCATTGAGAACTCAGGAGCATGCAGAACGTTCTGTAATTGCAAAGTGGAGTATAGGAAAACCTCCCCCTGTCCAACAAGGGGCGAATGGGTACCATCTGCTATCTGCACTGAACGACCGTGAGGAATGTCCCTGTATGCCTGTAGTCTACCTCTATCACGACAGAGATGATGTGTGGCTCCGGAATCAATAATCCAGTCAGATATATCATGAGGTGCAGTAGATCTACCTGAGGAGCTTGCGGCTGCGGATGAACTGACAGAGGCAGTGGCAGCAATATCTGAGGAGCCACCAGACGAATCACCTGATGCATGTGGCATAATATCTCAGAGACGGGCTACAAGTTCGTCAAATCGACTATCTGCAGTAGAAGTCAGTGGAGACTAGGAGTGCTCTGCAACACGTACCGATGCTGGAAATCCATGCTTCGAATAGCATGTCTCCTCCGAGTGTCCTGTGCGGTGACAATAGGAGCATGTCTGACTGAAGCGACCACCCCTTCCCTGGGGTCCACGGCCACGTCCACGACCACGGCCAGATGGTGGTCCACCTCTCCCACGCGAGGCTGCCATCGTTGAAGGGGGTGGAGTAGAAGAGCTGGAGGAGACTGGAATGCGACTAAGACGTCTGTAAACATCTTCAACTGGAGGAATAACTGCATAAACGAGAATCTGAGATCGAGCTGCATCATACTCAGGGTCAAGAGCCGCAAGTAGAACACCAACCATGGTGACATTTCGAAACGCCTTCTGCTGCTCAGGTGTTGCAGTGAGAGGAATGATACTGTATAACTTCTCAAACATCCCTCTTAGGGATGTGTAAAGAGAATGGAGAGGTCTGCCGTTCTGCTTCATTGTGAAGATGTCGTGTTGAAGCTGTAACATCTTCGTCTCATTTCGCACCTGCGAATATGTGGCGGCAAGAATGTCCCACATTGCCTTAGTAGTGGGCTGATGGAGGACGTCGTTAGCAATCTCCATCGTCAAGGTACCGGACAACCAGACCTTCGCATAGGAATCATCAGCCTCCCATGAGGCATAGATCCCGGTCTTCTCTGCGGGCTCATCCTCGGTAAGAATGTGCTTCTTACCATTCGACTTCATGAGGCTCATGAACTGCATGGCCCAGAGCTCATAGTTAGACCCGTCCATCTTGACTATTGGCGCAGGACCTTTGAATGCGTCGGTGGAGGGCATATCAACTTTTGATTCTGACATACTGCCGCTTGGAGAAGAACTAGGATATGTAGACATGATGCTGAATGTCTACAACAACTGCATCGGATTTGAGTGCGTATGTAGACGTTACACACTCAAACCCATAGAACGGACGAGGAAGGAACTAGGGCACGCCTCACACGAGGCTCACAACCCTTTCAGCGGCTGGAAGCCGCTTAGGAGCCTTGCGCCGGTGGGCTGGAGGCGCTGGGAGGGGGCTGGGACCTCCGCGGCGGTGATGGGCTGGGACCTTGACGACGTGGGCCCTCCGGCGGCGGTGGAGGGCTGCTGGAACCTCCGGCTGTTGGGAGAGGGGGCTACGGCGTGAGATGAGAGGCGGAAGGCGGTGGTGATGCCGAGAAGAGGGGGGGCGGCGGCGGTGATGCCGAGGAGAGGAAGTCGGCGGCGGTGATGCCGAGAAGAGGGAGGCGGGTGGGGAAGGGGGGGGCGGCGGCGGGTGGGGAGCCCTAGGGTGGCTCTGATACCATGTTGGAAAATAGTCTTCGTTATTGATTCAGAAAACCCTAGGCTCTCTTATATAGGGAGAGACCTAAAGGGTAAATTACAGAGAGGTCTATATAAGATAAAGAAATAACGATAAACTACATAAAGAGATAATGAATCTACGAACTATCTCTACATTCTCTGGTGCGGTGACGAGTCACGAAATGCCCTGCTTAAATGCGTGGATTATCGTGCTAAATTATGAATGTGTCGTTTCATTGTTGGCAGGCAATCGGAATCGGTCAAGAAATAACCACAATTATTTAATCGCGTGGTTTTATGTTTATTTTACTTAGACAAGTCTCAAGGTCGAACACAAGGAGGCAAAGGAACAACCTAGAATTTTGTCTATCAAAGTTCGTGCACGATTTTCGAGGCGGCCTTTTTTTGTAATTTTTAATGCAATTTGAGATGCAAAATGCAAATTAGGCCAATTTTAAGGACTAGAAAATGATTAGCGATCAAACGATGTCCGAAAAATGTGAAACTTGGCCAAGATGACAATTACGATAAAATGAATGCACTGTAAATTTTGTAATTTTTGGATGCAAGATGATTTTTTTATGAATTTTTGAATGCAAACAAAGTGAATTTCAATATTTAATTATAATAAATATTAAACCTAATTATTTTCAAGGGATAAAATTATCAAGATCTATCACTAGGTGATGGATCTCAGAAAAATCCTAAACCTCAAAAATACGAGATTTAATACCTACTAAAAAATAAATATCGAAATATGCAAAATGATTTTTAGAGGTCATATGATGCAGGAAATTCAATTCTTTTTGGGCATGATGTAACATACAATTAATTCTACAATCTGTGAATTTTTGGCAATTTTTAGAGCAATGGTTAATTACTTATGAATATTCAAGCACATAATGGGCAAAATATGCAAATTTCCACAAAACAATTAATTAATAGAGGATTAAATGACATATGCCATAATGTAGAGAATTAATTGACAAACATCATGCTATTCTTATGAAGATAAAATGATGCGAAAATGTTGCTCAAAAGAATAAAGGAAGTCAGGGGTATTAATGCAAATTACAATAAATAATTAATAAAGATAATGTAGAACATGGGTATCCATGTAATTACCTAAACCCCTAGGGGTATGTCTGCAAAATGTCCAGAGGGTCATGTGCGTTACACGTGACCTCTGGTCTGGGGGCTGCTGTGCATATAAAGATAATCTGGGGGGGTCTTTACAATTTTCCCACGTGGTCACGTGCCCAGCACGTGACACGTAGGTAGCTAGAGACGTTCCCCCTACGCACGTGCCTCGCACGTGCGTGGGGGCCTCGGGCCTCACACCCGGCGGTGATGCATTGGTGGCGGCGTTGTTCCTGGTTTGCCCTGGTCGACGTGAGCGTTGAAGTGACTTCAGCTGTTGGCAGCGTAGCGAGTAGCGGTCGGGGAAGACGCGACTGAGCAGCGATGACCGTCCTCCGGCCGACACACGGCTAAGGGGACGGTGGGTCGGAGGTGTGAGATCGTTGAAGCTGCCGGTGGCGATGAAGGCGGCGTGGTAGGTTGCTGGACTGCGAAGGATGAAGTTGGCGTTGTCGGAGATGAAGCATCGATGTAGTAGGCTCGACAGAGGAGATCCGGACAATGCTCCTTGAATGTGCCCAGGCTTGTCCAGTTATCCATCCAGAATGTAAAGCTCTCGCCATTGCCCGTAACCGAATGAAGAACTTACCCAAATCAGGGAGGATATGCATGATATCTATCCGGAGTGAGGAAGGATATCTAATAGATGCAACAGTCAAGGAGCCTTGAATTCCATATATTTTCCGAGTCATTCTGTAGACTACGTCTTTACTATACCCCATAATATGAGAGACCATTGTTGGAGTATGTGGTTATGCGTCATTTATATGGGAGATGAGTAAATGGATCACTTCATGATCCATTTACCATATCCAAGTCTTTAGTCCCACATCTACCAATTCAATGATGTGGAGACTCAGTGGGGGCTATATATAGACCCCCACACCCATCGTATCCAGTGAGAAAAGCAATAGACTATCAACCCTTTGAGGTGTTCTCTTATGGTTTTATCCTGCTCCTTAGGGAGTAGGGTTCCACGTAAATCCCACTGTGTTCTTCATGTGGAGAATAATGAGAGAATGAAAGAGTGTGATTTATTCAAGGGGTCTAGGGGTCCTTATATATGACAAAACCCTAGAGAGCTAAAAGGACAAAATACATAAGTGCCCCTGGTAGGGTTACAAGAATTATAGTTAAACCATAGAATATACTACTAACACTCCCCCTCAAGTTGGAGCATATTTATCAGTCATGCCCAACTTGGAAACAATCCGGGAAAGTCGCTTCTTGGGTAGTGCCTTTGTGAATACATTTGCAAACTTAAGATCTGTGTTGATGTGAGGAGTAGTGATCCTCCCAATCCTGACGGCATCACGAATAAAATTACAGTCAACCTCTATATGCTTGGTTCGCTCATGGAACACATGATTCGTGGCAATATATGTAGCAGATTTGTTGTCACAACATAGTGGAATAGGAGTAGTGACAACAATACCGAGTTTTTGCATAAAAGTTAATAGCCACATGATCTCACAGGTAGCTTGAGCCATCGCCCTGTACTCTGCTTCTGCACTGAAACTAGATACACCAGTCTTTTTCTTACTTCTCCAAGTAACAAGATTTACTCCAACCATCATATTATAACCCGTGGAGCACCGATCCTCTAGTGAGCTTGCATAATCAGCATCAACATATGCAATAACATCGACATACCCATTTGCCCCATAGAATGGCCATACCCTGGTGATTCCTTCAAGTATCGTAGAATCTGAAGAACATCCTGCCAGTAACTGTAACGAGGTTGCTCCATGTGTTGGCTAGCTCTGCTCACTGCATAAGAAATATCTGGTTTGGTGACAGTAAGGTTAAAAAGTTTCCTAACTAGGCTTCTATATCGAGTAACATCTTCGAAGGCAGGATCAGAGGATGTGAAATGTTTCTTAGGGTTTACAAGAATACCATCGGGCTTGCATCCAAGTAATCCAGCTTCAATAAGGATGTCTAGACAGTATTTCCTCTGTGAGAGATGAAGACCCTCTGTAGTGCGTAGTACTTCTATGCCCAAGAAATAACGTAGTGGACCAAGGTCCTTGGTCTCTAGTATCCCTTCATCATCATCCCCTATGATAACCATATCATCCACATAGACTGCAAGTATAACAGTACCAGTTGTTCATCTTCTGACAAACACAGAATAGTCAGAGGTTGTTCTCTGGAAGCCAAGAGTGTTGATCTCTGCAGTAAGTCTTTCGAACCATGCCCTTGGGCTCTGCTTTAGGCCATATATGGCCTTGCGAAGTCGGCATACACACTCCCCCTTGACTTCATAACCCGGAGGCTGCATCATGTATACTTCCTCATCAAGATCTCCATATAAGAACACATTTTTCACTTCTAACTGAAAGATAGGCCATGCCTTATTAGTTTTCATAGAAAGTATAGTCTTTATTGACCCCATACGTGCAACGGGTGAGAATGTGTCAAAGTAATCCACTCCATATGTCTGTGTGAAGCCCTTTGTCGCAAGATGAGCTTTCAACCTGTCAATCGACCCATCTGGTAACTGCTTGGTCATGAAGACCCATTTACACGCCACAACCCACAGGTCTAGTTCCTTGGACATTGCACTAGATCCCACACCCCCTCTAGAAATCAGGGCGTCCATCTCTTCATCCATGGCCTTTCGCAATCCTGAATCCTGCAAAGCACTACGGTGGTCTCTTGAAATAGAAATAGTCATGAGAGCATCTGCATATCGTCTGCCAGTGCAAGATAAACCGGCAGTAGAAGTATAACGCGACATCAGATGATAAGTACATCGTCTCTTAGTTCTGCGCAGAGCAATTGGAAGATCTTGGGGATCATCCGGGATAGCAGTGGGGGGAACACTTGTAGAAGGCATATTTTCTTGCAAGAAAGATACATGCAAAGGAACATCTGCTGGTGAAGGTATTTGTCTACGTTTATAGACAATGGGTGGAGGTGGGAGATCCGGAGGGATATCTGTAACAGATTGATTGAAGAAATTGGTCTGCTTAAAAAAGGTTACATATGCAAAAATATAATTGCGATGACCAATTAGATCATAACACATGAAGCCTTTTTGAGTACAGGAATAATCGAGGAAGACACATTTGATTGCACGAGGAGAAAGTTTGTCCGTAGTGTGAAAGTTATGAATAAAAGACACACATCCAAAGATTCACAAGGGAAGAGGAAAGGGTGACTTAGTTGGGTAAAGTAAAGAGAAGGAGGTTGATCCATTAAGGGTTGGAGATAGAATTCTGTTGATAAGGTGAACAACGGTGAGAACGACATCACCCCAATAGGTCTTGGGAACTTTCATCTGAGTAAGAAGAGAACATGCTATATTTAGGAGATGTCTGAGTTTTCTTTCTGCTATCTCGTTTTGTTGGGACATATACAAACAAGAGGTTTGATGTATGGTTCCGTGGGAGGCAAAGAAATCTGTTAGGTCATGTTGTGTGAATTCCAATGTATTATCAGAACGGAAAATTTGTATACTAGAGGAGAAGATATTCTTGACTTAATAATATATTTTTTTGACAATTTTATTAATCTCCGAGCGCTCATTTAGAAGATAAACCTAGGACAACCGACTATAATCATCAACAAAAACATCAAGATACTTATGTCCACTCTGAGTACGGACCGGACAAGGTCCTCAAATATCACAATGGACTAAGGAAAAAGGAACTTCACGACGAGGCTCAGTATGAGGGGGGAACGACGCATGATGATGTTTCCCGAACTGACACGCCTCGCACTCAAAAGGTTTGAGCATAGAGAGTTTAGGGAACACCAAAGAGAGCTTTGGCAGATGGATGGTCGAGACGAAGATGCCAGAGAAGAGGATCAGTAGAGATTGACGACGCACCAACAAAACCAGAGTCAGAAGGGATGCTTAGATAATAAAGACCGTTCTTCTCATGCCTCCCCCCCACCAAAAATCTGTCTCGTCCGGATGTCCTGAAAATAACAGCAAAACTCATCAAATATAACTCGACAGTTAAGCTCAGTGCACAGCTTATGAATTCATAATAGACTAGGAGGAAAGTCAGGAACGCAGTTAACGCCAGTAAGTCGAAGTTTGGAGGAAAACTCCATGGCACCCACAATAGTAATAGGTGAATGAGCACCATTGGCAACACGAACAGTCTTCACAATGGAAGACGATCGTGAGGAGGTGAGATGGCTACCTTCTCCCGTCAGATGAGTCGATGTACCTGAGTCGATGATCCATGCAGGAGTATATGTAGAGGCAGAGTTGACAATTGTACCTGATGTAGTGGCCAGACTAGCAGGAGCAGATGCAGGAGTGCCACTAGCAGAGATCTGTAACAGTTGTCGAAGGCGAGCATACTCAGAAGCAGTAAAGGAAGTATGACTGTCACTGGAAAGCTGAACATGAGAGGTGTCCACATTATCATAGATGCCATCATAGGAGACAGTCTCGTAGGCACTATTGGCATTGGGAGACACGCCAAACTTTGCACAGCAGCGTTCTGACGGATGATTTAGGCGTCCATAATGTGTGCATGTTGGATAGCGGACAGTAGTAGGATCACGCCCACGGTCGCGACCTGAGTCACGTCCTTACCCAAAATCACGGTCGCGTCCCCCTTGGTAGGTTGAGCGTCCTCGGGTAAAATGTGCAGTAGTCTCAACAGACAGAGCGGGTGAAAGAGACTCAAATTCCTGTAGTCGGCCAAAGATGGTCTCAAGAGAGGGTAGAGCTGTAGCAATCAGAAACTGATCCTTCACCGAGTTGTACCATGGATGTAGTCCTGCTAAGAAATGATACACTTGCCATTCAATGCGTTCTCCTATCTGTTTGTCACAACAAGCAGGTTGGAAGATAAGAAGCTCCTCAAACATGCCTGTGAGGAGTCGGTAGTACTCGGCTAAGGATGTATCTCCTTGATTTGCAGACCAAATCTGTGTATTGATATCTGAGAGTCTGGACTTAGTTGTCTTTTGGAAGTACGTATTCTCAAGGCTCTCCCACGTTGCCTTTGCAGTTTCCTTATAGAGAAGATTGTAGGCTATGTTCGGATTTGTAGACTAAAAGAAAGGTGTCTGCATAAACTTCATGGGATTTGAGTGCGTTTGTAGACTCTATGCACTCTAATCCATTGAGATGGCAGAGAAGACAGCTGCGGGAGATTGCCGGTGAGGGGAGGCGGTGGGAGAGGGCTGGCGGCACCGGGGAGAGGAGGCGACGGGGGCGGCGCCGAGGAGAGAGAGTATGGCGATGTGTGAGGAGGGTTTTAGGATTTTAGAGTTTTGGCCCTGATACCATGTTGGTGGAAATTATTGTCATATCATTCTGAAGAACCCTAGGATGCAGGAGTGCCACTAGCAGAGATCTGTAACAGTTGTCGAAGGCGAGCATACTCAGAAGCAGTAAAGGAAGTATGACTGTCACTGGAAAGCTGAACATGAGAGGTGTCCACATTATCATAGATGCCATCATAGGAGACAGTCTCGTAGGCACTATTGGCATTGGGAGACACGCCAAACTTTGCACAGCAGCGTTCTGACGGATGATTTAGGCGTCCATAATGTGTGCATGTTGGATAGCGGACAGTAGTAGGATCACGCCCACGGTCGCGACCTGAGTCACGTCCTTACCCAAAATCACGGTCGCGTCCCCCTTGGTAGGTTGAGCGTCCTCGGGTAAAATGTGCAGTAGTCTCAACAGACAGAGCGGGTGAAAGAGACTCAAATTCCTGTAGTCGGCCAAAGATGGTCTCAAGAGAGGGTAGAGCTGTAGCAATCAGAAACTGATCCTTCACCGAGTTGTACCATGGATGTAGTCCTGCTAAGAAATGATACACTTGCCATTCGATGCGTTCTCCTATCTGTTTGTCACAACAAGCAGGTTGGAAGATAAGAAGCTCCTCAAACATGCCTGTGAGGAGTCGGTAGTACTCGGCTAAGGATGTATCTCCTTGATTTGCAGACCAAATCTGTGTATTGATATCTGAGAGTCTGGACTTAGTTGTCTTTTGGAAGTACGTATTCTCAAGGCTCTCCCACGTTGCCTTTGCAGTTTCCTTATAGAGAAGATTGTAGGCTATGTTCGGATTTGTAGACTAAAAGAAAGGTGTCTGCATAAACTTCATGGGATTTGAGTGCGTTTGTAGACTCTATGCACTCTAATCCATTGAGATGGCAGAGAAGACAGCTGCGGGAGATTGCCGGTGAGGGGAGGCGGTGGGAGAGGGCTGGCGGCACCGGGGAGAGGAGGCGACGGGGGCGGCGCCGAGGAGAGAGAGTATGGCGATGTGTGAGGAGGGTTTTAGGATTTTAGAGTTTTGGCCCTGATACCATGTTGGTGGAAATTATTGTCATATCATTCTGAAGAACCCTAGGCTCTCTTATATAGAGGAAAGCCTATGGGTAAATTAAATAAGTAGTAACTACGGAAATAAAAAATGATAAACAGTACACCCACTACATAAATCTCTCAACAGGATCGACACTGTTGGTCATCCAAGTAATCACCTGACAGTTGTCTACATGCCAAGTATCATAGTCCTTTTCCGTCTCCTTGAGCGGAGCTTTAGTAAGAACATAGTTCTTTCGCTGACCACCAATAAATACCTTAAAGGATCGAGACCATAACACATAGTTCTCTGAACCCTTGAGTTTGAAAGAAGTACCCTGGACCATCACAGAAGAAGTAGGGTACATAGGCTTGGGTTTTGCAGGCTCCATGGTTGCCGCAAAGGTCAAGAAAAGTAACATAGATAATCCTTGCAGTCTTACGTATCATGTAGACCTAGTAGAGCATTGAATCAAAGGTCCAGCTCGAGTTAGTGGCGATCATCAAGGCCGTGGGGCCGTACGGAGCTGGGCAGGGGCTATATGGGGTAGGGCAGGGGGTCGCACGGGAATGGTGCGAGCGTTGCATCCCTCTGGGTAGCACGAGGCCTCGGGGCAGCGCTGGATGGAGCGTCGCGGGGCGACACAAGGCGGCGCGGGGCCGCGAGGCGGCGAGGGGTCGCGGTGCATCACGTGGATGTGGGGTAGCACGTGGCCGCGGGGCGACGCGGATGCAGAGGAGGGCGGGGCTGGCGGTGGGATTAGGTCAGAACACAGGTCTAGGACTGCTGCTCTGATACCATGTGGAGAATAATGAGAAAGTGAAAGAGCGTGATTTATTCAAGGGGTCTAGGGGTCCTTATATAGGACAACACCCTAGAGAGCTAAAAGGACAAAATACATAAGTGCCCCTTGCAGGGTTACAAGAATTATAGTTAAACCATAGAATATACTACTAACACTTCAACCTTTATTATTTTTCCATGATTCGCTTCCGCATATTTATTTTCTAACATGGTATCAGAGTGGGTTCATTTCTCGTGGATTTATTATTAAAGATTTATTTTATACTTCTGTTCGAGATTCGATTATCAATTTGTTCTTGGAGAATATACAAGTTTCGATTCAATTCTAGGGTTTCGTCTGAAACCCTAGTTTTCCATGGTTCTGTCTAAATCAACAGTGTGCTTCTCCGGTTCCAGTCGCATCCAAGCAGAAGCTGCATCACGCCTGCGCGATGCCCTTTTCCAAAGCGCAACTTCTGTGATTTTTGTTCGGTTTCTAGGCAAGGGGTTTCCAGATCACCCTTGTTTATGTAACTCTACAGGCGAAGTCCTCACATTTGCCATAACTTTCAAGTTCAAGGCAGGTCCAGGGGAAGAGCTCCAGCTGGCGATGGCCGCGTTCTCCAGGCGCCTCTTCCCCTTTGTTGCATACCCACGAGACGGCAACACACACGCCCAGGCAGGCTCCTGGCGCGAGCCCAGGAGAGCAATAGCCCATCGTCGCCCTTGCGTAGGCGGCACGATACGCAGATCCTCCAGGCGGTGCGATAACACTAGGATCTCTTGTCTCCTCCCTCGAAACCCTAGCGAAGCCCTTCATCGCAGGCGGAGGGCTCCCGGGCGGAGAGCTCCCATGCAGCATCGCCGCACCTCCATCTTCTAGGTAGCAAGCCCTCATCGCCATCTCCTCAATACAGGCAGCGCCGCCCTCTCGTCTGCAGCTTCCCCAACGGCCCTTGGCGGCGCAAGGTGGAGGTCGCATGATCCTCACGCCTCTTCCTCCAGCGGGCGACAGCCTCTTGGTACTCCCCGCCTCCCAACGGCTTCTCCCAGGCGCAGGTTCATCTCTAGGAGTGCCCCATCGAAGGGGACGGCGATCATTGAGGAAAGGGGTCTCCACTACGGTGAACCCTAAATAGGGTTACGCCCTTGTGGGCTCTTTTCTTAAAAAAAGGCTAGCTGTTTTAGGCCAAGTAGGCCGTAATTTTTTTTAGAAAAATGAGAGATAGAGAGAGAGAAATGGGGGGGGTCCAGTGTTAAAAAATTCTGATTAAAAAAAGGCGCATACAAAGAAAAACCGTACGTAAGAAATCTAAAAAAAGGAAAAAAATATTACGAAAAAAGAGATGAGTTGGCTATAAAAAAGTGGAAAATAGCAAAAAAATTGCAAAAAAAGGGAAAATGAAAAGCTGTAAAAAACTCGCGATCGACTTATTTGGTTTTGTTTCTTCCCACCTTTGTTGTCTTCTCCCAACTTAGTCGATGTTTGTCATTCCGACCAGTATGGGAGAAAGGAGGATTATTGTATAGAGTCACAGATCGGATCCAGATTCCAAATTCAGATGTCAAATTTCCAGGCCATTCAGTTTCCAGACTTTACAATTCGGATATTCGGACTCGACAATCAGTTTCCGAGTCTTCAGTTTTAGACATGTACATGTATGTGTTCTTTTTTTCAGATGTGCACATGTATGCCATCATTTATCGCGGTCCCCATCATTCTTGTTTTCGGTCAGGGTTTTCATGTGATCCATATGGACTCCAGAGTAGAGTACTATTCCCTATGCCATGTTGGCTAGGGTTTTCATGTGGTTTGTAGGGACTCCAGAGTAGAGTACCATTCTTCGTGCCAGATGAGAGAGATCTAGTTCTCCGACGAGGAGACTTCTTCAGACTCCATTCTCAAGTGATCATGAACTCTAGTACGAGATCCTTCCGAGGTTCCTATGAGAGAGACCTACTTCGAGGTCCCTATGAGAGAGACCCATCTTCAGAGATTTACGTATGGATAATTAACGATGCTCTTTTCGGCCTTTTCAGAGATGGAGCAGCTGTCCACATTGTTGTGGCGGGCCAGAGTTCTCCGTAGGGACTCATTTCAGTTGCAGTGACTCTGACAGGCGCAATACATAGCACATGCTCTCCGACAAGGAGATTAGTTGACTCACACTCCATCCCATTCATCCTTTTCAACTGCACGACATGAGAAGCAACATCCTCGACAGCAACCGACAGTTGTGCACGTTGAGTTGATATTGTCTGTAGAGTCATGTAGCGTGAGTTGAGTTTTCTTTCTGTTTGTCCAAGCTGACCATTGCATGCTCCAGCTTGAAGGTGAATGTTGGAGTATTTGGTTATACACCATTTATATGGGAGGTGGGGTAAATGGATCGCTCCAGGATCCATTTACCACATCCAAGTCTTTAGTCCCCCATCTACCAGTTGGGAGATGTGGAGACTCAGTAGGAGCTATATATAGACCCCCACACCCATTGTATCCAATGAGAAAAGCAATAGATTATCAGTCCTTTGAGGCGTTCTCCTGTGTTTTCATCCCGCTCTTTAGAGAGTATGGTTCCACATAAATCCCGTTGTTTTCTTCAATCTTTATTCTTTTTCCATGATTCGCTTTCGCATGTTTATTTTCTAACAACCATTTGGAGAGGAGGGCCCTATTCATGTGTTCAAGATTAAGTATCCCAAGCCCGCCGTCAGCCGTTTTGCATGTCATCACTTCCCAGTCAACATGTTTAGTCCATGTTTCTCTCCTGTTTACCATCTGACCAGCGAAATTGCTTCATCGGGCTTTCACCCATTTTCCAATCGGGGCGAACCTCGTGGAGCTGAAGATTATATGAATGGCCGAAAGAACATGCTTGAGAAGGACCAGCTTTCCTCCCTTATTGCGCTTTCCAGCCTGCCAATTTGCTTTCTAGTTTTTTAAGTACCGCCCTCCATTCCATTAAGCACAGACGACTAACAACTAATGGGAGACCCAGGTAAGAGACGGGCAATGTCCCACTCGGGCATCTTAACATGGTCGCAAATTTCATGTACCTCCCCCTGATCAAGGTCAAAAGGGATAAAAGTTGATTTATCTCTATTAATCTTTAGTCCCAAAATGTCCCCAAAGATATCCATAATAGATGATGCCCTTCTCACGTGTTCCACCCCTTCAGATAAGAAGATAACCATGTTGTTTGCATAATGAAGAATAGGTATTACAATGTCTTCGTTATTGTAACATGTATATAGCTCGCCATCAGCCGCCAGCCTTATCATTACAACCAAAGTGTCTGCTGTAATAACAAAAAGCAGGGGAGCTAGAAGACATACCTGACGAACCCCAGGTTGTGGTTGGAAGTAACCACCCTCCGATCGCCCGTTCACCAAGACAACATGTGACACATAAATACAAATGCGGGAGAGATCAAGAAGATGCAAGATCGTTTATCTGCCTGGCTAGCCAAGCATGAGATAATTCATAGATCTTTGGGCTTCGATTACCAAGGAATAGAAACTTTACAAATAAAACCTGAGGGTTGTAATGCAACGTTTTATCCATGAAATCCACGTAGGTGGGAAACCTCTCTTCTCTAAAGACGCCCAAAGAAAGCACCAATCCACTTAGTCATACGCCTTTGAGAAGTCCACCTTCCATAAAACATCTTTCATCGGATTCCTCTTCCAATCAAGCACCATCTCGGATGCATGTACCTAGCCATTAGCCATGGATCTCCCAGGTATAAAGGCATACTACTCTGGCAAGATTCCATAAAATCCTTGCCATTTTTTAGGATATTAATATAATATAACTATTTTTTGTATGCATGGATATGGATATCCATATTAGGATATTGATATAATATAATTATTTTTTGTATGCATGGATATGGATATCCATATTACTATCGAATATATATAGGGTCATATGGGGTTGCCCCATCCTATTTTTGTCATTTTTTTTATATTTTGAAAAATATCATCATGTATATTCACCCTATATCCCTCCTATATGTCATTCGAATTTCGTCAAAAACAGAAACTCCTATGCCCTCCATTAAAAACAGGTACGATTACAGCAGTTCTAAAAAAATGAAAATGTACTAAGCCTTCTCCCACTATAAGTAGGGTCGGCTACATAGATTCTTGCTCGAATCCATGGTGAAAGATTCAACTATTTTTTACGCTGGCCGTCGACTACCTAACACAACCCCTGCAAGAGTGGGATTTGAACCCTGGTCTTTTGTGTCGTAGACAACAGTTCTAAGACCGTTAAAATTACCCGTTCTAGATGAAGGGAATAAGAGTCTCTGTTTCTGCCGAAATTCGAATAACATATAGGAGGGATATAGGGATGAATATACATGGTAATATTTTTCAAAAAAAATAAAAAAATTTGCGGAGGCAGCCATGTTGGCTGCCCCCAGAGGGCAGCCCCATTTTTCCACATATATATATGTGTGTGTGTATTTTGTATAAAGCATACGCAAGTTTGTTAACATATTTCAAAATATATTACTCGGTTACACTTAATATGTCGCATCTTGAATTCATTTTCAAATCTACGAATAAAATATATCCTTATGTTATTTAATTATTTGTTTTACATGTAATTAAATATTGTGATTTTTACCCGACAAACCCTATAATCTTTGCCAATTACCTCTACGACCTTTGAAACATCTTAATTCCTCCCTCGACCCTGTAAACTTGCTCCGTCTTACGGCACGAACCCTACCGTTAAATTGAAACATCTTAATTCCTCCCTCGACCATGTAAACTTGGCTCCTTCATCCCATTTTTAATTTTTTTGAAAAATACTTCCATGGATATTCATAACTATATCCCTATATTTCGTCGTTCAAGTTTCATGCGAAATAGATACTCCTACGACATCTATCCAGATGGGGTCGATTTCAACAATTCCGTGACCGTTAAAAAATGATTGTCTGGATGGAGGTCGTAAAAGTCTTGTTTTACACGAAACTTGAATGACATAATATATAGATATATTGATGAAAATCCATAGATTTAATTGAAAATAAAAAAATGAGAAAAATGGGGTGGGGGGAGCGTTACTCCCAGGGACAGTCCCAATTTACCCTTATATTTAACCATGCTCGTTTTGTATTTAATGATATTTATTGCGATATTTGGTATCCACAAAATATATGTTCTCATATCTATATCAATATTGTAAAATGGATAAAAAATGGTAACACGGTATCTATTCATCTATTCATTTGTATAGCTAGTTAGTATATCTTTATCAGTTTTATGGTATAGATGTTGCATTTACATATACTAACAGATGAAACAAATATGTGTTGTTACCATTAGAAGTGACTATGAATATAAAAATATAAGAATGAAATAAAAATAATAGTAGAATACTTTATAGATTAACATATATATGGAATAAATGGCTTATCATCGTATAAATATACTATATTTATTTCATAGCAATCATATCAAATAAAATAAAAACTATATTCCTTTGTTAGATAGAGTTAAATAAATCTAGAACTATATATTATAATAGAGAATAAATACGGACATCGACATCTGAAAATCTTGAATTGATCTTTATCAGAAAATTTTTAAAATGGACATAGATAAAAATGTTAAAATCTATATAAAAGTTATTTGGTAAGAAATTCTATATGGATGTGTCTACACTTGTTTGCACTCCTACGTGCAAATCGTTATGCATTAGAAAATGTTAAATTTGATGATATTCCTTACCATCAACCTATTCTAGGTGTATTTTGAGAAATGGAAAATTCTGTGGGGATGTTTGAGGTAATTATACAATATTTTGAGGAATAGTTATGTGAAATCGTACATTTGTTAGGCTTATTTTTTTGAAAATCTTTGCAAACATTATTGAAAAATATCTTATAAAATGTTTCTTAAATTGTATAAGCAATGAACTTCAGTAAACACTAACAACTAAAATGACATAATTATAAAATAAAGTAGGCAAATAATGCCCCAAGGCAAAAAAATCCCAGCTTCGTCCCTGCACTCCAGAGCCTTTGTTTGAAGCTCAATCTTCCAGTTGACTCTATCTTTTATTTCTTCCACTAGAACAATATCATTTGCGAACCTTACGCTCCTAGGTGTCTCTCCGTGTATGTGCTAGTTAATTCACTATAAGCAATGTAAAAAGTGATGATACTGATAACAAAATGATCCAACGGCCTAGTTGAGTCCACACATGAGATGTTGTTAGGTTATATATATTTTGTATTAGGTCGATGTACAAAATATGCGCCAAATACGCGCATACACGTCATCTTGCTTCCACGAAGCATTGTCCCCAGTTTTGTCCGTCAGCTTTGGCTTTGTCAGAATGTGCTCATTGATGAAGTTTTTTAGACACTAGGGAGGGGAAAGATGGAGCGGTGGTGGAGAGCTCGAAGGCTGGAAGCGCAGGGTGTCTCGCTGCATGGGGCTTTACCGGGGAGAGGCTCGTCGCAGGGGGACGGGGGGAAGGCTTCTTCGCGAGGGGTCGACGCTGGGGTGGCGCTGGAGTGGGGGCGCGAGGAGGGAGCTCGCAGCGGGGCGTTAGTTGGGGGAGCGAGCGGGGTCTCGGAGAAGGGGAAGTCGGTGGTGTACTGGGAGGAGGGGGAGAGGCAGGTCGTCGGTGGTGGTGCGGAGCCTGCCGGAGGGGGAAATGGGGAGTGGGTGCATGTGTCACATAGGAAGCCGGAGAGGAGGTGCTTCCGGTGTGGAACTAGGGGGCATGTTGCCTCGTTCTGTCCTTCCCCGCCGAGATGTTTCTCTTGCGGAAGGCCTGGACACCGCCAAGCTATGTGCATGTCTGCTCTTGTGTCTATTGCGGCTGAGGGTCCTACGCGTGGCTCGGCTCGTCAACGCGGGCATCGCATCGCCTATGCAACATCTGTTCGTTGGGGGGGTCCTAGCTTCGCCGAGGTGGTTGCGGGTGTACTTCCACATGCAAGTGTAGCTCAACATGCGAGTAAACCTAAACCTGCGGTGGGGGGAGTTGGTTCGTTGACCTCTGAGGAGGTAAGGAAGGACGTTCGGGGGTCCGATGTGCATGCGCTGATCGGTTTCGCGGTGAGAGGTGTTATCTCGGTGGAGGCTTTGAAGACCCACCTGCATGGGTTCCTTGGGTCGTGGTTCATGGGCGATGTTGTGAAGCTTGATGATCGAAGGTGCTGCGCCCGTGGACTCTCAACAATCCACAGGGTTCGCCTTCTTCAGAGTGGTGATGTTGGCAATATCTGCTGGAGAAATCTTCGTTTTGCCGATGGTTCCTGTACGGAGGTGGTGGTCTGTGTTGCAAGGGTGACAGGCGTTCCTTTCCTATCCCGGACGGTAGGTTGCTTGCGGAAGGCCCTTAGGCGGTGGGGCACGGTTCGTGCGGTGCTTGAAGACGGGCTCAAGCCAGGCTCACCACACGATGGTGTTGTTGGAGTGTAACAGGGCCTTCTTGGACGGTTTGCATGGTCGGAGTTCTGTCGCGGAATTGGAGGTTGGTTGCTACACGTTCAGAATCGAGCTACAGATCATTGAGCCTCCACCGCTGGAGCTTCCAAGGGAGAACGTCGGTGGGTTGAACGGCGACGTTTCACGTACCGAGATGACGGTTGGCTTTCCGAGGGGAGCTTTGGGTGGAACGGCGTGCGAGGTTGATTTCACGCGACCTTTCGCAGGTTCGTCTCAGGTACCGTGCATGGTTTCCCAAAAATTCCCTTTGCCTACTGACGTGGAAAGAGGGATAACTGTATGGTCGACGCCACCATGCTCTTTGCCGCTGGATGTGGGTCCGAGAGCCCGAGTTGCACGCGCGGACCCATTCGCAGGTCCGGTCACACCGTTTAGCTATTATTCAGTTACGAAGGGCCTATCAGATTCGGTTCTTACTCGGGTTTTCTCTACATCTTCGGGCTCCGCTGATCCCTTGCCATACGTGGCCTTCTCGGCCTCGCCGGCTTGGTCCGTCCCGTGTGGAGGGTCCGGGGGTTCGTCCCTTGATTATCCCCCGCAGTCGTCAACTTCCTTGAGCAGCCCCGTCATGGCAGAGGGGAGGACCTGGACCCAACCATCGCCAAGCTTCGGTCCTGCACTTTTGTCATCGACCGATGTCGCCAATGACCTCTGTCGTGATGATGTTGCCACTACTACTAACATGTTGCCGAGCACCAACATGGGCACGGATCAATCTTCTGAGGGGACAAGTGACAGGAAGACTGGTAAGAGGTACAGAAGAAGGAATAGGTCCAGATCTTCCCGATTGGAGGCGCAACCTTTCTCGACTTTAAAGATTACCGTTGCGGAGACCGCGGGGGTGGCCCACATTCATGGGAGGCACGACGGTCCCAAATGAGAATTCTGTCTTGGAATGTTCGAGGGCTCGGAGACCCGAGCAAGCGGAGGACTTTGGGGTCGAGATTCGTGGAGTGGGGATGCGACGTCGTTATGCTACAAGAAACGGAGCTTCAATCTGTCACGGGCGACCTTTGGAGGTCTTTTGGTGCGGGGGGCATCGATCAATTCAGAGCAGTGGATGCGGTGGGCACTTCTGGTGGGATGCTGGTGGCGTGGAGATCCTCGACTCTGGCTTTCGACTCGGTTATTCGCGAGAGACACGTTCTGACGGTCCTACTGGTATGTACGGATTCCTCTTTGTTGTTGGCTGTCTCATGTGTCTACGGTCCCTGTTGTAATGTGCTGCGGGGAGAGGTTTGGGAGGATCTTATTGAGGCGGGCAGGACGATCGCGGATGTCCCTTGGCTCATTGGGGGGGACTTCAACGTTACCTTGAGGACTTCTGACAGGCCCGGGGGCGAGGGGACAGGATCCAGGGTCGGTCGATTTTGCGGGCACTATTGATTCCTTGGGTCTTGAGGTTATGGATGCGGAGGACGTCGCCTACATGTGGAGAAACTCCAACTCGCGCTCGCGTATCGATCGTTTTTTGGCATCACCCGAGCTTCTGGAGTCCTTCGCTCTTTCAGTTGTGGGGGCCAAGCCACGGACTTTATCCGATCACACACCAATTGTTGGGAATCAGGTGATGCCCTTGCGCAAAGGGGGCTCTTTAGGTATGAAAAGTGTTGTCTAATGGAGGAAAACTTTAGGGAGGTGATGGCCTTTCATTGGTCTAGCGTGGTTGTTTCTGGTTCCGCCGCGTCTCGCTTTGTTCAGAAGCTAACCTCCTTGCGTGTAAGGTTGTTTGCCTTCAAGAGGGAGTCTAGGACGGCCAGGTGCGCAGCGAGGAAGGAGGTAGATGATGTGATTCGGAGCTTTGATGCGTTGGAGGATCATAGAGAGCTCTCGGTGGATGAGTTGGCTTGTCGCGTGACTTCTCAAAAACAAGTTGCCATTGAAGACCGCAAGCGGGTCACGAAGTGGAGGCAGAGGTCGAGAAGTGTTTGGCTGCGGGAGGGGGACGCGAACACGCCTTACTTTCATCGCGTAGCCAGTAGGAGACGTCAGTCCAATGCGCTGCGATCGATCTCAATTGGTGGGGTCCACGTGGAAGGGAACAAAGAAATGGGAGAGCTATTATCAACCACTTTAAAGACGTGTCATCGAGGACGATATCGAGAATTTGGAAGTGGCTTGGCCTAGGTACAACACCTGTGGTGACCTCCTTTTGTGACATGCTCACTCGCGATGTG
Source organism: Ottelia alismoides (assembly GCA_037367405.1). Classification (NCBI taxonomy): domain Eukaryota; kingdom Viridiplantae; phylum Streptophyta; class Magnoliopsida; order Alismatales; family Hydrocharitaceae; genus Ottelia; species Ottelia alismoides. The sequence goes on from JAZKJV010000020.1 coordinate 683,665, forward strand.
ACCTTGGAGGAGATTAAGGATGCGGTTTGGGACCTGAATGCTGATGCCGCTCCGGGGCCAGATGGCTTCCCGGTGTCTTTCTACAAGGACTTTTGGGATTTGGTTAGCTCTGAGGTTTTGGAGGTCGTCTCTGAATTCTGTTCGGGCAATGCGGGCTTTGAAAGGATTAACCGCGATGATCATTTTGCTCCCCAAGTCTTCGGCGCCGGATGCTATTGATGACTACCGTCCTATTGCGCTTTCTAACGCTTTATATCTGATTACCGCGAAGGTCTTCGCCGTTAGATTGAGTTGTGTTCTTGAGAGCACTGTCTCCCCACTGCAATATGCTTTTATTCCGGGGAGACAGATCTCGGATTGCCTCACTCTCGCATCTGAGATCATTGCGGACTGGCAGAGGAGGGATAAGCGCGGTGTTTTGTGGAAGGTGGACTTTGCGAAGGCTTACGATAGCCTTGACTGGAGGTTCCTTTGGTCGGTGCTGCGGAGGAGGGGGTTTCCGGAGAGGTGGATCACTTGGATGAGGCGTTGTGTGACAACGTCTTCTTTTACGGTCATGGTGAATGGTCGCCCGGAGGGGGGCTTCTTCCAGCCTCGGAGGGGGGTGCGCCAGGGGTGCCCTCTTGCTCCTATGTTGTTTGTCCTCGCTGCGGACGTCCTGACTAACATTGCGCTTCGTGCGGTCAACTGCGGGCTTTCAAATGGATACTCGAGGGAGGGGTCACTGGTTCCGCTCCTACAGTACACCGACGATACTCTCTTCTTCATTGAGGGGGGTGGGTTGCGGAGGCAAGTGGCATGGCCGTGGCTCTGGAAATCTACAGTGAACTATCTAGGTTGTTCAAGAGTGCTGCTAAGTCGAAGGTCGTCCCTATCGGTCTTTCTGTGGATGAGGCCGCTGCTTGTGCGTAGGCATTAGGGTCGGGCTGCAGTTCTTTACCGATGGACTATCTGGGGATGCCCTTGGCTATGGGCAGAACGAGGACGAGAGTTTGGCTCAGAGTTGTGGAAAAGGTTGAGGTGAGATTGGCGGAGTGGAAGACGACTGTCTTATCGAGGGGGAGGGGCGATTGGTCCTCCTCAAGGCGGTCCTTTCCTTCATCCCGATTTATTTCCTTTCGAACCGCCGTATACCAAAGGGAATTAGAGACCGGCTGGAGAAGCGGATGCATGGTTTCTTATGGGGCAATCATAGGGGGGAGTCGAGGGGCATTCACCTTGTTGGGTGGGAGGATATTACTTTCAAGAAGAATCAGGGAGGGCTGGGGGTGAAGTGTCTCGAGCAGATGAACGAGGCACTGCTTCTTAAGTGGGCGAGCAGAATTTGGGGACCTGGGAAGGAACTTTGCTGTACCGTGTTGCGCAAGATCTACGGTGTTGGGGGGGCACCGCCGAGGCTGGATGCTCACATGGACTCTCCCACTCCCTCCTGGAGGGGGATCGTGGAGGTTTTCTCCAAGAATGTATCTTTGTTTAGGCCGATCCTTGGTGGGGGCGAATCCTTCGCTTTTAGGTCGGACGATTGGACGGGAGGGGGACCCCTTTGCTCGCGGTTCCCGCGATTGTTTGCTCTTGCTGAGGACAAATTTGTGATGGTTGCGGCTTGCTGGTCGGATGGAAATTAGTGTCCGACCTTCTCATCTAATTTCTCCGACCAGAGACTGGAGGACTTCTTGGCGTTGCTGGATGCTATCAGGGAGGTGGGGCGCCCAACGGAGGGGAGAGACCGCCGGGGTTGGCGTGCGGGTCCGTTCACGGTTAAGAAGGCTTTTGGGGCAATCTGCAGGCCACCGCCTTCCCGCTCGGAGATTATGATTCGCGATTGTGCGTTCCTTTGGGCTCTCAAGCTACTTGAGCGAATTGGTTTCTTCTTATGGATGTTTCGGAGACAAAGGCTGATGACGAGGGACCGGTGTGCTAGGCTTCTGGGATCCACCTCTGATAGGTGCCTTCTTTGCGAGGAGGCGATTGAGTCCGTCGAACATCTATTCTTCAGATTCCCTTAAGGTGATTCAGGTATGGCAGGGGACCGGTCTGGCATGGTGCTGCGTTGAAGATCTCGAGGCGTTTTGCGGCTCGCTGGTGGCGAATAGGACCAGATCAAGGAGGGAGATGATTTATCCTCTGGCCGTCCTGTGGGCTGTTTGGCTGGGAAGGAATGCCTTACTTTTCTCGGGCCAGCGCTTTTATAAGGAAAACGTGGGGATTCATGCCGCGAGATTAGTGGAGGAGTGGGTTTTGTAATTGGTCTCTCCTTTTGACGTCGTGTTTGTATTTCCCTCTTATTTTTCTGTTTTCGCTTTTTTAATAAAAGATGGGGCGAACACCGACGAGTGTCTCCCCCTATTTCAGGCTTAAAAAAAAAATGAGCCCCTCTTTCCCTGGATCCCTTTACATGATTTCTCAAAGAAGAGTATCATGGGTCTTTTCTAAATTAATGAAGACCATATGGATGCCCTTTCTTATTCTAAAAACATCCATCAAATGCTTGAGAAAACACGTGACCTCAGTTGTATGCCTACGAGAAAGGTACTGAACTCATTCGATACAATGGGACTTTTTGTCTACAGTTATTCTTTCCCATAACTTCACTGTATTTAATTTAATACCTCCATAGTTTGCACAATTTCCATTCATTTAGTATTTCTTCACGAGATAATACTGAATAACCTTCTTCCGAAAATCTTTTAAACATTCACAGGAATGTCACTCGCTCCCACTGCTTACTCAAACTTCATAAATTTAAATCCCACCTGACATTATTTCTTTAAATTTGCTGATAACAAGGACGATTTATGTGATACTGAGAATCTGCCAGCTCTGGAAGTTCGATATTGACATTACCATTTTCTCATTAAAAACCTACAGAAATAATTGCTTTACCTTGACTTTATATCATCAGTAACTGCTAATATCTTTTTATCCTCATCCTTGATGCACTTAACTTCTGTAAGATCTTGGTCCTTGCTCCCTAGCCTAATTAGCTTGGAACTATTCTTACACATTTCTTTCAGTTAAGTTCTCATGTGAATGCTTCCAAGACTCCGTCTTCGCTTTACTAATTGCTTGCTTTACTTCTTATGCTTGCCAAGTTTTCTTTCATGGAAAAAACTTTGAATTCTTTATTTTCAATTTGAAGTACTTCTTGAACTTCACTCCACCATTAAACTTCATCCGGTGCTGATGCGCGTCCCCTGGGCACAAATTTATTTCCCAACTTTTCAAAATCAACTATCCGTTTAGTGCCACATTTTATTAGTGTTTCTAAGAAGATTCATGTTTCAATTTTTGTAGCATCTTCTCTATGAAGCCTTTCCCGTTGTAAGTTTCTACCAAATAGTTCTCCCCTCTATATACTGTTTGTTTTTGTAGCTTTCTTGTCTGTACATCAAGAATTAAAAGAGAGAAATGATCTCTTCTACATGCAAAAATAATCAATTTACTAGAGCATTCTTACAAGTAATCAAGTATTTATCTCATTTCTTAAAGAAAGTATCTGCTACAATGTAGTCTCATACAATACAGCAAATTCAGTCTTTTTCTTCTCATTATTACCATAATTATGGCACCATGTAAAATTGAAACCTACAACACATCTTTCCCCACATAGCCATTCAATCTCCACCCAAGTAAACCATTTCCCTTTGTGGAATTCCTTGAAAAAACTCGTCCAATTCCTCCAAAAACTCTCATTTTATTCTTTCATCCTAGACAATTTGGTGCGCATATGCATAAAAGGATTCAAGATCTCCACCTCCAAAATCGCTTTAACCATTATTATTTGATCTTAAAATCTCTTTACTTTTACCACATTCTCCTTTGATCTTTGTATGTAATAATGCCAACTTAATTATTTTAAGTAAATAAATAAATGAAGAAACATTACTAGATTTGCATACTCTGTAACAAGCATGGAACTTTTTTCTTTAAGAAACATCGGCTATACAATTTATTATTGGTCTTCCCATTCTTGCAATTTGTGCATGCCACTTCAAAGTGGTGTGAACCAGACATTACTATTTTGTTGTAGTCGTCCGGTACTCTCAGAACCATGCGCAATTAGATTAGTATCCTTGGAGGAGGTTCCGTTATATGTATATCTGTCACTGCTGCATCTTGAAACCGTTTCAAATGAGGCTTCTTTGATTTAGGCTGGATTGTCCACTGCAAAAGAAGTGTCGTGTCCAGCGGCAGTGATATATTATGTAGAACATCCAACGAGACATCTAGAGCTATATACGTCATGTTCATTTCATACTAGTCATATCCCAGCTGAGTTAGATCTATGTTTGCTCATGCTAAGAGGATTCCCCATTTTCATTTCACATGCTTTTCACTGACGAATCTGATTGTATATGATGTGTATAACACTGTGTTACCTTCTGTTGATCTGATTTTTGTTTTTTTGTTTTCCCAGAGGCAGTTTATTTAGGTTACTGCATCGTCCCAACCCTCAAATTGATGAGAGGCAGAGACTGAGAATGGCGCTTGATGTGGTATTTTTTTCTTTACTGGTTCTGTAACAGTTGGATTAATCTGAATTGACTAACTTTTTTTCATGAGAAGCTTTGTTATCTAACGTTCAGTTATACAGGCAAAAGGCATGAACTACTTGCATACTAGTCATCCTCCTATTGTTCATCGAGATCTGAAGTCCTCAAATCTTCTTGTGGACAACAGTTGGGTTGTGAAGGTATCAGGCAATGAATATTTTTAACTTGCTCCCTTTTGTTCCGTTTACTTTATTGCTGACATAATAGTATATTCTAGTGTTTAATGCGTGACGTACTTATCAATGTGATAACAGTCCTTAGATGTAACTGAAGTATTTCGGTGACTTTTATGTAGAAAAGAAATTCATAGTTTTGTCTATATTGTTCTGTTGCTCAAAAAGTTCAAGAAATCAGATATTAGAGTAGATTCTCTACAGTTTTTTTGTTGCATTTCTTTAAGAAGAAAAATTTTTGCATTGCATTTGTAGACAGCCAGAGATTGGTCTCTCTGCTCGGCTTGACTGGGTAATTGGGTCTATCAAAAATTTCTGGTGAAAGCAGTCTGTTAGATAATAGTCTTTTTATCACTTGTTCTCCTCTAAGATATTGCAATATCATTTATGCCCCTCCCTTTTTTGGAATATCAATTCAACCTCTGACTTCTTTCACAATGATCACTTGTGCCCCTCGGGTTAGTTGCTGTCAATTCTCATCTTAAACGGTTGTTAATTTTGTGGACACAAAGGTAATTAATTAAAAAATGAAGGGTAAAAATACCTTTTTCTTCCCCAATTCTTCTTCCTCCCTCCCACCCTTCCTCCTCCAACCACCCCCTCCTCCAAGCCCGCCTCTGTCACCGCCCCTCCCCCTCCAGGTCCTCCTCTGCCGCCCCTCCCCCTCCAAACCCAATCCATACTCCAATGCCTTCTTCGTCGCTGCCACTACCCCTCTTCCTCCTCCTCGACCTCCTCCGCCTCCACCCCTCCTCTCTGCCAGCCCCTCCTTCTCCCCCGCCCCATCCTCCCTAGCTCCGCCCATGCCATCCCCTCCTGTTCTGACCACCTCCTCCTCCCCAACCCCGCCCCCTCCAACCCCCCATCCCCCCTCCGTCCCTCCATCCCATCATCCGTCTCCTCCTCCACAACCCCCTGCTCCTCCTTCGCCCCCATCCCCATGCTCCACCTCTGCCCCCTGCTCCTCCTCTTCCTCAACACTTGTAGAGGATATTCCTCACAGGCTCTGGCTCTCCTCCTCCCCACCCCTGTCCGATCTCTGCAACTCCAGGTATGCTCCAAGAACAAAGCAATGTTGTTGTTTTTGTTTCTCCCAATCCTCACCACCTTCCTCCTTGTGCAAATCCGAGCCCAACCCAAGTGGTGTGAACCTCTAGTTGCGGCGAGGTTCTTCTACTATTCTTGCATAGGAATGGCTTCAACGGGATCGATTGGGACTTCTCACTAATGGAGAAGCTTGTGTTGAACGTTCCAGGTTTTGGAACTGCATTGAGGGCTCGATTGATATAACAGAGGTAGGGACAGAGGATGTGTGGGATGATGAAGGAGGCTGGAGGGCATGGGGAGGAGAAGGGGCCGGAGGAGGAGGATTGGGGGGAGGGGAGGTGTTTGGATAGTTATTCTCTCTTAACTGCACCATGGTTTGAAAAAAAATCATGATTAAGTTCAACTCATTGACGGTTAAAGTAACAGAAAGGCATAAGTGATAGAACGACAAGAAGTCAGGGGTACAACTGATATTCCAAAAAATGGAGGGGCATAACTGATATTGTAATATCTCAGAGGGACACAAGTGATAAAAACCCTAGATAATATATATTCAAAACTAGGAAGAAATTGCAATATTTATCGTGTTTATGAAATTTGGGCAAATTCTACCCATTAATTTGACCTCATTGGCAAGGAAACCTGTCGATTGAACTGACTTTTTGTTTGAAAAATTAAACTCCAACTTTATTTTTCAAACTTTTTTAATTTAGGGTGGGGATTCAAGCGTTTGGTGGAACGTGGTGGTTTGTCCAGGCATCTGAATTGAGGTTCATTCGTTAAATTATATGTTGGGTGGACCTTGAGATGGATGCATCTCAATATAGGCCGACTAACATGTTAGCTCCTGGCCGGTACATGTTCATCCTGACCATCAATGGGATCGAAGTAGCTGTAAAATTTGAAAAAAATTTCATCCATTGCTGCTATCAATTATCAAACTATGATTTTTTGCCTTTCAACCTTGGGTTCTATTCAATGCAATTTCTATAACACAATTATTGTGCAATTTAATGTGTTGTGCACTTCCTATAACGTGATTATGATTACAATGACATTCATTATTTCTTAGGTCTGTGACTTTGGGTTGTCCAGATTAAAACATCACACGTTTCTATCTTCCAAATCAACTGCTGGAACGGTACACTGTTCTTTTCGTCATTGTCTTTATGTCATTTCTTAGGTCTTTGAAATTGTAAAATGGTTGTCTTTAGGTCATTTCTTAATCCATCGTATTGAAAATGTGTAATTTCAGACGACATTCTGTATATATCTAGTATTAGAGCACCTTCCCTCAAGGGTGCACATGTATTTATCTATAGGTATGAGATTGTGATCCCTTCTTATTCTTCTTGGCTTTTGTACTACTGCAGCCAGAATGGATGGCACCAGAAGTATTGAGAAACGAGCGGTCCAATGAGAAGTGAGCCCATAATCTATTCTTTGTTCAATTTGAAATTGGCTATATATCTTTTTTTTGTCAAAAATAAATCAAGAAATAATGTGCCTGTGAATTTTGACGCTACATGTTTTTTTCCTTAGGTGTGATGTCTACAGCTTTGGTGTGATTTTGTGGGAGTTGGCAACATTGCGCACACCCTGGAGTGGTATGAATCCCATGCAGGTAGTTGGGGCTGTTGGGTTCCAGAATAGACACCTTGATATACCAAATGAGGTTGATCCGATAGTTGCAGAGATAATTCACAACTGTTGGCACAGGTACACATCTTTATAGAGTGTCATAAATTGGCATCAATTTAGCATCTTTGGAGTGTTAGAATTCACGATGTAGTTAAGATTGTAAAAAAGTGGGAATAGAATGGTTTAGAGATGCGTGTTTGTGGAGTGACCAAACACAGAATTAGCAAACGAACTAAAGTGCTCATAGTTCAAGCCGCGGCATTTCTGACAAAAAACCGAAGATTCACCGATGTCATTGTCCTCCCACTTTTGCATTTCTGAATTCATTTCTTGTTGAGTTCACTAGTCTTCCCTTTTCTTTTTTTTTCGTTTCCATTTTATAACAATCTTGTAGCATTTTGGCATTGGCGGAGACGATTACCAGTTTTACCTTTTTTACATGCCCTCCAAGCAGATGTTCTTTCCTGAATCTAGGGGTCACGAGCATTGCTGGGAAATGAAATATTGTGTATGGGTCCAATCTCAATTTCTACCTATTATTTTCACGCAAATCGTCTCAGGTGGTCCTGTACATTTTCTGGCACATTCACCTGTGACCTGTATGCAATGGCCTTGTGACTTTTACATAAGGGTGACATGCGGAGGCAAAGAAAATTGAGAGAACCTATAGAAGGAAAACAATGTAATTGACGGATCGGGGAATGCTTAAAAATCCAGTTTTGAAATTACCGCCTTGCATTTGAACTTATTTGCATGCCCCCACATCTGAACATGGTCATTGCACGAGGGGTAACTTATCATTTTCTTTTCTCAATATGGAGGAAATGTTTATGATTTGTCAACTAATTCAAGAATGGTATTAGATCCTCTATAAAAAAACATCTGGTGGAGTGGTTCCCGCGTAAAAGCAGGAATGCTCATTTCTTTTCTAATACACTTGCTAGCTTCTGCAAGTCCTGTGCCACCCATTAGATGTTTTTATCTATAACATACCCCTTTGTTCCCCATAGATTCAAGAGCAGATTTCTTTTTACATCTTGTATCTATTTTGTATTTCTTGTCTCTATACTATACTTATTTTTGTCTCCTCCCCTCTGCAGTGAGCCAGACAAACGACCCTCCTTTGCGCAGCTCTTGGGTCCGCTGAAGCGGTTGCAGAGGTTGGTAGTCCAGAGCGACTAAAATACGGAAGATGGGGGTTAATGTGGTTCATGTTAATATCCATTAGCTGCATGCCTTAGAGGTAGTTTGTGCAAAGTCCAGAACGTCGGCGGCACAACAGCCTGTTGCATAGTGTATACTTCAACTGTAAGAGTATAGTATCTTCGCTTTGGGCTGCAAGTGCTGTTCAAAGTTGAAGCCCTAACCCAGCTGAGATGGATACCATTTGGTCTTGGCTAGTGAAGCAGATGTATTATACCTCCGATGCCGTGCAAAGTGCGGTGAGGAAAAAGCAGCTGAAGAGTGTGGTGCACCCTCTCGGTGAAGAGTAGGATTTGCACCGAGATCATAGGCATGACAACAAACAACCTTACCATATTTTAGATTCCAAATCTCAGGGATGCTGGCCAAAGGTCATTCCCTATACCCTAAACATGTATACCTGTGCCTTTAGTCTGTACTTCATCATAACAGTTGTGGAAAGAAAATAATGCACCAAAGTGAAAATAATGCCAAACAGCATCTTGTTAACTAATCAGTTTCATTACTCTTCGCCAATCATAGTCACGGGGCTTGGTGTTCCCTTATTCTGTTCATCCAGGTCAAGTCGAATTCGGGACCTAAATCCATAGACAGGAGCGTGCCTCTGTTCTAAATTGTCCAAATTCATCGCATGCTACGGTAAAGTTATATCAGGTGGTTGTTTCTATGGTTCATACAGGTGCAATGTTTTAGAAGGGCAAAAGCAGAGTCCTGATCGCTCGATCATGTGATCATGGCGTCTCCATAGATATGAAAAATGGGCCTCGAAAATGCTGGACTACAGCGAATGTGGCCCATCTTTCGGGCTGCCAGGTCCAAGTACCTCCAAGGAAGTAGTGTTCCTTTCTCCTTGGAAGAACTTGGAATCACATGACCTCCTTAGGTCCGTCCAAAGCTTTTGCACATTAGATAATCTGCTTCATTTGAAGCTTGAAACACCATTGCCCATTTGTTTCATTTGAAGCTCGGATAGTCTTTTCGCATTTTTATAAACTTCTTGTTCCAAGAGGTTGTGTCCATCATTTCAACGGATCACAATGGCCCATGTCCAAGGACTCGCCATGACATCAGGTGTTTAAAATGTACAAATAGAGACAAAGGCTGTACACGACGACATGGGCTGTGACAGTATATCATTAGCTATGACTTATATAATGCAACAATTAGATAGGATTTTGAAAAATAATAACGAGTAAAGGTTGTTATATGATCCATCTCTAATGATATAGCAACGATTATTTCATTAATTTCAACTATAAACAATCACTTCAGAACGAATATTATCGTCAAAAATATTTGACAGCGGACGATTTGGCGACAGATTTCGGGAAAAAAAATTTCACTGTAAGCCACTTTATTCTAGTGGGTTAAAGGGTTTAAAGCTGGCATGCCATTAGTTTGAAATCATGGTACATATAAAGCAAGTGTATTTTTCTAAATCAGCTATAAAAGACGGGTTATTTGTACCATTTTATCACTAGCATTTCTTCTAAACTGATATCAGCAATCATTGGTATCACTTTAAGACGTGGTTACAATTTCAGCTACGATGTAAATCTCCCAAGCCATTGCATACATAAATATATGGGTTAAATAGGGTTGCCCCCTGGTGGAGCTAACTTGGCTCCCCCGTGCTATTTCGTCCGATTTTTTTTATTTTTTTTGAAAATTTCTTCCGTGAATATTCATCACTATATCCATATATTATGGTATTAAAATTTCGTGCGAAACAGAGACTCCCACGGCTTCCATCCATACAATCATTTTTTAACGGAAACAAAATTACTAAAAACGACCCTTCTGGATGGAGGTCGTAGGAATCTCTGTTTCGCGCGAAATTTGATGGTATAATATATGGATATATTGATGAAAATCCACAGAAGAAATTTCGAAAAAAATAAAAAAAGAGGACGAAATGGTGCGGGGGAACCAAGTTAGCTCCCCCGTGGGGCCAGCCCCATTTTACCCTAAATATATAGCTAGTCAGATGGCAATGCAGATTGTTCATTTTGTACGAAGGGCTTCGAAAAGAACATGGAAGATGTGGTTGTGATAGATCGAACACAAAATAATGATGTCTCGACCAGAACACGCAGACGCAGTGTCCCTCCGTGTGTAGTTCTATTATTTCCATCCAATGGCCCATCACGGAACAAGACAATGGTGCAAATCACAGCCGCTCACACATTGTCCTCTTCGTGAACATCAGGATTAGACCTCGCAGTCCATCGATCGATTTAACCGGAGCTTAGTCTATTGCAACATTGATTAATGTCCCCGTCAAATTGTTCATCTCGTGCCAAAAGAGTAACCGTCTTGTGTTTATTGGGGTCGGATGTAACAGTGACGATCCTCTGCTGTGGTGTTGTACCTGCTGTACGCACCACAGCCGCTCGATCAAGATCGAGCGGCTGTGGTGGGTACAGCAGGTACAACATCACAACACTGGTCCCCTTGATACGACCATTGAATATGTTTTAGCTCAAGTTAGTTGAGTAATAATTCTACACTCTAATAGCTAATTCTCAAACCTTTTGAATATAAGATATTAAACTATTTTTGAGCTGTTATTACATAACCACTTTTATTTGCGATGTCCTCATTATGATATGGCTTGTTACTTATTTTCAGAAACAATGACGGATGCATACTTCATGTAGCATTTTTCCCATCTCTTTGTAAACTCTCGGTAACCCTTTTCACTAATAAAGGAAACTCACTCGGATTCCATTTTGCAACTTCATGTGTCTAGTATTGTAAGCTTCGGCCAAAACCACGTGCAAGTTTCCCTGGATGTAGCTCGTCCGTGTTTATTTGTAAAGCGCTTATGACAAGGAGGATATTAAGAATTAAATTGTGGGATATTGTAATACAACAAATATAACCACATATCTAATATATACAATGTTTGAGAGTAGGCTATAAAAGTGGGCGATCATTATTTGGTAACTCGAATTTAAACATTTTGGGTGGTTATTAATGAATCCCATTGAGCTCAAATCCAACACGTGGTTAAGGCTAGTTTTTTTTGATAATATTTCGAGTTTAAACTTGAGATATTAGGGCTAATATAATTGTACGGAAATCACCTCATCTTGTCTTGGTAGTTTTAATCTCACACGTCCATCCTTCCTGAAAATGTGAATTTCTATAATCAAAGAAAGGTGACATCTTATTTGAAAAGACACACATATTATAGTCCCAACTATACCTTATCTCTCGATTTTAAATAATATTTTATTTTTTTCCTATTTCAAATTTTAACGTAATGCTGTCTTTTTTTTCGTTTTCAATGTCTGAACGTCGATAAAACGTACTCATGGATCAAGGGCAGGCTTAAGTCAAAGTACCACGAACATAATGAATATGGAATTATGTATGCCTTATGCTCGTCTTTTAACATCTTTCTCCTCGATTTCCATGTGCCATGAATCATGGAGTTCGTTTGGTTGGTGGTGTGCTCGGAACTATCTCGGGATAACCCGGTAAACCACCCCACAAACCTGTATCGAAATTCCATCACAAATCAATGTGACATCACATTACATTCCTTATTCCAACCCTCTATCAACCCCCATAACCATCCAAACAACTACTATTTACAGGAGGTTACCCCAACCCAACCCAGCAACCAAACTAACCCTTAGCTAATGATCATGCCATTTTCCTTTTCCCTATTCATTACCAAGCCTGATTGCAAGTTGACCTAGATAATAATAATAATAGAAATTGCATGGAATGGAATTAAATGGTCTCCAATGCATAGATAGATAATGCCAAGAGCATTGAAGGTTAGACAGGTAGGCTAATGCAGCAGCACACTCTCCCAACCTTCTCTTGTCCCCATCTCTCCCTCATAAATATATAACACTCACATCATTTGGCTCTCAGCAATCAAAACCTATCTCGATCTATTCCTTCTGTCCTCTCCTCGTGCAGTCTGATTTGCACAGTGCAAGCAGAATATCTATCTTTCTCTCCCCTCTGTAAAAAAATTGGAAAATCATAACCCTCGGAGCTTAGTTCAATTGTTACTAATTAAAACTTGACTTCGCGAGAAAATATTAAATTAAAGTATCAGTGCATGATTCAGTAATAATAACCAAAAGCGTCAGCTTATGTACAAATTTAAATGGGAAGTTAAAACTCGGCTCACATGGTTATTGGAACTGTAACAAATTAACCAGAAAGCAATCACATTACGTGAAAGGTGTGCATTAATGCATGCAAGAACCTGCAACATAAAATATAATCTCAGATCTTATTCTAACATATATGCATGCAACATAAAATATAAAATGGATATCGTTGCTTTCGGACAGGATCTGATGCGGACTGTAGATTCTAACTTGAATGAAGTGTTTCCTTTCGATGGATTAACTGTTTTCGTAATTGATTTTTAGTTCATTAACAGGATGGATAATTAAATTTTTTTACTTCACTTGAGAATACTGACGTTGGAAACTGAGGCTGACAAAGTAACGTTGTTTCCGGATTCTGTTATGTTTAATTAGTCCTGTGATATTGATATTTTGTGTCGACCTTTTGATGGTCCAATGTGTGGGAGCGGATCCTCTACGGTGCAGCAGGGATCTGCTGTAACTCGAGAGTGAGCTCGAGCCGCTGATCGAGATTGAGCAGTTCACACGGTAAGGGTTCATAAAATCTCTGATTTCGTGCGAACTGCTCGATCTCGATCAAGCGGCTTGGGCAGAGTCCAGGGTTACTGCAGAGGGTCTCACAAAATCTCTGATTCCGTGCGAACTGTTCGATCTCGATAAAGCGGCTTGCACAACAGAGGATCCACTCGTCCAATGTGTTTCTCCTGCTGCTTAAAAAAATATGTATATTCATAAATTCAGAATCCAAGATATGTATCCAGAAGTCTGTCATGAGTGAATTTGTAGTAATTAAACTTTCTCATATCTAAAATATATAATAACTTTATAATTGTTTCAGATAAGCAAAAATTACTGCATGTAATTTGTCCACATCGATAATTTCAGTACTCCATGAGTAGTTTTGACAGGTAGAAAATATATAAATTACTTATTATCTTCATCGTGATTCTCATCTGAATCTACGGATGGTTTAATTTCTTTGGAACTTCCCTTGTATATAAATATATATCTGGTTCTTATGTTGTTTCCGTGATTATCAACAACAGTTTAGACCTATAATTATTCAGATTTTTGGGTTTGTTAGAGGATTAAACACAAAACGAACAATGCAATTAATAATCCAAATCCGAGTTAGACAGACCAAATAGTTACTCCAAGAACATAACATGTATTTTTTCCAACAGGGAAACTAACAATTTTTCCAGCATGGAATTTGTACGGACTCCCTTTACAGATACTACTGATCATACATTTATACAATTAAGGGTGTCTGTTGAGCCAATCGAATCGAACCAACCTAAGTAACGTTGGCTCGAGCTTGCAGAGCGGATCTTCTGCAATACTGTAGAGGTCTGTTGTACGGCCGGAACCGACCGATCATGATCGAGCGGTTTACACAGAAAGAGCCACCAAAACCCCGAGCGGCTCTGGCTGTACAGCGGACCCTGTTGTACAGCTGATGAGCCGGTCTCTCGAGCTTGATCTCAAAGATGCTAGCTCGAATATGCATTTCATGTTATCTTATCGAGCTAGGGTTTTGACTCGAACTCTGCTCGACAAGGATTTCAAGCTCAAAGTGTAGCTCGAGTTTGATTTGATTGCTTGATTTCGTAGGATTTAAACAAATATGAAGAAATTATCGAGGAAGTTGTCCAATTGCACTCGAATTGAGGTCCACATATTTACGATCTTAGACAGCGAAGGTGCCACCCACTTCCAATCCATTTTGCCCGATGGTGACAGATCATGGGCGACATTCTATAAAAATATCTATGATGTGCATATCCATATAAATGAGCCATTGATGAGCAAGGTGACGAAGAAAGGATCAAGGCCAATCTGTGATGCAAGTTGGAGGGGTATAGCTCATTAAGTATAAATCCTATAATATTCTCTATGTCCTTTGAAATCTAGATCTTGACCTTTGCATCATACATTCAAATAGGAAGGGACCTATATCACATTATCCGTGAGGGCGAAATGCATGTCGAGATTTACGGGTGATTTTGTTTCGGGAAGATAGTAACACAACAAAGTGTGAGAGTGTGTTATAATTAAGTACGATAGAATACTGCTTGACCATTTTGACTTGAGCGATTTAGATAGTTGTCAACGAGTTCAATTAAGCACAAATTGAATATGTTGTCAGGGCTGTTCTTTCTCGATAACAATACACTTAAGACCGAGATGCATGCTACAGAAAGAAATGTAAAATAATTTCTTGGAAGTTTTAAAAAAAACATAGCACTTGAGAGGGGATTCCTTTTAAAGTGTTATTTGGTCTTCCGCTGGAGTGCAACAGGGTGATCCTCTAGGCTCGCTTCTCTTTTCTCTCGTTCTACACCCACTTATCCACTATATCAGAGATAATTGCAAACTACTTCTTCATGCTTGGTGGCACAATTATTGGAGATACATTTGAAGTGGCCAAGGTTTTAAATATCATCCAACAACGTGGGCCAAACTTGGGTCTAGTTTTAAATATTCATAAAACAGAACTCTTTTGGCCTACTTGTGATGGCGGAAAACTACGCAAAAGTTTGTTCCCTACTGATATTGGAAGACCTTTATTAGGCGTGAAGCTGCTTGGAGGGGCTGTTAGTATGGATCAAAATTTTGTTGAAGGCATGGCTTTAGAGAGGGCTGCTAAAGCGGTGAAATTGATGCATCTTCTACCTCAGTTGAAAGATCCCCAGTGTGAGCTTCTCTTACTTCCTTCTTGCATGGGCCTATCAAAACTTTTATTTGGCTTGAGGACTTGTCAACCCTTGTACATGAAAGAGGCCGCAATTTTATTTGACAGAGGCTTACGAGGATCTATTGAAGATATTGTTGTTTGTGGAGGATCTTTTTTTGGAGATCTACAATGGAGGGTGGCTTCTTTACCCATTCGACTTGATGGTTTGGGGCTACTTTCAGCTGTGGAGGCATCTTCCTACGCTTTTGTGGCTTCTAGGGCGCAATCTTGGGAACTTCAGGACCATATACTACGGGACAGTAAAATTCACATTTTGGACTCTGACTTCGACTGTGCTCTTCAAAGGCTTAATGGTTTGATTCCCTCATTTGACCTCAGTTGTTTTTCAAAAAAGGACACCGTCCCCCCTAAGACCCAAAATGTTTTGGCGAGTGCACTTTTTAGCAAAATAATTGTGGATATGGATGTGGTATTTAACATGTCCGTTAGACAAAAGGCAGTTTTCCAGTGTCTTCAAGCTGATCATGCCCAAGATTTTCTCCTTACCCTTCCTATAGACGGACTTGGACTTCACATGTCACCGGTGGAGTACCGCAGTATTCTCAAATATCGTCTGATGATTCCATTATTCCCTACCGATGAGGTTTGTCCAATCTGTCGCAAGGCATGCTTAGACAATTTTGGTGATCATGCAATTCATTGCAGGGAGCTCCCGGGGTTTAAGTACAGACACGATCTTGTTAGAGACATTTTATTTGATGTGCTCAGGCGTGCAGGTATTGCTGCTAAGAAAGAGTCGTCAGTGAACTTTTTAACTGACCCACAGGAGGGAAGATCTACACTTAGACCTGCTGATATTTTGATCTTTGGGTGGATAGGAGGAAAACATGCTTGTATAGATTTGACAGGAGTTTCACCGTTGGTGGGGTTGAAGAGCGGGACCTTCACAGCAGGGCATGCTGCACTTAAAGCTTCTTTAGCCAAAGTGGTGAAGCACGAGAAAGCCTGTACGGAGAATCAACATGCCTTCATCCCATTTGGTTTTGACACCTTTGGCTTCTTAGCACCAGAAGCTATTGAACTTTTAAAGAGGATCCAAAAAGTGATAAACATCAATGTGATGGACCATAGATCTATGGATGTAGTGTTTAAAAGAATTGGCTTTGCAATTCAAAAAGATCTAGCGGCGCAGCTTGTTGCCCGCTTGCCTTCGGTTTCAATGTAAACTTACTATTTTAGTCAAATTTTTTTTTTCATACTGGAAGTTGCAAGATTTATAGAAACAAAGTAAAGACCACCGTTCACTGCTCTAATTGGTTTTAAATTATAAATTGAAGTATCACGAAAGGTACCTAATGAATTTTTAATTTGGGATATTTATTACAACACAATTTGGAATTTGAAGCATAATTAGGAGGTTGGATGTCAACGCTTGAGAGAGAAATCATTTTATTTGCTTGTTGTAAATTACATTCCATTCTTCCACATGAGAATCTCAATACTTTAGATTTTAGATTAGTTGGTATTCTATGCAACCTACAGTGCACGAGCACTATAACAAAATAGAGCTATGGTAACGCCTTTATCGGAATCCTTCGTAAAAAAGGCCATTATTAAATATATAACAACTACAAATTTAGCAGCAACCATTAAAATTTTGAAAAATAATTCGAAATAAGCGTTACTATACGGACCGTCATTAATGATATAACAATGATTATGACACCCCTCGTTAAATTTCAAGTATAAAAAATTATCTTACAATGAATAATAGTTATATATTTAACAATGAATGATTTAGTGAATGATGTCGAGAGAAAAATGTCACTGCAGTTTTTTTAGTGGAAATAGTATATATAATCGTCTAATTGTTCACCAAAAAATTCTGGTTTTTTGTATTATATTCATCGTTGGTAATAAGATTTATGGAGTATTAGCTAGCTTTGAAGGAAAGTTGAATTGGATGCGGGAATTAATTAAATGGTGTTACTATTTTTGTTGGATATTTTTTTATGTTGCAACTTACCCGTACTCAGAGGAGCATTAAAGCAGAACTAAATGTACTATTTGAGTGTGGGGGTACTCAGTAGTTAGAAGGAGAATGAATAGGTATGAAAACAGTCGGATATGAATAGTGACGAATGTGAAAAATATGTTACCATATCATTAAAAATGAATACAAATGTAAAACGAATATGAATCGTTTACGAATAATAACATAAATATTTAATAGATTAACTAAAGTATACATGTTTAGGATTCTTTACACATAAAATAGACATACAAGATATAGTAATTTCACAACAACTATATTATCAATGATGAATCCAATCATAAAATATTGTTACACACAGTTATAAATAAATATATTATTATACTTATGTATGAAAACGAATATACGAATACGAATGCAAATATTAGCGAAAGTCAAAATGATATCTATATCCGCATCCGTTTTAAAACGGATATGAATATGAATGTCAAAATATGTATAAAACGAATACGATAGCGGATCGGATACGATTTATATTCACATTCGTTTTCACCCTAAGAATGATGTAATAACCTTTGGTCGAGAGGAGAGCAGATAATCCTGTTTTTTTCTTTTGTGATTTTGATTCCAAAATCCAAACCTTACATATTGAATCTTAGATTAATACTTTACATATGCTTCAAATTTCACTCAAATCGGATCATATTTTCTAATCTAGGTAATATTTAAGCAACTTAAATTCCATTTAAAAAGGATCGTGATCTTTGATTATTAAGATAAAATAGCAACTAATCTTCGATTTGATTTAAATTTGAAGGATATGTAGAGCATTAATCTAAGATTCAATCTATACAATTGAATTTTAAAATCGAAATTGTAAAAAAAATACAATTACAACAAATTACAACAGACGATCTGCTCTCGTGCTTATGATTGTCTATCGAGCCAATCTAATTGACCTGATCAGATCTTCACAATGGAGTCTACACTCAAACTTGATTGATTAATTAATTATATATATAACCACTGGATAACACGACCATTCAACAAGATTAGTCTATAACAATAAAGCAATTTAATATTTATTGTTGTATCCGGTCCTCTGTTGTTAGGCTTAATATCATGTGCTTACTCTTCACCAATGTATTTTTTGTCGTCAAAACCTAGACAACCGTTGGGGCAACGAAAATTTCACCTTCAAAATTAATTAGAATATAGATTAATTGTATTAAAATACAATTTATGTGTACTTCAATCTAAGACAATAGTATTAACCGATAAATAAAAAAGGATTTTTACTCTTTGTGCCTTTCCTTACTTCTGCAATATCAGTTATGTTCCCCTTTTTTTTTGCAATATCATGTGAAGCCATACCTTCTTACAAAATTCATGATTCTACCATACCATACCATACCGTTAAGGCAAAGTAGGGGTACAACTGATATTACAAAAAAATGATGAATATAATTGATATTGCAGAAGTTAATAAGGACACAAGTGATAAAAGCACAACAAAGAAGTAATAATAGAATTAAATATGAAACTATACGAATATCTAAAAAGTACGGTGTAATGGTAATCAATGTCATCAGATTCTATAACTTTGTCAAGTCTACTTACGAAAATAAAAAAATATACCATATTTCCCAGTTTTGGCTTAGAAAAATATAAAAATTTCAAGACTAAAAAATTCCCCATAAAATATATTAACTTTGACTAGCATACAAAAGCAATTGCCAAAAGAAGAATGATCAAAGAATTGTATCAACAATGCTTTCATTTTCACTACTACGACAAATGAATAGGTAGCTAAAGTATCTATTACTTTATCATAACCAATCGTTTGTTGCAAAAGAATTCAGTGCTAAAGCTTTTCAGTTCCGTAATTCAATGTTATTACAGTAATTTAGTTATTCTTTATTACGATTTTTTTCATACTTTAAATTTCATAATGAATATTGTATTCATTGATATATGTCTACTAATAAATCATATATTATTGACTTTTACTTAATTTTTTAATTATATTTAGATTACTAATCATTAATAAAAAATTAGCAAAATTCCAATTGATGATTGTTGGTATATAAACATTCAACAAGAAATATAACATCTAATATATAAAAAAATGACAAAGTCTTCTCCTAAGTAGGTAGGCTAATAAGTTCTTTGGAGAAAAGATCTGATATAAAAAAATATAACATCTAATGTGAATTGAAAAAACTTATAATTTTATAATAGATAACATTCATTATTATAAATTTATTGTCCGACGATATGAGTATAAATTTAAATTATTTGTTAATATAGATGATGAGGGAGATCAGAGACAAACATAATTGGCTGCCCTGGAGGAATTGAGAGATGAAGCCTTCTCGATTAGTCTGCATTACAAGGAACATATGAAAGAGTGACATGATGCACATATCCGTCACAAGCAGTTTGAGCCTAGTCAGAAAGTCTGACTATTCGATGCGAGACTGAATCTATTTCCAAGGAAACTTCAGAGCAAATGGAAAGGCTCGTATCTTGTGCGAAAGGTGTACGACAACGGTAGCATCAGCATATCTGAGTTGTCCTCTGAATCCACCTTTCGAGTTAATGATCAGCGGTTGAAACTTTTTCTCGATCATGACTGACCATTGAGGTTGTCATGATTCGTTTTGTATGAGATGTGCTCTTCGCTCTGTATACTCTACATCTCATACATGATTTTTCAGATCATCTTGTAGATACTTTTGATTTTATTCTTTCTTCCTTCCGTTTGTCTTACACCCTTAGGTTTCATCTAGAATTTTTGCTATACATAGGATGTACTTTATCCTAAGTATAGGAGGGTGTAGACATTATGTTTTTCAAATCGCTATGTTCTATTACTCATGTCGTTGCTCATACTTAGGGTGTGCTTTACCCTAAGTATAGGGGGTAATATCGCTCATGTCTTTTGATTATTTTCGATTTTTGTATTATCTGCTCTCTCGCATGTCCCTCACATGTTGATATTCTTCTATATACTTAGGGATGTTTTACCCTAAGTATATGGGGGTATAAGACGAGCCGTTGATTGTGTACATTCTCTTGACATCGATGATCTTCGGCTTTGAGTCTGCTATCCTTAGAATTACTTGATCCTAAGTATAGAGGGGATGATTGACTTCTGTTCTTTTATTCATTATTCTTTGTGTCGTTGTAGTATATGATTCTTTTCGCCAGTCTACATATAGCATGAGTTATGTATTCCTTTGCCGCTTCTTTAGTCACTATGAGGACATAGTTTACACTAAGTATAGGGAGGTGTCGTATATATATGCTATATATACTTTAGAAGCCATAACTTGTACTTTATTGTATTTTTAATAATATGGCTCTCTAAAAGTATGGGTATATATTTTGGATTTTTAAAAGCCGCAAGAAAAACGTAAATATAACTTATAAAAAATGGCTTAAAATATGTATATAAGAAAATGTTGTAAAATTCTTGGATAAAATCCATAATTATTTAAAAATGACAAAATCCTTGTAAAATATTGTATAAAAACCGTATAATCTTGTATATAATATGTGTATAAAATCCTTTGTAAAAGATACAAAATTCATGTAATATATATATATATATTGAATTAATCCATTAACTATTTCAAAAAGACCTAAAAATTGAAAAGTTTTGAAATTCAATAAAAATTACAAAAATCTTTAAAATCATGATGCGAGCCAAATGACCGAATGGACTAAGGTAAAGATATCACTAAGGTCGTTGCGACCTCAGTCGCTCGAGAAATCAGGCTCGATCAAGAAAGAGAGAAATAGACCACCAATTAAGCAGATAAAATCAAAGAGAATCAAAATAGTGGCCCTGGCTATGAGATTAGCCTGGTGTAGCACCCAGGGTCGGACTCAGGGAGCACGAGTTGGCCTCGCGACCTACGAAGTAGTCTAAAAGCAAATAAAACAAAAACAATGATTTTTGGTGGTTTTTAAATATTTCTATATTTTTTTGGATTTTTAATAATAAGGAAAATAATAAAAAGACAAATATAAGCAAATTCAACTAATTATTTAAATACTCAAAAATGGTCCAAAAATTCAAACAAAAATATTTTTATGTTTTATATGTGTTTTACTGTTTTTGGGGAATTTTTGAGATTTTTATAATTTTTATGGAATTTTCTAAAAATAATAGAAGGCAGAAATACTGTGCTACTATCCAGCTAGGCTTAAAAGGACCAAGAGAAATATCAAATGGTCCTGGACTAGCCTGAAGGTAGTTTTTATGAAAAATATAAACAATAAAGAAAATTCAGAAGAAGAGTTTTTAATTTTTTTTGTTTTCTATGATTTTTTAGAATTTTTATGAGTTTTGAAGTGTTTTTTAATTTTTATGATTTTTAAATATCCAAAAATGGCCAAAATGCACAGAATATCAAACACACAAAAACAAACAAAACTTGATTTTTTTAGAATTTTTAAAAGAGTTTTTATATTTTTATGATTTTATAAACTGGGCAGAAGGAAAAACAAAGGTTTTTGAATTTTTAAAAATAATAAAAAGCCTCAAAAATATACCCAAAAATTAGGAAAATTTTTACACAGTGGCAGGAGCCACGTGTCAAAATTTCAAACAATTTGGGTTAGATTTGATATCTTATTTAAACCAAACAAAGACTCACAGTGCATAGGGACCAAAATGTCATAAAAACATGTCCGGGGGCCAAAACTTAACACGACAGAAAAGTGCGAGGGCCCTCGTGCAAAAATCCCAATAACTCACGCGCAAGGCACGTGGTCCAGGCACGGAGGGACCTACTTGCAATTCCTATTTTAAAATATGCAAACAATAACACACAAGAACTATAGGGTATATATTGCAAAAACACCAAGCCCTCACGTGTCGAAGCACGTGGCCTCACTCACAGGGACTAATATGCAAATACTATAAACATCCAGGTCCTCTACGCAATTTAACCAAAATAAAAACAACTACTGAAAATATTTACAGGACTAAAAAGTAAATGCAAAATAGGAGGGGGCCTAAGTATAAATTACCCCACTTATTATCCGAGGGCTGGAGGCGCGCCACATGTGAGATCTGACGGCTGAGGGGCGCTGCGTCTCTACGAAGGACTCCACCTCGGATCTGACGGCTGAGGTCCTGCCACGTGGAGGATCTGACGGTGCTGGATCTCAGACAACCCTCGTCTGGATGGATGGTCACGATCAAGCCTCTAGTAGATCTAACGGTGGCTGGCTCCTCGCAAGTGGACGCTCGAGATCAAAACTGGGCGAGGGGGGGCTCGATCTGACGGTGAGGACGGATGCTCCAAGAACAGGTCGCCGGCGAAGTTCGCTGGCTCGATACTCGCGATGGGGTCCTCCTCTGCTGCTGCCACGGTGTGGAATAGATCCGCCAGGACGTCCCACAGCTACTGAGCTCCTCCGATGACGCTGGGAAGCTCCGAGGAGCTCCGGCGATGAAGGCGGAGCTGGGCCTCTGTGCTCGAACCTCGGACCTCCAGATGAGGCCTCTTTGACCTGCAAAGTTGCACCAGAGGACTCCTGGGTCGAGGGCAAACTGCCTCGACCCGATTAGAGGTGGTGTAGGTGGCTGGATGGGGCGCGGCGAGGACCTCCGGCGAGGCGACGACGAAGGAGGTCGAGCCTTGGTTCCGTGGCGAGCCAAGGTGGGCGAGTGGGCGAAGAAGGTGGAGAGGGGTCGCACGGAGATTATGAACGAGTCGGATGGTCGAAATGATGATCGGAGTGGACGGATTCGATGAGCGATTACGGCAGAGCAAATTAGGGGAAATCGAAAATTCAAGAAAGATAGGAAGAATCGGATCTACCTAGTGAATGTGGCCGACTGTGGATGAGCTGAGGAAGCTCTGGTCGTCGCCTCGAGGGTCGTCGACAACCCGAGGCTCGGGCGCTACTCACGGCGGCGCACTACGGTCAGATGACGCCGGATCAGTGGCGAAGAGCTCCTCCTCCTCTTTGCAACACGCCAATCCAAAGCTGTCACTCTAGGGATTAGGGTGGAGGTCCTGGGTGGAAGAAGCAACGCCAAAGATGGCGTGAAAAGCGCGGCGGAGCTGGAGCTATATAGTACTAGGGGTCCGAGAAGAATGGGGTCGGGCGAGGTGGTCGGAGCTCGGATCCCTAGGTAGATTCCCGGGCGTGGATCTCGGATGCAGGAGGGAGGATTAGGACCCGGGGTTTAGTTGAATGGAAGGCGGATCAGATGGGGAAAATTATGAGAACCCGGGTCAAAAACACGATCCGCCTGGAAGGGGGTCCGCGGGGGAGAGTTGACCGAGGGTCAACAATCCCCCGTGGACCAATGGGAATTCAGGATTTATTTTTTATTTGATAATTCAATAAAAAATAATAAATGAATTAATTTCGAAAAACTTAAAACATGAAAAATGTTTAATTAATTTTTAATTATTTTTTAGTGATTTTTATTTATTTTTTGAAATAAAAATAATGTATTTACAATATAGTATTATTATATGCAGGTATATACATATGTATTTTTGATTTTTGATTATTTATTTTTATACAATTTATTGCAATTTTATATTTCATTTATTTATAGAATAAAATTTGGAATAATATGGTATTTTTATTTTATTTTTATTAATTATTTTCAAGGGTTAAATAAATACTTTTATTTATATACATACATGGTATATATAAAATGTGGATTTTGATTTTGATTTTATTTCTTTTTATTTTATTTTTGTTTTTCTAATTTTTATTTTATTTATTCACATTATGGAATATGGAATATGTACATATTTTTATTGGATTTTTATATTTTTATTTATAAGGGGAAATAAATAGATATGTGGTTCTATGTACATGGCATATATACAATGATGAAGGGCATTTTTATTTATTTAGAGGAAAATATTTTTAATTATATATAGGTATATATACGCACATGAGCTTCCCTATCTCTCTCTACTTAGGTTCTTTTTGCGGTCAGGCCCATGCTGAGCCCTCCCTTGGGATTAGGTCGCTCAATATTTATTCTAAATATCTCCCCTTTTTTCTTTTATTTCTTTATTCTTTTATTTATGCACAAAAACATGCTAATAATGCATATTTACACAATGCATGTTGAATGATAATTATTGCTATTTACAAGTATCTACATGTGTTTTGCATAGGTTTTGTAGCTAAAATAAAAGAATAAAGACTGATGAATGGGTATTCATCACCCCCCTATACTTAACTTTGCTAGTCCCTTAGCAAACACTTATTTGAAAAAGAAGTGAAGAAGAAAAAGAAAAAGAAAAAGAGGAGAAAATGCATGGATCAACGCTGATTATTAAACTTGTCTTTATTAAATTGAAATATGGAGCTCGATCAGATCTTTGGATTATTAATGTGTCGGAACCTTATCTGGACTTAAGTTTAAAACTCAACAGCCTCTAAGATCCACTAATCTATAGTCAAGACTCCTCAACAATCCAGATTAGAACAAGTCTACATACACAAACCCTGAAGACTATGAATCTTTCCTTGTATAGTGTAAGTGAGGTATATCTCTCCACCTCAAAAGTAGCAACTTGACAACCCTCCCCAACAAGGTAACTCTATGACCCCAATCTGGCCACTCTTTCCTCGAGGAGCGGGGTATTCCCTTCTAAGTTCAAGTTCAACCGGCTCAAGAAGAGCGGGAAGAAGAGAATGGACCATGGCCAGTATAGCCATGTATCCTTGGGAGCTCAACCAGTGTAGCTAAGTCTCCCTGCTGCAAGCTACATAAGATGGAACATGAGTCTCAAGCTTTGCTTATTGCACTATATACATACTCCGGTGGGATTATCATTTTCTATCAGACCCACCACTTTTTTGGAGTTATTTTCTTTTTGCATTTTTTTTCAAGTGCATCTATACACATATTTACAAGGTGTAGCATATGTACATAAGGAGTTTTTCCTCTTGAGCCAGTAGACTATCCCTCTTTTGAAGCATTATTGCAACCCACAACTCCTGTCGTTAGACCTCATGGCAACCAGACCAAGTTGAGATGCACTTCCTTCACTAAAAGAAGAAGAGAGGTTTCGCCTAGAATTACTACCCTCATATGCTACCCCAAGTCAAGGAAGACTGCCTCCTCACCACCTCATCCGTAGAGAGCTCGGTGTAAAGTGCGGGTCCAAGTCAAGCCATTGTCTATATGAGTCATGTGTGTGTTGTTAAGTGCTCTACTTAGGCTCATTGAGATGACATGTGATCAAAGCCTAGTGGACTCAAAGAATTAAGTCACCATGGACCTGAAAAGCCTTAACCATAAGCCCTATAAGGTTCATCTTATAATTAGGTGGATTAAGATCTTAATCAAGCTCCATTTTCCAATTTAATTCTAGGCTAGTTTAGATGTCAACTATAATCCAGGAAAACCTATACAAGTATATACAAAGATGTTATTTACACAATATTTACAAATGCAAAATTTTTGAAAAATGTTTTGAAATCATGGATGTATGCATGAATGCAAGTTTTGCAAAATATTTACACAAATTTACACTAGGTTTTGCAAACTTTTGCTTTTCAAAACATTTTGGAAAAATTTTGTACTATATACATAATTTTGATAAGAAAAATATTTACATACTGTTTACACAAAAAGTTTTTGAAAACATTTTTACAAAAATAAATTGTACAATAGCTATGTATGTGCAATAAAAGAATGTTTATTTACAAGGAAAATTTTTTAATTTTCATGGATTTTTGAGTTTTTAGCCATTTTTATTTATTAACACACTCACACAAAGTACGAGTTATGGCTAAAGTATATATGATATATATACACATCCCCCTATACTTAGCTCGAACAATGTCCTCAGAGTCAAGAGCGATGAAGAAGACATAACTCGTGCTTAGTATAGGGAAGTGAAAAGGAAGGCTATAAACAAAGACGAATCAAAGAATAGAAATGCAAGAGGGTCTCGGCTTTTCCCCCTATACTTAAGATCAAATAATCCTAAGTATAGCAGGCTGTACACAAAGGGAAATCCGAGTGAGAATGTACAGGGTCTACCCCCCCATACTTAGGGTAAAATATCTCTAAGTATAGGCAATAAAAACAGGGGTAAAATGAATCAAAAGAATACCCGAGAGTCCTACATCCCCCCTATACTTAGGGTAAAGTACACCCTAAGTATAGCATAATCAAAAGATGAGGGAAGGGATGTGGGACTAAAGAATGAAATGATATGGACATCTGGATCTATACAGGTCGGTAGAACAGTGATAATCAGGCATGAGATGCAATAGATGTGAGTCAAGAGACCACATCTCACGCAAAATGAATAGGGGAAACATCAACGACCCACGACTCATGATCTAGATATGGCTTGAGCCGTTGGCCGGTGATGAATACTCATTCATCACTCTTTATTCTTATATTTTAGCTACAAAAACCTTTGCAAATGTATGTATATAGTTGTAAATAGAAATAATTACCAAAAGCATGCATTGTGTAAAAAACCTATAATTAGCATGTTTTTGTGCAAAAATAAAAGAATAAAGATTAAAAAGAAAAAGAGGGAAATATTTAGAATAAATATTGAGCAACCTAACCCAAGGGAGGGCTCAGCATGGGCCTGACCGCATAAAAGCCAAAGTAGAGGGAGATAGGGGCTCATGTGTGTAAATATTTATGTAAATAAAATAAAAATATTTTCCTCCCAAAAAGAGACTAAAATAGGCTTGTAAATATTTGTATATATTTATAAATATAAAAACAAGATAAAAATATAAAAATTAAAAAGAAAACAAAAACATCACTTTCACCATGTATATAGTCCACTCATATTTATTTAGCCTTATAAATAAATAAAATTAATTTCCAAAAGTTTTGTAAATATTCTAGATTATATAGTGTAAATAAATAAAATAAATTAAAACAAAAAACAAAATAAAAAGAACAAAACTAAAAATCAAAAAGACTATTGTAAATATACCATGTATATAACTGTACATATGTATTTATTTCACCTATGTATATAAATAATAAAAATAAAATAAAAATAGCTTTTTATTCCTTATTTTATGATATAAATAAATAAAATATAAAATAGGAATAAAAATGTATAAAAACAACAAATTAAAAATCAAAATTAAAAAACCTATATTGTACATATACCTATATATAGCTATATAATGTAAGTACCTTATTTTTATTTTGAAAAATTAATTAAAAATCATAAAAAAATAGAAAAAAATTAAAATAAAAATATTTCATGTTTTAACTTTTTAATAATTCGGCCATTAGCTACCTTTAATTTCACTTTCAAATATCTGCCACGTGGCCTTCACCCATTGGCCCTGGGGATTGTTGACCGCCCGGTCAACTCCCCCCCAGGACCACTTCTCACGGGTCCTTGTCGCCCGACCCGTCTTCTCGGATTTTTCCCATGTAAACCCGATCCCCTCTCACCTAAACCCCGGGTCCGACTCGTTAATGATATATCCGACACCCTCGCTGGAGCCACCGCCTAGGGATTCGTGCTCCAGAATGCCCTACCTGCGCTCATCTTCCTGGACCCTCCACCATATATAGCTCGAGCTCCGCCACCTTCATTCGCATCTTTGGCTCATTCGTTCCACCCCCAGTGACCTCCATCGTATCGGCGAGAGTGACAGCTCGTCCCCCGTGGTGTTGCAGCGAGGAGGGAGTGCGAGACCACTGATCCGACGAGTCTCCACTGCCGTGCTCCGCCCAGAGCAGGAGCTCGAGCCTCGGACGTCGACGCTTTTTGAGGCCACGACCCAGAGCTTCGCAAGCTCGCCCACAGTCCATCCATTCACTCAGGTAGACCCAGTTCCTTCTCCTTTTCGTTAAATTTTGATTACCCCCAATCCGCTCCGTCGTCGCGTTTCGCCGATTCCGACCACCCCAATTCTCCTTTCGATCATCGGAATCCATCACTACGTTCGCCCTTCCCTCGTGCACGTTCTGCACCCCTCCATTCAACCCAGCTCGCACAGGAGCTGGGGTTCGAGCTCCTCCGTCCACGCCTTCGCCGGAGCTCGCCCACTTCGACCCCCCGACCACCTTCACCTCGCCTAACCGGGTCGAGGCAGTTTGCCCTCGACCCGCGAGTCTTCTGGACCCATTTTGCAGGTACATCGAGGGCCATCTGAGGTCCTTTGACTCAGGTCCATCAGCTACGCCTCCGCCGACCTCGCCGTAGCTCTCCAGAGCTCGGTTGGGTCATCGGAGGGTACCACTCGATGCGGAGACTCCCGACGAATCTTCCCCGATCACCAGAGCCCCGCGAGGAGGTCAGGAGCGCACGCCTTGGGCCGGCGAACTTCGCCGGCAGACAGTTCTTCCTCGACCTTCATCCACCGTTCGATCGGCCTCCCGCTCCAGTTTTCATCTGAGCCATCCATCCCAGGAGCAACAACGACCGCTCGATCTTTGGAGAGACGATCTGGACCGCCCGATGCGCAAGGCTTAGCCACTGATACCCTCACTCGTTCAATCCAGCACGTGGCGAAGCCCCAGCCGTCCGATTCGCACGAGGAGTCCAGCTTTGGAAGCGCCAGTCGTCCATCACCGTTAGATGCACCACGTGGCGCTTATCCAACGGCTCCATTAATAAAGGGTAATTTACCCTTAGGCCCTCCTTTTTATTGTATTTAACGTTTAGTCTTGTAAATATTTAGTGTAGTTGTTTAGTTTTTGGTACAATTGCATTAAGGACCCTGTACTTTACTTTTTTTGCTGATATGCCCCTGTGTATGGTGTAGCACGTGCTTCGACACGTGGGTTTCTGGGATATTTGCATTTTATACCTTGTAGTTCTGAGATGTTCTGAGTTGAATGAAAAGTTTTTGATTATTACATTTATACCCCTGTGCATAATTTAATAGTGCATGTGCGTTAATTTTTGGGTTATTTGCAGACTAGCCCTCGGACTTTTGGTACCTGTTACCAAAAGGTCCTAGGACTTAGTTTTATCACATTTGGGTCCCTGAGTGCCCCAGGCACGCGCGACGCGCGTGTTCTCCTGGGTTATTTGCACCGGACCCCCAGGACTCTTGGCATTTGCGTTTAGTCCCTATGTACTGTGCCTTTGTGTTTGATTTTAATAAAATAGCAAACATACTCCAAATCCAATGAAAATTGGATACATGGCTCTTGCCATATAGGGGACAATTTTGTTTTGATTTGATATTTTTAAAAATTCAAAAACATCTATTTTTGTTATTGTTTAACTTTAAAAATCCCAAAAAAATATTACAACCTATCTAAAAATCACAAAAAAATTACCTACTGTTTCTTTTGTTGTGCTTGAATTTCTAGCCAATTTTGGCTATTTTTCATTACCTAAAACACCTAAAAATTGAAAAACACTTAAAATCTTATAAAAACTTTAATAAATAAACTAAAAATCCAAAAATAATAATTTAAGTGCTCAAATTTTCCTTGTTTTCTTCGCTATACAGGAAAAATACCTCCAGGCTTATTGGGGGATCTTAGATATTTTATCTGAGTCCCTTAAGCTTGGCTGGACAGTGCCTTCTTTTCTTTTCACTGTTTGATTTTTAGAAAATTAAATAAACATCAGAAAAATCCCAAAAATTCACTAAAAACAATAAAAATTATAAAACACACAAAAATATTTTTATTTGAATTTTTGGTTATTTTTTGTGCATTTAATAAATAGTTGAATTGTCTTTTTTGGTTGTTTTTCTTATTTTCTTAATATCTTAAAAATCCAAAAAAAATATAAAAACCCTTAAAAACCACCAAAAATACCTTTTTATTTCTTTTTCCTTTCTTTTTGACTACTTCGTAGGCCGCGAGGCAAATTCGTGCTCCTTGTGTTCGACCCTGGTCGCTATACCAGGTTAAACTAATAGCAAGACCGCTAGCTTGTTTAGAGTTAATTTGATCTTTTATTGGTGGTCTATTTTTCTGGATTGACACATTCGAGTCTGATTGCTTGGGTCGCAACGACCATCTAGATACCTTTACCTGAGTAGTCGGATCATAGTGTCATCAGAATGGTGCCGTTGCCGGGGAGCACAGCTTAGTAGTTTCTTTTTCATTTTCGTTTTCTTTTTCGCGGCTTTTCGCGGCTCTTTCAGAGTCCGTGGCTTTTCGCGGCTTTTTGTTTTTACTTTATTTTTGCTTTATTTTGTTTTATTTTATTTTCTTTTATTTTTTATTTTTTTGTTTTGTTTGATTTTTGTTTGTTTATTTTATTTGGCATTTTTGCACATATACCCTCATCTTATTTTCATTTATTTTTCTTGCTATTATTTGCTTATTTTTATTGGTCTGACCACTCTATTTCTTTCTTGCGAGGGCCCGAGGACCGAGGCGACTAATTTCGAGAGGCCGACGCAATCGAGGAACTTGGAGGCGGCTCCCTTCTGCACAGAGCCGTAGGAGAGCGTGAGGGAGAGACTGAGTGGGAGAGGTTTAGCTTAGGTTTTATTTCATTTGATTATAATTTGTAATAATACAGGGACAAACACTTAGACTCTTGGACTTGAACTATCTAGCAGGTCTGTTTCGCCGAGCACCGGTGTGCTCGGGGGACCCTTAGGTGTTTTCGCGGCTTTTTCGCAGTTTTGGTTTTTCGCTGCCTTTTCCGGTTTTCAGCAGTTTTTCATCGAGCCCCTAGACTTCGGATTTTCTACTTGATTGTGCCGTAATTAGTAGGGTCCCCACACCTAATTGCTTGCCTGTTCCTATAGTGTGATTAATTGGACCTACTAATAATTGATTAATAAAAATAACTGACTCATCCCCTTCGTAGCCTACGTGCCGTAGCCTGCCCCGCAAAGCGCTTTCTCCTAAACTCAAGTGTGTTGAGCAGAGGAGGGGTAGGCCAAGACCGGACCTTTGGCTTGAAGGATCAGTGATTAGTTAGACGGTTCTTCGAGTAGACTTGCTTGTTTAGGACTCGGTTTTTCACCGCTGCATCATATAGGTAGTTTATTTCCTGTCTTTACATTTCTGCGCGGATCACTTGCATGTAGAGTGCTGGAGGAAAGGTACGCATTTCTATCTCTGCATGCATCATTGATTTCATCGCGCATCGGCTTTTTCGTCTTCTCCCCCTTGTTTTTGACTAAATAACCAGGAGAACCGAAAAATTCGTTAGGCCTTTGTTTTTATTGAAAAATATTAAAAAAGAAAAACCATAAAATTGGGACTGGCTAAAACTATTGACCCTGAAAGACACTCGACTTAAAAGTTTGTCTTGGGGAGAGCAACCCCCTCATTGCTTGGTTTGATTGCGCGAGAGAGTGACCCGTTCACTAGGTAGAGCCCTCCGGTGTTATTCCTGACTGACTACCGACTCTTCCGTGCGGTCCAGTCGGTCGGGGTAGCATCGAGTATCCCAACAGGTCACGTAAGCGCTCTGATAGATTGTTTGTTCACCTAATAAAATTGGACAAGATAATTTGACCGAGCCTTTACGGTCTTCAGCTCGTGTTGTGTTGGTGAACAGAGGGTTTGGTTGCCGATCATAGTTTCTCCAGATCTCATCCGCCTTACTCGTCAGATCACGATGATGGGTAGACGCTCTCTTAGGCAGCCCCTGGCTGCACCGCTTTCGGGCACGTCTACCCATTCATCTAGGTTGGCCCGCGAGAGCCGAGACCAGCTCTCTGAGTCCGAGTATGATTCCGCCCTGTTCCCCCTCGACCCCCTTTCTTTCGGTTCTGAGAGATATGAGCCAGAGGAGAGATTAGCAGACTTGACAGCACCTGAGTTTGGCTCATTTGATTTTGCAGACGTCATGGCCGGTAGTTCTGAGGATCGTTCCCGAGGTCATCCTGAGCATTTCGTATTGGACCAGGGTGCGATCAACTCCACCCTGATCGCCTCACTAGAGACAGTTCAGCAGCAGCTGAGGGATCAGGGAGCATTCATGCTCGATATGAGGAGAGAGATGGAGCAGATGCGAGCAGAGCGAGAGCAGTGGAGAGAGGGACCGAGGATCCCAGAGGATGCAGATGCAGCAGCCGCAGCAGTAGCCGCAGCAGCCGTCGCAGCGGCAGCAGCCGCCGCAGCCGCGGCAGGAGGACCACCGAGACCGATGCGGGAGTTACACAACCCCGGATCGACGCTGACGCACCACTGGGTTGTACTTCCAGCCATCGTGGGGGACTTCAAGTTCCCCCCGAACACCTTGCAGTTGCTCCCCCGCTTCCACGGGCTCGCCACTGAGGAGCCCCATCTTCACCTCCAGGAGTTTCTTATGATCTGCAGTACTGTCCACGATCGTCAGGTGGACTAGGATACGATTCGGATGATTGCCTTCCCCTTTTCCTTGGCCGACAGAGCAGCCACCTGGCTGAAACACTTGGGGAGGTTTGTTTACACCTGGGAGCAGCTCCGCACCGAGTACTTGAACAAGTACTATCCACTCGGGCGGACCAATGCAGCGAGAGCCCTCATCAACAACTTCTCCATGCTCCCCAACGAGTAATTCCATGAGGCATGGGAGAGGTTTCGTGAGCTGACTGACCGATGCCCGCACCACGACATTTCGAAGCCCAACCTTGTGCAGAGCTTCTTCAGCGGGCTGACACCAGAGCTCCAGGGCTTGGTGAATGCTTCTTCTGGCGGGTCTTATTTCGCCAAGGATCACGACCAGGTCTGGGCCATCTACGAGGAGATGGCCGAGAATTACATGGTGATGTCCCAGACCAGGTTATACACTCAGGGCAGACCCCAGCAACAGCCAGGACCCGTGCAGTACCAGAGGATAGCACGGGTCGACACCGGTCCATCCAGTTCATCCGCAGTAGCAGCAGCACAGGCAGAGTCATCAGCTGCGGATATGGGTATCATCAGTGAGAAGTTGGATCGGATGGAGCTGATCGAGAAGAAGCAGTGCCAGGGCATCACTCAGATGGAGCAGATGGCACAGACTCTGAGAGACATGAAGACCCAGCTCATGTGTCTCCAGGAGGCACAGACGGCTTCACAGCCCCGTCTTCAGTCGCGAGGCGATACCGGCGGCAGCAGCAGCTCGTTCCAGCGCTCCAGCTCACACCAGCAGCCTATACAGGTTCACCTTGTACAGGCGGAGCCGTACCAGCAGCCGCAGCCCACCTACCAGTCACCACCATCTCCAGACATGCAGATGGTGGTATACCAGCCGGATCAGCCTCTGGCAGTACTCCCGCCAGCCCCGTATGATGCAGAGCCGTTGATGGATGTCAACGGGATTCGGTATGACCGTCCTCAGCCTGGGATCCGACGAGACCATCCCGGATTCAGGTGGGGGAGTGGAGGTACCCAGCCCCAGCAGCAGTCATCCGGTCAGGGAGGGCAGTTCAGCCAGTAGAGAGATCACCAGCAGCAGCAGCCCCCAGCCTATAAGTCACAGCAGCAGTCATCCTTCGTTCCTCGTCCCTATCAGCAACAGGGACAGTCTTGGAGGCGAGAGCAGCCTCACTAGCCACACCAGCAGCATCATCCTTCTTCTTACCCCTCTCACCAGCAGCAGCACCAGATCCAGCAGCCTCATTACCAGGGAGGCTACCCGTCGGGCTCCCATGAGAGCCCTGTTTTAGACGACATAGCTCGCCTCCTCACGGACCAGCAGGCTACTTTCAGACGGGAGATGGACGAGTTCCGCCAGGAGATGCGGGACATTGTGAGAGGGAAGGCCGTCATTCCTGCCCAGATAGAGCCGAATCCCAACAGCCTGAAGCGGAAATCTGAGCAGGTAGCTTATACTGAGCATGCCACTCCTAGTGATCCATTTGATGATATGTCTTCGGATCTATTTGATACTGATTTTGTCACACTTAGGAGCGGTAGGACACCAGCCGACGGCGGCGCCTCGTCTGAGCGACGGCACGAGGATACACCTAGAGCGCCAGATGAGGAGGAGGAGAGCGGTACTGAGGCCGCTCATGATGATGATGGTGGTACTGATGCCACCAAGGATGCTGATCCCCCAGGCGGTGCTGAGGCCGCCACTTCACCAGTTCGAGGAGGTGGTACTGACGCCACCCGAGTTGCCGAGCCAGCACGCGGTACTGAGTCCGCTAGATGTCCAGCAGAGCCAGCCCGTGGTGGTACTGAGGCCACCGGTGTCCATGTAGAGAGAGCTGTTGTTTTTCCTTCCACTGATGTAGCTCGGAACCATATTTTGAATAAAGGAAAAGGTTTAGTTTACTCTGGTCCCACTGTGGTGCTTGATGTATGTGCGGATCCGGTCGTCGAGCCGTCTAGACCTATTCCTAGTCCTTCATCTGAGAAGGACCCTGTGATCCCCTTCCCTAGAGCCCTTCTAATGGGGAAGGGGAAGAAAAAAGAAAAAGATCCAAAAAAGAGAGAGCAGGAGGAGTTCAGCCAGAGCATGATTGATCGTTTCCATATCCATCTGACCCTTCAGGAGGCTTTGCAGCACATCCCCCTTCTTCAGCGTTCTTTGAGAGACAGGACTACAGTCAGGAGGAGGAGGAGGAGGAACCACCATTCAGAGATACATGTGCTGACAAAAGCCACGTGCTTCGCGATCCAGAACCGTCTGCCGGCCAAGAGGCCAGATTCAGGAGCCCTATATGTCAGATGTCATATTAGTGAGCAGAGGTTCGACCGGACTCTATTGGATAGCGGATCGTCCATCAACCTCCTTCCGGCAGCCCTTCTCGACCGCTTCGAATTGGGCACTCTTAGACAGAGCAGGACAATCCTTCAGTTTGCTGATCGATCTGTCAAGAGGCCGAAGGGGTTGTTGCGAGATGTTGTCATCACTATTCAGGGCCTGCAATTCCCCGTGGACTTCGTAGTGTTGGACATGGAGATCCCTGATTCAGTGGCCGATACCCCCATCATCCTCGGTCGTCCGTTCTTGACCATAGCCAAGGCGGTGACTGACCATGATAGAGGGAAGGTATACTTTTGCGTCGAGGGCGAAAGTGTACAAATAGAGACAGTCGAGGACTACAGAGCCAGAGACAGAGCATGCTCAGAGACCAGCACAGACACAGAGTAGCTGACAGATGCTGGGTTAGACATCCACCAGGACTGTGATTTTGTGATCACAGATGATGAGGCAGCATGGGCAGACCCTGCAGCACAGGCCATCCTCTCATTTCCAGACACCGCTGATGCAGAGTTGATAGCAGAGGAGAACTTGGAGAGCACAGCCCTGGTCCAGGATACTTCAGTGGCAGCAGAGCCGGTTCTCGACCGTGACACGATTTCTAGTGATGGTGGTACTGAGGCCACCTTGTGTGATGGTGGTACTGATGCCACCTTGTTTGATGCAGATCCCTCGGATTCAGAGTCTGATTGGGCATATTGTGAGGATCAGATGCCATACCTGAGTCCCACAGAGCCTACAGCTGAGGAGGAGGTAGATGCCGAGCAGATCAGAGACAGTTCAGATGAGCAGCCTTCTCCAGATCCAGTTTGCGAGAGTTCGTTCTCATTCTCCCAGGCAGACTTGGCAGCATACACTCACCTTCTTCCGAAGCCAGATTTGCCAGCACCCAGCTATCCAGAGCTGAAGCCACTCCCTACTTCGTTGAAATATAGATTCCTTGCGGGCGAGCCTGAGATGTACCCAGTCATCATCTCCGCCGATCTGACTGGAGAGCAAGAATCCCGTTTGATGGGGGTTCTTGAAAAGAACCGCAAGGCAATTGGATGGAGCGTAGCAGATCTCCATGGGATTAGTCCAGCTTTGTGCTCCCACCATATCTATCTCGAGGAGGGGGCGAAGCCGTCGCGTGAGTTCCAGAGGCGGCTGAAACCCAACCTGAGAGAGGTCGTCATGAAGGAAATATCAAAATGGTGGAGCGCAGATTTTATTTATCCATTTCCGACTCCAAGTGGGTCAGCCCCTTGCATGTGGTGCCCAAGAAGACGGGCATCACGACTGTGATCAGTGATTCGGGAGAGGAGATTGCTACACGAGTACCCACCTCTTGGCGGGTCTGTTTTGACTACAGGAGACTCAACCAGGCCACCAAGAAGAACCGATTCCCCCTGCCTTTTATTGACCAGATCATTGAGAGACTGGCAGGGAAGAGCCATTACTGTTTCCTGGATGGGTACTCGGGTTACAACCAGGTGGCCATCGCTCCTGAGGATCAGGAGAAGACCACCTTTACCTGTCCCTTCGGCACATACGCCTTCCGACGCATGCCATTTGGGCTATGCAATGCCCCTGCGACATTTCAGAGATGCATGCTGTCGATCTTTTCGGACATGGTAGGGGAGTGTTTGGAGGTCTTCATGGACGATTTCTCGGTCTACGGCGACGGATTCGACTCCTGTCTTGACTGCCTAGACCAGGTACTCCAGTGATGTATAGAGGTCCATTTGGTGCTTTCTTGGGAGAAGAGTCACTTCATGGTGACTCAAGGGACGGTGCTTGGCCATATCATATCCAACAAGGGCATGGAGGTTGATCCGGCCAAGGTTGATGTCATTAGAAAACTCGCACCGCCGTCCAATTTGAGGCAGCTACGGTCATTCCTGGGGCACGTTGGTTTCTATCGGAGATTTATCCATGATTTCAGCAAGATTGCCTGGCCGTTGACTGACCTCTTGACGAAAGACACCGAGTTCCTTGTCGATGACAAGTGTCTTTCATCCTTTGCGACTCTCCAGCAGTGTGTGATTGAGGCTCCTGTTCTCCAGCCGCCTGATTGGTCTCTCCCATTCGAGATCATGACGGATGCCTCCGATTTTGCTGTAGGGGCCGTGCTGGGACAGAGGAGGGATGGAGTCCCCTTTGATATCCACTACGCTAGCCGCACATTGGATTCCGCCCAGCGGAATTATACTGTCACAGAGAAGGAGATGCTAGCCGTAGTGTTCGCCCTAGATAAGTTTCGATCTTATATCATTGGATCTAGAGTGACCTTGTACACTGATCACACCGCCATCCGATACCTCATGGCAAAGAAGGATGCCAAGGCCAGACTTACTAGATGGATCCTTCTACTCCAGGAGTTCGACATTGAGATCAAGGATAAGCCTGGAGTCAAGAATGTGGTGGCGGATCATCTCTCCCGTATAGAGCAGCCTGAGGAGTCTGAGCAGATTGATCCCATTTGTGAGACCTTCCCAGATGAGGCGATCATTGCTATCGCCTCACTCCCGTGGTATGCCGATATTGTGAACTTTCTCGTTGCTGGGAAAGTTCTATAAGATTGGCCCAGGCAGAGGCTTGAGACCTTCCTCGCAAAGGCCAATTCCTACCACTGGGAGGATCCCATCCTTTACCACGAAGGAAGGGATAGCGTCTGGCGTCGGTGCATTCCTCAGGAGGAGCACCATAGCGTCCTCACTTACTGCCACAAGCTTGAGGCAGGAGGACATCATTTTGGGAGGAGAACGGCACAGAAAGTGCTCCAATCCGGCTTGTGGTGGCCTACCCTCTTCAAGGACTCTGATGAGTTCGTTAAGAGGTGTACAGACTGTCAGAGGATGGGTACTTGTGGACAGCGTGATATGATGCCGATGCAGCCCATTCACTTCTGTGAGGTTTTTGATGCATGGGGCATCGATTTCATGGGTCCATTCCCTAAGAGTCAGGGATTCGAGTACATTCTGTTGGCCATGGACTATGTTAGTCGTTGGGTTGAGGCTATCCCCGCCCGAGCCGCTGATGCGAGGACAATTTGCAGATTTTTGAGGAAGCACATCATCACGCGGTTCGGGGTCCCTAGAGTTCTGATTTCAGATGGGGGGTCTCATTTCATCAACGACCAGGTGAAGGCCCTTGCTAGC
This sequence comes from Ottelia alismoides, assembly GCA_037367405.1. NCBI lineage: Eukaryota > Viridiplantae > Streptophyta > Magnoliopsida > Alismatales > Hydrocharitaceae > Ottelia > Ottelia alismoides. The sequence goes on from JAZKJV010000020.1 coordinate 721,843, forward strand.
GAGTTCGGTATAGACCATCGTGTTGCTACACCTTACCATCCACAGATGAATGGTCTAGCCGAGGTGTCGAACATGGAGATCAAGACTATATTGCAGAAAGTCGTCCGCCCTGACCGAAAGGATTGGTCACAGCTTTTGGACTCGGTCTTGTGGGCATAAGACGTCTTTCAAGACACCATTGGGCACATCTCCCTTTCGCCTCGTATATGGCAAGCCGTGCCATTTACCTGTTGAGCTGAGGCACATGTCACTATGGGTAGTTACTGATATACTTATGGATCCAGATGGTGTAGGAGACCAGAGGAGGGTAGAGTTAGCAGCCCTGGAGGAGTTGAGAGACACCGCCTTCTCAAACAGCCTACATTATAAGGAGAGAGTGAAGGAGTGGCATGATTCTCATATCAGCCACAAGCATTTTGAGCCTGGTCAGAGAGTATGGCTGTTTGATGCGAGGCTTCGTTTATTTCCAGGGAAGCTACAGAGCAAGTGGAAGGGACCCTACTTGGTGAGAAAGGTACACGACAATGGTAGCATTGATATATCCGAGTTGTCTTCTGAGAGTACCTTTTGAGTGAACGGCCAGTGGCTCAAGCCATTTCTAGATCATGAGCCGCGAGTCGTTGATCTTGCCCCTATTCATTTTGCGTGAGATGTGGTCTTTGACTCACATCTAATGTATCTCACGCCTGAGTTTCAATGATCTTCCGCCTTGTATAGATCCAGATGTCTATATCACTACATTCTTTAATCCCACATCCCTTTCTTCATCTGTTGATTATGCTATACTTAGGGTGCACTTTACCCCAAGTATAGGGGGGATGTAGGACCTTCGGGTATTTCTTTTGTTTCTGTCTACCCCTGTTTTTGCTGCCTATACTTAGGGATATTTCACCTAAGTATAGGGGGGGTAGACCTTGTACATTCTCCACTCGATTTGCCCTTAGTATACAACCTGCTATACTTAGGATTACTTGATCCTAACTATAGGGGGAAGACCCAAGATCCTCTTGATTTTTTATTTCATCTATTCATCTTTGTATATACCCTTCCTTTTCACTTCCCTATACCTAGCACGAGTTATGTCTGAGGACATCGTTCGAGCTAAGTATAGGGGGGTGTGTATATATTTCATATATACTTTAGCCATAACTCGTACTTTGTGTGAGTGTGTTAATAAATAAAATGGCTAAAATCCCTAAAAATCACAAAAATTAAAATTTTTTTCATGTACATAAACATTCTTTTATTTGCACATAAATAGCTAGTGTACAAATTATTTTTGTAAAAATGATTTCAAAATCTTTTGTGTAAAGCTTGTGTAAATATTTTCTTATCAAAATTATGTATATAGTACAAATTTTTTCCAAAATGTTTTGAAAATCAAAAGTTTGCAAAAATCTTGTGTAAATGTGTGTAAATATCTTTTTGCAAAACTTGCACTTCATGCATCATCCATTCATAATTTCAAAACATTTTTCAAAAATTTTGCATGTTTGTAAAACTTGTGTAAATAGCATCTTTTGTACATATGTATATAGTTTTTCTGGATGATAGTTGACATTTAAACTAGCCTGGAATCAAATTGAGAAATGGAGCTTGATTAAGATCTTAATCCACTTAACTTCTAAGAAGAACCTTATAGGGCTTAGGTTTAAGGCTTTTCAGGTCCATGGTGACTTAATTCTTTGAGTCCACTAGGCTATGATCACATGTCATCTTAATGAGCCTAAGTAGAGCACTTAACAACAACACATGACTCATATAGACAATGGCTTTACTTGGACACTAGCACTATGCACCAAGCTCTCTACGGATGAGGTGGTGAGGAGGCAGTCTTCCTTGACTTGGGGTAGCATATGAGGGTAGTACTTCTAGGAGGAACCTCTCTTCTTCTTTTAGTGAAGGAAGTGCGTCTCAACTTGGTCTGGTTGCCATGAGGTCTATCGACGGGAGTTGTGGGTTGCAATAAAGCTTCAAAAGAGGGATAGTCTACTGGCTCAAGAGGAAAAACTCCTTGTATATATGATGCACATGTATATGTTGTATAGATGCACTTGAAAAAATGCAAAAATAAAATAACTCCAAAAAAGTGGTGGGTCTGAGAGAAAATGATAATCCCACCGGAGTATGTATATAGAGTGCAATAAGCAAAGCTTGAGTTTCATGATCCACCTGATGTAGCTTGCAGCAGGGAGACTTGGCTACACTGGTTAAGCTCCCAAGGGTACATGGCTACACTGGCCTTGACCCATTCTCTTCTTCCTCCTCTTCTTGAGTCGGTTGAACTTGAACTTAGAAGGGAATACCCCGCTCCTCGAGGAAAGAGTGTCCAGATTGAGGTCATAGAGTTACCTTGTTGGGGAGGGTTGTCAAATTGCCATTTCTGAGGTGGAGAGCTTAGACCTCACATTCACAGGACAAGAAAAGATTCATGGTCTTCAGGGTTTGTGATTGATGACTTGTTCCGATCTGGAGCATTGAGGAGTCTTGGTTATAGATTAGTGGAACTTAGAGGCTGTTGAGTTTTAGACTTAAGTCCAAATAAGGTTCCGACACATTAATAATCCAAAGATCTGATCGAGCTCCATACCTTAATTTAATGAAGGCAAGTTTAATAATCAACCTTGATCCATGTACATTCTCTTTTTCTTTTTCTTTATTTCTTTTTCACTTCTTTTTCAAATAAGTGTTTGCTAAGGGACTAGCAAAGTTAAGTATAGGGGGGTGATGAATACTCATTCATCACTCTTTATTCTTATATTTTAGCTACAAAAACCTTTGCAAATGCATGTATATAGTTGTAAATAGAAATAATTACCAAAAGCATGCATTGTGTAAAAAACCTATAATTAGCATGTTTTGTGCAAAAATAAAAGAATAAAGATTAAAAAGAAAAAGAGGGAAATATTTAGAATAAATATTGAGCAACCTAACCCAAGGGAGGGCTCAGCATGGGCCTGACCGCATAAAAGCCAAAGTAGAGGGAGATAGGGGCTCATGTGTGTAAATATTTATGTAAATAAAATAAAAATATTTTCCTCCCAAAAAGAGACTAAAATAGGCTTGTAAATATTTGTATATATTTATAAATATAAAAACAAGATAAAAATATAAAAATTAAAAAGAAAACAAAAACATCACTTTCACCATGTATATAGTCCACTCATATTTATTTAGCCTTATAAATAAATAAAATTAATTTCCAAAAGTTTTGTAAATATTCTAGATTATATAGTGTAAATAAATAAAATAAATTAAAACAAAAAAAACAAAATAAAAAGAACAAAACTAAAAATCAAAAAGACTATTGTAAATATACCATGTATATAACTGTACATATGTATTTATTTCACCTATGTATATAAATAATAAAAATAAAATAAAAATAGCTTTTTATTCCTTATTTTATGATATAAATAAATAAAATATAAAATAGGAATAAAAATGTATAAAAACAACAAATTAAAAATCATAATTAAAAAAACCTATATTGTACATATACCTATATATAGCTATATAATGTAAGTACCTTATTTTTATTTTGAAAAATTAATTAAAAATCATAAAAAATAGAAAAAATTAAAATAAAAAATTTTCATGTTTTAACTTTTTAATAATTCGGCCATTAGCTACCTTTAATTTCACTTTCAAATATCTGCCACGTGGCCTTCACCCATTGGCCCTGGGGATTGTTGACCGCCCGGTCAACTCCCCCCCCAGGACCACTTCTCACGGGTCCTTGTCGCCCGACCCGTCTTCTCGGATTTTTCCCATGTAAATCCGATCCCCTCTCGCCTAAACCCCGGGTCCGACTCATTAATGATATATCTAATACCCTCGCTGGAGCCACCGCCTAGGGATCCGCGCTCCAGAATGCCCTACCCGCGCTCATCTTCCCGGACCCTCCACCATATATAGCTCGAGCTCCGCCACCTTCATTCGCATCTTTGGCTCATTCGTTCCACCCCCAGTGACCTCCATCGCATCGGCGAGAGTGACAGCTCGTCCCCCGTGGTGTTGCAGCGAGGAGGGAGTGCGAGACCACTGATCCGACGAGTCTCCACCGCCGTGCTCCGTCCAGAGCAGAAGCTCGAGCCTCGGACGTCGATGCTCCTTGAGGCCACGACCCAGAGCTTCGCAAGCTCGCCCACAGTCCATCCATTCACTCAGGTAGACCCAGTTCCTTCTCCTTTTTGTTAACTTTTGATTACCCCCAATCCGCTCCGCCGTCGCATTTCGCCGATTCCGATCACTCCACTTCTCCGTTCGATCATCGGAATCCATCACTACGTTCGCCCATCCCTCGTGCACGTTCTGCACCCCTCCATTCAACCCAGCTCGCATAGGAGGTGGGGTTCGAGATCCTCCGTCCACGCCTTCGCCGGAGCTCGCCCACTTCGACCCCCCGACCACCTTCACCTCGCCTAACCGGGTCGAGGCGGTTTTCCCTCGACCCGCGAGTCTTATGGACCCATTTTGCAGGTACATCGAGGGCCATCTGAGGTCCTTTGACTCAGGTCCATCAGCTACGCCTCCGCCGACCTCGTCGTAGCTCTCCAGAGTTCGGTTGGGTCATCGGAGGGTACCACTCGACGCGGAGGCTCTCGACGAATCTTCCCCGATCACCAGAGCCCCGCGAGGAGGTCAGGAGCGCACGCCTTGGGCCGGCGAACTTCGCCGGCAGACAGTTCTTCCTCGACCTTCATCCACCGTTCGATCGGCCTCCCGCTCCAGTTTTCATCTGAGCCATCCATCCCAGGAGCAACAGCGACCGCCCAATCTTTGGAGAGACGATCTGGACCGCCCGATGCGCAAGGCTTAGCCACCGATACCCTCACCCATTCGATCCAGCACGTGGCGAAGCCCCAGCCGTCCGATTCGCACGAGGAGTCCAGCTTTGGAAGCGCCAGTCGTCCCTCACCATCAGATGCACCACGTGGCGCTTATCCAGCGGCTCCATTAATAAAGGGTAATTTAGCCTTAGGCCCTCCTTTTTATTGTATTTAGCGTTTAGTCTTGTAAATATTTAGTGTAGTTGTTTAGTTTTTGGTACAATTGCATTAAGGACCCTGCACTTTACTTTCTTTACTGATATGCCCCTGTGTATGGTGTAGCACGTGCTTCAACACGTGGGTTTCTGGGATATTTGCATTTTATACCTTGTAGTTCTGAGATGTTCTGAGTTGAATGAAAAGTTTTTGATTATTGCATTTATACCCCTGTGCGTAATTTAATAGTGCATGTGCGTTAATTTTTGGGTTATTTGCAGACTAGCCCTCAGACTTTTGATACCTGTTACCAAAAGGTCCTAGGACTTAGTTTTATCACATTTGGGTCCCTGAGTGCCCCAGGCATGCGCGACGCGCGTGTTCTCCTGGGTTATTTGCACCGGACCCCCCAGGACTCTTGGCATTTGCGTTTAGGTCCCTGTGTACTGTGCCCTTGTGTTTGATTTTAATAAAATAGCAAACATACTCCAAATCCAATGAAAATTGGACACATGGCTCCTGCCATAGTGTAAAATTTTCTGGAAATTTGGGGACAATTTTGTATTTTTTAAAAATTCAAAAACATCTATTTTTGTTACTGTTTAACTTTAAAAATCCCAAAAAAATAATAAAATCTATCTAAAAATCACAAAAAATTACCTACTGTTTCTTTTGTTGTGCTTGATTTTCTAGCCAATTTTGGCTATTTTTCATTACATAAAACACCTAAAAATTGAAAACACTTAAATTCTTATAAAATTCTAATAAATAAACTAAAAACCCAAAAATAATAATTTAAGTGCTCAAATTTTCTTTGTTTTCTTCTCTACACAGGAAAAGTACCTCCAGGATTATTGGGGGCTCTTAGATATTTTATCTGAGTCCCTTAAGCTTGGCTGGACAGTGCCTTCTTTTCCTTTCACTGTTTGATTTTTAGAAAATTAAATAAACATCAGAAAAATCCCAAAAATTCACTAAAAACAGTAAAAACTATAAAACACACAAAAATATTTTTATTTGAATTTTTGGTTATTTTTAGTGCATTTAATAAATAGTTGAATTGTCTTGTTTGGTTGTTTTTCTTATTTTCTTAATATCTTAAAAATCCAAAAAATATAAAAACCCTTAAAAACCACCAAAAGTACCTTTTTATTTCTTTTTCCTTTCTTTTTGACTACTTCGTAGGCCGCGAGGCCAATTCGTGCTCCTTGTATTCGACCCTGGTCGCTATACCAGGTTAAACTAATAGCAAGACCGCTAGCTTGTTTTGAGTTAATTTGACTTTTTATTGGTGGTCTATTTTTCTGGATTGACACATTCGAGTCTGATTGCTTGGGTCGCAACGACCATCTAGATACCTTTACCTGAGTAGTCGGATCATAGTGTCATCAGCCGTTCACTCGAAAGGTACTCTCAGAAGACAACTCAAATATGTCAATACTCCCATTGAAGTGTACCTTTCTCACCAAATACGGTCCCTTCCATTTGCTCTGTAGCTTCCCTGGAAATAGACGAAACCTAGCATCAAACAGCCATACTCTCTGTCCAGGCTCAAAATGCTTGTGGCTGATATGAGAATCATGCCACTCCTTCACTCTCTCCTTGTACTGTAGGCTGTTTGAGAAGGCGGTATCACGAAGCTCCTCCAAGGCTGCTAACTCTGCCCTCCTCTGATCTCCTACACTATCTAGATCCAAAAGTATCTCAGTGAAAGCCCAAAGTGATCGATGTCTCAACTCAACAGGTAAATGGCACGGCTTGCCATAAACGAGACGAAAGGGAGATGTGCCCAAAGGTGTCTTGAAAGACGTCCGATATGCCCACAAGACTGAGTTTAAAAGCGATGACCAATCCATTCAGTCAGGGCGGACGACTTTCTGCAATATAGTCTTGATCTCCCTGTTCGACACTTCGGCAAGACCATTCGTCTGAGGATGGTATGGAGTAGCAACTCGATGGTCTATGCCGAACTCGCTAGCAAGGGCCTTTACCTTGTCGTTGACGAAATGAGACCCCTTGTCAGATATCAACACTCGAGGTACCCCAAACCGTGAAATGATGTGCTTCCTCAAAAATCTGCAAACAGTCCTAGCATCTGCGGTTCGAGCGGGTATGGCCTCAACCCAACGACTAACATAATCCACGGCCAACAGAATGTACTCAAATCCCTGACTCTTAGGGAATGGACCCATGAAATCGATGCCCCATGCGTCAAAAACCTCACAGAAGTGAATGGGCTGCATCAGCATCATATCACGCTGTCCACAAGTGCCCATCCTCTGACAGTCAGTACACCTCTTCACGAACTCATCAGAGTCCTTGAAGAGGTTAGGCCACCATAGGCCGGATTGGAGCACTTTCTGTGCCGTTCTCCTCCCAGAGTGATGTCCTCCTGCCTCAAGATTGTGACAGCAAGTGAGGACGCTATGGTGCTCCTCCTGAGGAATGCACCTACGCCAGACGCTATCCCCTCCTTCATGGTAAAGGATGGGATCCTCCCAGTGGTAGGACTTGGCCTTCGCGAGGAAAATCTCAAGTCTCTGCCTGGGCCAATCTTGTGGAACTTTCTCATCAACAAGAAAGTTCACAATATCGGCATACCACGGGAGAGAGGCGATATCAAGGATCGCCTCATCTGGGAAGGTCTCACATATAGGCTCAGTCTGCTCAGAATCCTCAAGATGCTATAATCGGGAGAGATGATCCGCCACCACATTTTTAACTCCAGGCTAATCCTTAATCTCTATGTCAAACTTCTGGAGTAGAAGGATCCATCTAGTCAATATGTCCTTGGCATCCTTATTTGCCATGAGGTACCTGATGAATACTCATTCATCACTCTTTATTCTTATATTTTAGCTACAAAAACCTTTGCAAATACATGTAGATATGTGTAAATAGGAATAATTACCAAAAGCATGCATTGTGTAAAAACCTATAATTAGCATGTTTTTATGCAAAAATAAAAGAATAAAGATTAAAAAGAAAAGGAGGGAAATATTTAGAATAAATATTGAGCAACCTAACCCAAGGGAGGGCTCAGCATGGGCCTGACCGCATAAAAGCCAAAGTAGAGGGAGATAGGGGCTCATGAGTGTAAATATTTATGTAAATAAATAAAAATATTTTCCTCACCAAAAATATGCTTGTAAATATTTGTACATATTTATAAATAGTAAAACAAAAGATAAAAATATAAAAATTAAAAAGGAAACAAAAACATCACCTTCATCTTGTATATAAACCACTCTTCCATATTTATTTAACCTTGCAAATAAACAAAATTAATTTCCAAATTTTTTGTAAATATTCTATGTTATATAATGTAAATAAATAAAATAAGAACAATTAAAACAAAAACGAAATAAAAATAGCAAAATTAAAAATACAAAAATACATTGTGCTTATACCATGTATATAAGTGTATATATGTATTTATTTTACCTATGTAAATAAATAATAAAAATAAAATAAAAATACCCTTTTTATTAATTATTTTATAATGAAAATAAATAAAATATAAAATAGGAATAAAATTGTATAAAAATAATAATTTAAAAATCAAAATAAAAAATCACCATAGTGTACATATACCTATATATAGCTATATAATGTAAGTACCTTATTTTTATTTCTAAAAATTAATTAAAAATCACAAAAAATAGAGAAAAATAAAATAAATATTTTTCATGTTTTGAGTTTTTAGTAATTCGATCATTTTCTAGCCTAAAATAAATAAATAAAAATAATGTGCTTGGCAGGCTCTGATTAGTCCACGGGGGATTGTTGACCCCCGGTCAACTCTCCCCCCAGGACCACCAGAGCCGGGTCTGTCCTGCCCGACCCGTTTTCTCCACTTTTTGCCTGCCTGACCCGACCGCCAGCACCTCAAACCCCAGGCTCCGATTAACCTCCGATCATCCAGGACCCTCGCACAGGGTGGGTTTGCTGGATCCGAACCCCGTGCATCTCGCCCGACCTCCTTCTTCTCGGATCCCGCGTCATATATAATGTCGTCTCCGACGACCTAATTCTTCCATCTTTGGACCCTTGCTCGCCGCCAAGGAGCTCCTCCAGAGCACCCGAGTGACAGCTGCGTGTTTTGGAGTGGAAGCGAGGGACGAGCATCAAGGGAACCACTGATCCGGTGGTCAACTCTACCGTGCGCCGCCGCGAGCGCGCCCAGCCTCGGGGAGTCGAAGGCCCCTTGCAGGCAATGATCGGGAGCTTCTTGAGCTCCAGCCCAGTCGAATGTGCCCATCAGGTAGCTTCTTTAGTCTCTAGATTAGCGTAGAATAGGATTTTTCGATTTCAGGTAGTTTAGCTCCGCCACCTCCGACAGTGTCTCCGACCACCTATCCATCAGTCCGACCACGCCACCACCTTCTCCTGACCTCTTTCCACCTTCTCCACCCAGCCATTCCTCCTGTCTCACCCTGGAGCAAGGCTTTGGGTCTTCACCTCTGCCGCGTGCCGGAGACCCACCATACCGAAGCATCTTTCACCTTCCGCCCGCTCTGACGGGTCGAGGCAGTTTGCCCTCGACCCAGCTTCTTTCCTGTGCAGGTATCTCGGCCAATCGACCTCATCGGGAGGTCGAAACTTCTGGGCACAGCAGCTCCAGTTCGTTCACGTCGTCGGAGCTCTCTGGAGCTCCTCGCCTTCATCGGAGCAGAGCATCGGGTGCGGGGCTTCACGGCGAAGCTTACCCGCACCTCAGAAGCATCAGACGAGGCTCATCGTGCACGCAGAGGGCCGGCGAAGCTCGCCGGCCGCCAGTTCTTCCCGCAGCCTCGTCGACCGTCCGATCGTCCTCAGCACCCCAGTTGTGATCTGATCCATCCATTTCGGCGCACCGTCATCGTCCGATCAGTCCGAGGGTAGATCTGGACCATTCGCGCGGAGGAAGAGGCATCAGCAAGCCTCCACCGTCAGATCGCCACGTGCCTTCTCCTCCTCCGTCGATACACCAAGAGTTCAGCCTTCAGCGCAGTGCCACCGTCCGATCTCCACGTGGAAGGCTCTCAGACGTTCGATCAAGCCAGGCGTTCCAAGGGTAAGGCGCCAGTTATCTCAGTCGTCAGATCAGCCACGCGTCATGCATCCGGCCATCGACGTAATAAAAGGGGTAAATTGTCCTTTGGCCCCTTTTCTTTTCTGCATTTAGTTTTAGTCCTGTAAATAAGTAGTGTAGTTCTTTTATTTCTGTAAAAATTGCAATGTGGACCTCTATGTGTATCTGAATTGCATTTATACCCCTGCCAATTGTGGACACGTGCATCGACACGTGGTTATTTGGTGTATTTGCATTTTTGACCCTGCCTTCTCGCCCTGTTACGCTTTGCATTTTTATAAATAGGAATTGCAATCTGGTCCCTCCAGGCCTGAGTCACGTGTATCGTGCGTGGCTTGGAGGGTAATTTGCACTCATATCCCTACACTTTCCAGGGTTGTTATTCCAGGGACCCAGAACTTTGTTTTAATTACAAAAAGGTCCCTGTGCACTATTGCTTCTTTTTATTTTTGAATAAAATAGCAAAACACCTCCAAATCCAACGAAAATTGGAAACATGGTGTAAAATTTTCGTGGATTTTTGAGGACATTTTTGATTTCGTTTGATATTTTTAAAAAATCAAAATCCTTTATTTTTGTCACTGTCTAACTTTAAAAATCACAAAAAAATATTAAATAGTGTCTAAAAATTATAAAAAAATTGTCTGTGCTGTGTTTTGTTGTTTTTGATTTTCTAGCCAATTTTGGCTATTTTTCATTATCTAAAACACCTAAAAACTTAAAAACACTCAAAAACTTATACAAATTCTAGTAAATAAATTAAAAACCTAAAAATAATAAAATTGGTGCCTAAATTTTCCTCATTTTATCTTCTTTACAGGAAAATTACCTCCCAGCCATTTTGGAGCTCTTAGATATTTTATCTAGGGCTTTTTGGCTCGGCTGGACAGTACCATTTATTTCAGCTACTGTTTGATTTTTATAAAATTATATAAACATCAGAAAATTCTCAAAAATTCTTCAAAAACATAAAAAAAATATAAAACACACAAAAATATTTTTGTTTGAATTTTTGGTTGATTTTTAGTGCTTTAAATAATTTGTTGAAGTGTGTGTTTCTTTGTTTTTCTTATTTTCGTAATACATTAAAAATCCAAAAAAATAGAAAATAAATTAAAAACCACTAAAAATATTTTATTCTTTTATTTTCTTTCTTTTTACTACTTCATAGGCTGAGAGGCCAATCCGTGCTCCTTGAGTTCGACCCTGGTCGCTATACCAGGTTAATCCAATAGCAGGACCACTATTTTGAGTTTTATCTGATTTGATTGACATTAGTGGTTCATTTTTCTTGATTGAGTGCATCTGAGTGACCGAGGTCACAACGACCATTTCTGTACCTTTACCTTAGTCGTTCAGATCGCTTATCAGAATGGCACTGTTGCCGGGGAGCACGGCTTAGTAGTTTTTGTTTTATCTTCGTTTTTGTTTTTGCGGCTTTTCGCGGCTCTTTCAGAGCTTGCGGCTTTCTCGCGGCTTTTGTTTCCATTTTATTTTTATTTTATTGTATTTTATTTTCTTTTCTTTTCTTCTTCTTTTATTTTTATTTTTATTTTATTTTGAGTGTTTATTTTATTTTGCATTTTTGCATATATACCCTCATTGTTAGTTTCATTTATTTTTCTTTTTATAATTATTTGATTATTTTGGTCTGACCATTCTTCTCTTTCTTGCGAGGGCCCGAGGACCGAGGCGGCTGATCTCGAGAAGCCGACGCAACCGTGAGACTCAGAGGCGGCTCTTTTCTTTGCGGAGCCGCAGGAGAGAGTGAGAGAGAGTTGAGTGGGAGAGGTTTTATTCTCTTTTTATTATTATTGTAATAATACAGGGACACTCAGAGACTGGACATTTGTGGACACTTTTGACTTAGCGGGTCTGTTTCGCCGAGCACCGATGTGCTCGGGGGACCCTTAGGATTTTTCGCGGCTTTTTACGCGGTTTTGTTTTCTTTTCATTTTTTTTCTGCCTTTTCCGGTGTTTACGCGGTTTTCATCGAGCCCCTAGACTTAGGATTTTCTCTTGCTTGAGCCGTAATTAGTAGGGTCCCCACACCTAATTGCTTGCCCGTTCCTATAGAGCGCTAATTGGACTCACTAATAATCAATTAATAAAAATAATCGACTCATCTCCTTCGTAGCCTACGTGCCGCAGCTCACCCTGTAAAGCGCTTTCTCCTACCCCTGATTTGTCGGGCAGAGGAGGGGTGGGCCAAGACCGGACCCTTTGGCTTGGAGGTCGGTGACCGATTAGATGGTTCTGCGATAGAAATTGCTCATCTAGGACTCGATTTGTCCCGTTGCATCATCTAGGTAGTTTTATTTTCTGTCTTTACATTATGCGCGGATCATATTGCATGTAGAGTGATGGAGTCAAGTACGCCTTCCTTACTTTGCATGCATCATTGATTTATCGTGCATCGGCTTTTTCGTCTTCTCCCCCCTGATTTTGACTTAATAACCAGGAGAACCGAAAAATTCGTTAGGCATTTATTTGAAAAATATCTAAAAACAAAAACAATAAAATCGGGACTGCTAATCATACCTGACCTAAAAGACACTTCACTGAAAATCTGTCTTGGGGATAGTAACCCCCTCCTTGTTTGGTTTGGATGAGCGAGAGAGTGACCCGCACATTAGGATAGAGCCTCCGATTTTTCTTGATTGATTACCGGCTTTCAGTACAGGACAGTCGGTTAGGAAAGATCTGGATACCTATTTACCTCACGTAATCGCTCTGATAGACTGGATGATCACCTAAAATAAAATTGACAAGATAATTGACCGATCCCTTCGGTCTTCAGCTCTGTGTGCGTAGGTGAATTGGGGGATTGCTTGCTCATTTTGTTTGATTGACAGATCCCTTCGATCCTTTCTCATCCTCCTTCATCTATTTCCCACCCTCACCACCCTCTTCTCTTCTTCTCCTTGACCCCTGGATGATGGATCCCCCTCACTTTGAGCCGACTCTTGCGGCTTTTTCTTCGCTATCTGACCATCAGTCCAGTCCACCTTCTAGGGAGGTCGGATCTCTGACCAACCTCCCGCTTCTTCCCTCCCTTTCATCTCACTACTCAGGGCATGTTGTGCGAGACGTCCGAGGCTACCCGATAGAGCAGATGCGAGACCCGGACGATGTTGATGCTGAGTTGAGAGCGCACTCCATTGGTGACCAGAGAGAGCAGTGGAGATCAGCAGACAGATCCTATTCCGGAAGGATGGAGGAGCAGATAGCACATGGAGCTCAGTCAGCTTCTACACTTGGTCCATTCATCTTGGAGTTGGATTACATTCAGCGACTGCCGACATTTTCAGGAGACGCGTACGAGGAGCCTTATCTTCACCTGTCCGCATTCGAGGAGTTTTGTAGAGCACAAAGATATTCAGACGTCACTGCAGAGGAGCTAATGAGCAGGACCTTCCCATTCACGCTTCACGACAGAGCCATGAGATGGCACCGACGTTTGGGAAGGACATTCGAGACGTGGGAAGAGTTATGCCGAGAGTTTTTACATAGATACTTCCCCCAACGTAGAGCAGAGTTTATGCGGTCTTTGATCATGGACTTTTCAGTTGACCCCCAGGAGCCATTGCACGAGGCATGGCCGAGGTTTCTTGACCTCTTGAGGAGATTTCCAGAGCATGGACTTCCACTGACAGACTTGATTGAGATCTCCATGCGGGGGATGACCGCCGAGCAGCTTGCACTGGTGATTACCACATGTGGCGGTTCACACCGCAGTTCCGACATTCACTTCCTGGACACCGTCTCGAGGCTACTTTCACAGAGTTCTTCTTCACGAGATGCCTCGATCGGGACAACACATGTGGACGATGCAGTACCAGTGCGGTGTGTCACTTTCCATGATGAGCCAGCTTCTACACACCAGCCCGAGGATTTGGATGCTACAGTACCATTGACAGAGGAAATGACTGTGATAGCAGAGGTTCAGACCCAGAGTCTACTTGAATTCCCGTTGGTTTTCCACCTGGAGTTCGAGGCAGCCCCCGAGTTTCCAGTCGACGAGTCTTGGATATCAGATCTTCTGATACTCCAGGAGCCGGAGGAGCCCTAGCTTTTGCAGCCATTCACTCAGCTACTTCAGTTTCCAGTCCCGGAGGAGTCAGTTTCCTTCCTGCAGAGACACTTCTCGGATGCAGACAGTCACCAGGACTCAGCCCAGCAGCCACAGCTTGAGGAGGGACAACACTTTGAGAGTACAGACGCCGAGAGTCCCGTCTTCGAGCCCTTTGTCCTCCACTTTGTTGACGCAGATATACTTCCTGAGGACCAGCTGACAGCCAGCACAGCCGCAGAGCGAGGATCAGCTGCAGACACGTTGCCAGCTTCCGCGGTGTTGACTAGTACCTTCTCCTGTTTCCAGATTGTCGAGACCTACACTTTTGATGATGATGCAGCCTGGTGCACCGAGTGGATACTTGATAGCAGCGCAGATGCCTGATGAATCCACATTTCATCATCTTTATTCTATCATTTTGGCACCTAAAACCCTAGCAAATGCCTGTAAATAGCCTTAAATCAAGCATCTTAGCATTCATGCATGTGCATCTAAACAGTGTGTAAATTACTGTAATTAAGGCCAAAAGTATAGAATAAATAAAGAAAAGAAAAAGAATAAAATATTGTAAATATTTTATGACCCAAAACCCCCGAGACCTAGGCATCTTGATGAATGGGTCGACAAGGAATAAAGTAGGGGGAGATAAGGCCAAAAACATAGTCAAAATACCTATACTTGTTATTCATTCTTTTTGGGACCTATTTTTGGTTCCACTTTTTGTACATCAAATAAAGAAACTTTGTACATGAAAGTTGTAGATAATTTCATAAAGAAAAAGACAAAATTGATTTCACAGAAAAAGAATGTACAGACAAAAAGTTCTGGTCTGAATAAGAATCCAAAATCCCAACTTCCCAGACCCGTATCTCACAAGCGACAACTCCAAATGCATCAAACTCACCTTTAATTGTATATAGAATAAAATAATCTATCCAATGGCGGTGGTTTCGCATTTGGCGGAGCTACGGTTTGAAAGTTGAGTTTTGGACCCTCATTGTATACTTGTACTGAATAAAATATTCAATTTATTCTTTATTCATTATTTATTCATTTTTATATTTTTATAATTTTGTAAATATTACTTATAATGTATATGTGCATTAAAATTGAAATAAAATGCAAAGAAAAATAAAAATAAAAATACTTGTATAAAGAATACATAGGTATACTGCATATACTTATACCTGTATAGAATACTCTTAGATTTTATTAAATATACAAAACATCTCAGAAAAATAAAATAAAAATATATTTAGGTATATAAAAGTATGTTATAATGTTATAAAATACTAAACAAAAATAATAAAAATAAAATACCAAAATAAAAATAAAAATATCAAAATACATAGGTATTATACCTATATAGGGTTAAAAAGGTAACTTATAAAATACAAGTCATAAAAATAAATAAAAATCAGAATTAAATACTACATAAAATTTTGAACATTTTTTATTTTATAACTTTTATTTAATTCGGCCATTTAGTATTTTAAATTGAATTAACAAATAATTTTCCAGGGTTTTTCCTGGTTGGTCCACGTGGACCAACCAGGTGCAAACCCTAGTTGACTTCGGTCAACTAGGTGACCTATACCCTGTAGCCCTTGTCAGACCCACTGTTGACCCCATGTTCACCATTTTTTCGAGGAGCGAACTTGCATCCTTTCGACTCGATTCCTTCTGCAAAATCCTTCCTCGTTCATCCCTCTTGCCCGCCAAGTGATTACATGGGGGTATGGATCACTGAATCGCTCCAGAAATCTTGGTCTTTGGACCTCTTCCACCTCGGGTCAAACCACATATAACCGACCCTCTTCCTTCCTTTTCGAATCGAGTCCCCTTGGTCCACCCCTCTCCGCCTCTCCAGTGCTCTGAGCCTTGCCGGAGGTGACAGCTCCGCCGCGAGCTTCTCAGCCAAGGCGAACGAGGTCGAGGACGACTCCAGCACCTCCGCCAACCGCCGGTGTCGAGGTATCCTTCATCCTCTGGCTCCGGCCATCGAGGGCTTCCACCCCGCTATTTCTTTCTTGCATTCACCTCCTGTTAGCTTTAGGATCAAAAACCCCAAGAAAATCTTAAGTTTCATCGTGTATTTCGTCCATTCACGCATCCTCGCCGGAGCGCACCTCCGGCCACCGCTGATCACCCTCCTTCGCGCATCGATTAGGTCACCCCCAGGTCCAGGCACTTTGCCCTGGACCTTCTAACGCTTTTTGCAGGGTCAAAGCGCATTGACTCGCGCCTGTGCGCGTTTTTGAGGTTCGCCGGAGACCAGCCGAGCTCTCCAGCTCCGCCGACCTCCTGCGAGCAGCACGGCCCACGTCGTGCACTTTTGGTGCCCTCAGGAGATAGAAGACGACCCCCGGAAGCTTCACGGCCATTTTGGAGCCTTAACTTCGTCGGAGGACGAAGATCTGGAGCGGCGAAGTTCGCCTCGCCGGCGTTCTTCGCTGTTCT
This sequence comes from Ottelia alismoides, assembly GCA_037367405.1. Classification (NCBI taxonomy): domain Eukaryota; kingdom Viridiplantae; phylum Streptophyta; class Magnoliopsida; order Alismatales; family Hydrocharitaceae; genus Ottelia; species Ottelia alismoides. The sequence goes on from JAZKJV010000020.1 coordinate 738,440, forward strand.
TCTTCATCGCCTCCCAGCCGTTGGATCGAGGAGCCCTCCCCAGATCGCACAGCCTCCGTTGGATCTTCCTCAGCCTCGACCGTCAGATCAACCAAGAGGATTTAATCCAGACCGTGCATCGTCGAACCGTCATCGGCCGCTCATCGTGCGCCACGTGGATAAGTGGATCGCTCCCAGCCGCTGGATCGCGCCTCGTCGCCCAGTCGTTGGATTCGAGCCACGTGTCATCATCGGAGCGTCGCGGCGAGGGTATTTTGCATCTACACCCTCGCGCCTTTTGTATTTAATATTTAGTTTTTAAACTTTCGTCTGTAGCGTAAATAGTTTGTAATATTTGCAAAAAGACCCTCGAACTTTCTTTATTTGCAGTTAGGTCCTCGCCACGTCACCTCACGTGACCAGTTCACGTGAGGGGGTGGGCATTTTGCAGAGGAACCCTCGGTCTTTTGTTTATTTCATTTTAGTCCTAAAACTTTCGAAGCACGTGTAATATTTTTGGTCATTTTGCAAGTAGGCCCCCAGGTTTTTGTTATATTACATTTTGGTCCTTCCCAGGCGCGTGCAAGTCACGCGCCCTGGTGGGTAAATTGCCAGGAGGCCCAGGCGGGTTTTGTAATTGTATTTTGGTGCTAGAAATTGAATATATAGTGTATATTTTTGTGGAAAATTGCATGTGTACCCCTGGATGTTTTGGATATTGCACATATGCCCCTGCCAGGCCTGATTAGTAATTGGATGTTTGTTGTATTTATTTGAAATATCATTTTAACTCCAAAAATTCCACAAAAATAGACTTAAGCTCCTGTGCACCTATACTTTATCGCCAGCTATTTAGTTTTTGATTTTATTTTATTTTCTTATTTATTAAAAATCAAAAACTCCCTTCTTGTGTACTGTCTACCTTAGAAAATACCAAAAAAATATCAAAACACCTCCAAAAATTCCCAAAAATTCACCTAGTGTCTATTTTATCCTATTTTAGTGTCAGTCCAAAAATCATTAAAAATTTCAAAAGAAAAACACTAAAAATCTAAAAACACTCAAAAACTTCAAAAAAATATATAAAATAGTAGAAAATTCAAAAAAATATAAACTCAGCTTCTATTTATCCCTTATTTTGTTCTTTTTATTTGAAAAATAGTGTGAAAATTTTGAGCTACTGTTTGCTATTTTTAATTCCTATTTTTGTCACAGCCAGCCTCTTTTCCACTGTTTAGTTTTAGTTCAGTATTTAAAAATCCCAAAAACATTTTGAAAAACCCTCAAAAATCACAAAAATAGTAGAAAACCTTAAAAATACCAAAAACATTTTATTTCTGAATTTTTGAGTATTTTTGTGCATTTTTATAAATAGTTTACTTTGCCTTTTCTTATATTGCCTTTCCTTTCCAATATTGAAAAAGAAATACAAAAATATAAATTATAAAATATAAAAATCAGAAAATTAAAAATCAAATACAAAATTAAAAAAAAAATAAAAACCCACAAAAATTGTAGTTGCTTGCTTGCTTAGTGTAGACACTTCACACACACACACACACTTGCATACATTTGCTTGAGCTACACTGCTTGCTCCCTGTGTTCGAACTCTCTGCATACTTGACACTATACACCTTTTGTGCAGAGTTAAAAATAAATTTTAACTCCACATTTCTTTCTAATTATTGATCTTAGTGTGGGTTAATTGTTGATTAAATTCGGATTTTGATTGGTCGACACTGCGACTGAGTTCACGCTTTGTGTTGAACTTAAGACCGTCGATTTCCGAGTTTATCAATGCCCATATAGATCCTGATCCTCTTCTTCTCATTTTCGATCATGCATCTCTACCTGAGGGTTATCTGCGGGAGGATGCCGCACTCGATGGGTATTCGGTTTCACCTACTGAGAGTGTTTCCGATCTGGCGGAACACGAAACCGAGTCCGTAGATCATTCTGATTCTGAGTCTTCTCACCTCGACGACCCTCGCGAGGATGAGCCCATCTTGGAGATATTCGATGATTTGCCTGATCTTCTTATATTCTATTCGTCGGATATCAGACTGCTTAGAGAGTCTCCTGATCTTGACTGTACACAACTGCTTGAGACACTGATTGTCGTGAAGGATTCTATTACTGATCCATCCTTCTCCACGTTTGATCTCTTCGGCTCCATACTCTCACTCCAGTCTGACCCAGAGCCGATGATTTCTTTTGTGCTACCGGATCCCGATCACTTATTCTCATATCATTGGCCGGTAGCAGACACCCGCCTGATTGCATACCTGGGTGTCTTACTTTACACTGTTGAGTTCGTCGTCATTCTCATACCGAGACTACGACGACAGTACGGCATTCGCCTTACCGATGCCGTCCTGAACCTTGATACTGCGTTGTCCTAGCCTTTGCACCCAGCTAGGGGCGTAAAATCTAGCGCTTGTTGAGAGGCACCTCAACATTGTACTCTTTTGTATATACGTGTTTCGTCTTATTTTGATCCTTCTTTCTTTCGTTCTTGTTTTCACCCCAGGTCTCGCTTAGGATTATCTTTGCTATACTTAGGATATTGCTCATCCTAAGTATAGGGGGGTGGAGACACCGGGTTGTTCATTTGTTCTGTTTCATCACTTCTATTGTGTTGCCTATACTTAAGGTTCTCCACCTTAAGTATAGGGGGAGTGATGTCCTCCTTCTTGTATATATTCGTGATTTTCTTCGTGTCTTGCTACCCCTGTTTTTGCTGCCTATACTTAGGGATATCTTACCCTAAGTATAGGGGGGGTAGACCCTGTACATTCTCCACTCGGTTTTCCCTTAGTGTACAGCCTGCTATACTTAGGATTGCTTGATCCTAAGTATAGGGGGAAGACCCGAGATCCTCTTGACTTTTCTAATTCACTCATTCGTCTTTGTATATAGCCTTTCTTTTCACTTCCCTATACCTAGCACGAGTTATGTCTTCTTCATCGCTCTTGACTCTGAGGACATCGTTCGAGCTAAGTATAGGGGGGTGTGTATATATTTCATATATACTTTAGCCAATACTCAAATTTTGTGTGAGTGTGTTAATAAATAAAATGGCTAAAAATCACAAAAATTAAAAATTTTCATGTACATAAACTTCTTTTATTTGCACATAAATAGCTAGTGTACAAATTATTTTTGTAAAAATGTTTTCAAAAATCTTTTGTGTAAAGTTTGTGTAAATATTTTCTTATCAAAATTATGTATATAGTACAAAATTTTTCCAAAATGTTTTGAAAATCAAAAGTTTGCAAAAATCTTGTGTAAATGTGTGTAAGTATCTTTTTGCAAAACTTGCACTTCATGCATCATCCATTCATGATTTCAAAACATTTTTCAAAAATTTTGCATGTTTGTAAAATATGTGTAAATAAGCATCTTTTGTACATATGTATATAGTTTTTCTGGATGATAGTTGACATTTAAACTAGCCTGGAATCAAATTGAGAAATGGAGCTTGATTAGGATCTTAATCCACCTAACTTCTAAGAGGAACCTTATAGGGCTTAAGTTTAAGGCTTTTCATGTCCATGGTGACTTAATTCTTTGCATCCACTAGGCTATGATCACATATCATCTCAATGAGCCTAAGTAGAGCATTTAACAACAACACATGACTCATATAGACAATGGCTTTACTTGGACACCAGCACTATGCACCGAGCTCTCTACGGATGAGATGGTGAGGAGGCAGTCTTCCTTGACTTGGGGTAGCATATGAGGGTAGTACTTCTAGGCGGAACCTCTCTTCTTCTTTTAGTGAAGGAAGTGCGTCTCAACTTGGTCTGGTTGCCATGAGGTCTAACGACGGGAGTTGTGGGTTGCAATAAAGCTTCAAAAGAGGGATAGTATACTGGCTCAAGAGGAAAAACTCCTTGTATATATGCTGCACATGTATATGTTGTATAGATGCACTCGAAAAAAAAAATGCAAAAAGAAAATAACTCCAAAAAAAGTGGTGGGTCTGAGAGAAAATGATAATCCCACTGGAGTATGTATATAGAGTGCAATAAGCAAAGCTTGGTTTCATGATCCACCTGATGTAGCTTGCAGCAGGGAGACTTGGCTACACTGGTCAAGCTCCCAAGGGTACTTGGCTACACTGGCCTTGACCCATTCTCTTCTTCCCCCTCTTCTTGAGCCGGTCGAACTTGAACTTAGAAGGGAATACCCCGCTCCTCGAGGAAAGAGTGGCCAGATTGAGGTCATAGAGTTACCTTGTTGGGGAGGGTTGTCAAGTTGCCATTTCTGAGGTGGAGAGCTTAGACCTCACTTTCACAGGACAAGAAAAGATTCATGGTCTTCAGGGTTTGTGATTGATGACTTGTTCTGATCTGGAGCATTGAGGAGTCTTGGTTATAGAATAGTGGAACTTAGAGGCTGTTGAGTTTTAAGCTTAAGTCTAAATAAGGTTCCGACGCATTAATAATCCAAAGATCTGATCAAGCCCCATACCTTAATTTAATGAAGGCAAGTTTAATAATCAACCTTGATCCATGTACATCCTCTTGTTCTTTTTCTTTCTTTATTTTTCACTTCTTTTTCAAATAAGTGTTTGCTAAGGGACTAGCAAAGTTAAGTATAAGGGGGTGATGAATACTCATTCATCACTCTTTATTCTTATATTTTAGCTACAAAAACCTTTGCAAATACATGTAGATATGTGTAAATAGGAATAATTACCAAAAGCATGCATTGTGTAAAAACCTATAATTAGCATGTTTTTGTGCAAAAATAAAAGAATAAAGATTAAAAAGAAAAAGAGGGAAATATTTAGAATAAATATTGAGCAACCTAACCCAAGGAAGGGCTCAGCATGGGCCTGACCGCATAAAAGCCAAATTAGAGGGAGATAGGGGCTCATGAGTGTAAATATTTATGTAAATAAATAAAAATATTTTCCTCACCAAAAATATGCTTGTAAATATTTGTACATATTTATAAATAGTAAAACAAAAGATAAAAATATAAAAATTAAAAAGGAAACAAAAACATCACCTTCATCTTGTATATAAACCACTCTTCCATATTTATTTAACCTTGCAAATAAACAAAATTAATTTCCAAAATTTTTGTAAATATTCTATGTTATATAATGTAAATAAATAAAATAAGAACAATTAAAACAAAAACAAAATAAAAATAGCAAAATTAAAAATACAAAAATACATTGTACATATACCATGTATATAAGTGTATATATGTATTTATTTTACCTATGTAAATAAATAATAAAAATAAAATAATAATACCATTTTTATTCCTTATTTTATAATGAAAATAAATAAAATATAAAATAGGAATAAAATTTTATAAAAATAATAATTTAAAAATCAAAATCAAAAATCACCATAGTGTACATATACCTATATATAGCTATATAATGTAAGTACCTTATTTTTATTTCTAAAAATTAATTAAAAATCACAAAAAATAGAGAAAAATAAAATAAATATTTTTCATGTTTTGAGTTTTTAGTAATTCGATCATTTTCTAGCCTAAAATAAATAAATAAAAATAATGTGCTTGGCGGGCTCTGATTGGTCCACGGGGGATTGTTGACCCCCGGTCAACTCTCCCCCCAGGACCACCAGAGCCGGGTCTGTCCTGCCCGACCTGTTTTCTCCACTTTTTGCCCGCCTGACCCGACCGCCAGCACCTCAAACCCCGGGCTCCGATTAACCTCCGATCATCCAGGACCCTCGCCCGGGGTGGGTTTGCTGGATCCGAGCCCCGTGCATCTCGCCCGACCTCCTTCTTCTCGGATACCGCGCCATATATAATGTCGTCTCCGGCGACCTAATTCTTCCATCTTTGGACCCTTGCTCGCCACCAAGGAGCTCCTCCAGAGCACCCGAGTTACAGCTGCGTGTTTTGGAGTGGAAGCGAGGGACGAGCACCAAGGGAACCACTGATCCGGTGGTCAACTCCGCCGTGCGCCACCGCGAGCGCGCCCAGCCTCGGGGAGTCGACGGCCCCTTGCAGGCAATGACCGGGAGCTTCTTGAGCTCCAGCCCAGTCGAATGTGCCCATCAGGTAGCTTCTTTAGTCTCTAGATTAGCGTAGAATAGGATTTTTCGATTTCAGGTAGTTTAGCTCCGCCACGTCCGACAGTGTCTCCGACCACCTATCCATCAGTCCGACCACGCCACCACCTTCGCCTGACCTCTTTCACCTTCTCCACCCAGCCATTCTCCTGTCTCGCCCGGAGTAGGGCTTTGGGTCTTCACCTCCGCCGCTCGCCGGAGACCCACCATACCGACGCATCTTTCACCTTCCGCCCGCTCTGACGGGTCGAGGCAGTTTGCCCTCGACCCAGCTTCTTTCATGTGCAGGTATCTCGGCCAATCGACCTCATCGGGAGGTCGAAACTTCTGGGCACAACAACTCCAGTTCGTTCACGTCGTCGGAGCTCTCTGGAGCTCCTCGCCTTCATCGGAGCAGAGCATCGGGTGCGGGGGCTTCACGGCGAAGCTTTCCCGTACCTCAGGAGCATCAGACGAGGCTCATCGTGCATGCAGAGGGCCGGCGAAGCTCGCCGGCCGCCAGTTCTTCCCGCAGCCTCGTCGACCGTCCGATCGTCCTCAGCGCCCCAGTTGTGATCTGATCCATCCATTTCGGCGCACCGTCATCGTCCGATCAGTCCGAGGGTAGATCTGGACCATCCGCGCGGAGGAAGAGCATCAGCAAGCCTCCACCGTCAGATCGCCATGTGCCTTCTCCTCCTCCGTCGATACACCAAGAGTTCAGCCTTCAGCGCACTGCCACCGTCCGATCTCCACGTGGAAGGCTCTCAGATGTTCGATCAGGCCAGGCGTTCCAAGGGTAAGGCGCCAGTTATCTCAGTCGTCAGAGCAGCCACGCGTCACGCATCCGGCCATCGACGTAATAAAAGGGGTAAATTGTCCTTTGGCCCCTTTTCTTTTCTGCATTTTGTTTTAGTCCTGTAAATAAGTAGTGTAGTTCTTTTATTTCTGTAAAAATTGCAATGTGGACCTCTATGTGTATCTGAATTGCATTTATACCCCTGCCAGTTGTGGACACGTGCATCGACACGTGGTTATTTGGTGTATTTGCATTTTTGACCATGCCTTCTCGCCCTGTTACGCTTTGCATTTTATTAATAAATAGGAATTGCAATCTGGTCCCTCCAGGCCTGAGTCACGTGTATCGTGCGTGGTTTGGATGGTAATTTGCACTCCTATCCCTACACTTTCCAGGGTTGTTATTCCAGGGACCCAGAACTTTGTTTTAATTACAGAAAGGTCCCTGTGCACTGTTGCTTCTTTTTATTTTTGAATAAAATAGCAAAACACCTCCAAATCCAACGAAAATTGGACACATGGCTCCTGCCATGGTGTAAAATTTTCGTGGATTTTTGAAGACTTTTTTGATTTCGTTTGATATTTTTAAAAAATCAAAATCCTTTATTTTTGTCACTGTCTAACTTTAAAAATCACAAACAAATATTAAATAGTGTCTAAAAAATTATAAAAAAAATTGTCTGTGGTGTGTTTTGTGTGTTTGATTTTCTAGACAATTTTGGTTATTTTTCATTATCTAAAACACCTAAAAACTTAAAAACACTCAAAAACTTATAAAAATTCTAGTAAATAAATTAAAAACCCAAAAATAATAAAATTGGTGCCTAAATTTTTTTCATTTTGTCTTCTTTACAGGAAAATTACCTCCGAGCCATTTTGGAGCTCTTAGATATTTTATCTAGGGCTTTTTGTCTCGGATGGACAGTACCATTTATTTCAGCTACTGTTTGATTTTTATAAGATTATATAAACATCAGAAAATTCTCAAAAATTCATCAAAAATATAAAAAAATATAAAACACACAAAAATATTTTGTTTGAATTTATGGTTGATTTTTAGTGCTTTAAATAATTTGTTGAAGTGTGTGTTTCTTTGTTTTTCTTATTTTCGCAATACATTAAAAATCCAAAAATATATAAAATAAATTTTAAAACCACTAAAAATATTTTATTCTTTTATTTTCTTTCTTTTTACTACTTCGTAGGCCGAGAGGCCAATCCGTGCTCCTTGAGTTCGACCCTGGTCGCTATACCAGGTTAATCCAATAGCAGGACCGCTATTTTGAGTTTTATCTGATTTGATTGATATTAGTGGTTCATTTTTCTTGATTGAGTGCATCTGAGTGACCGAGGTCACAACGACCATTTCTGTACCTTTACCTTAGTCGTTCAGATCGCTTATCAGTACCTGATGGCGGTATGGTCAGTGTAAATGGTCACTCTAGATCTGATAATATAAGATCTGAACTTATCTAGGGCAAAAACTACGGCTAGCATCTCCTTCTCAGTGACTGGGTAGTTCAGTTGTGCGGCATCCAATGTACGGCTAGCGTAGTGGATGGCAAATGGGACTCCATCCCTCCTCTATCCCAGCACAACCCCTACGGCAAAATCGGAGGCATCCGTTATGATCTCGAATGGGAGAGACCAATCAGGCGGCTGGAGAACAGGAGCCTCAACAATACAACTCTTGAGAGTCTCGAACGATGAAAGACACTTGTCATCGACAAGGAGCTCGATGTCTTTCGTCAGCAGATCAGTCAACGGTCGGGAAATCCTACTGAAATCATGAATGAAGCGTCGGTAGAAACCGACGTGCCCTAGAAAAGACCGTAACTGCTGCAAGTTGGACGGCGGTGCGAGTTTTCTAATGACATCTACCTTGGTCGGATCAACCTCCATGCCCCTAATTGAGATGATATGGCCAAGCACCGTCCCTTGAGTCACCATGAAGTGACTCTTCTCCCAAGACAGTACTAGGTGAACCTCAATGCATCGCTGAAGGACTCGGTCTAGGCAGTCAAGACAGGAGTCGAATCCGTCACCGTAGACCGAGAAATCATCATGAAGACCTCCAAGCACTCCCCCACCATGTCCGAAAAGATAGACAACATGCATCTCTGAAAAGTCACAGGGGCGTTGCATAGCCCAAATGGCATGCGTCTGAAGGCGTATGTGCCGAAGGGACAGGTGAAGGTAGTCTTGTCTGGGTCCTCGGGCGTGATGTCCACCTGATTGTAGCCAGAGTACCCATCCAGAAAACAGTAATGGCTCTTCCCTGCCAGTCTCTCAACGATCTGATCTATAAAGGGCAGGGGAAATGATCCTTCTTGGTGGCCTGGGTGAGTCGTCTGTAATCTACGCAGACCCGCCAATCTCCTCTTCAGACTCGCTGACAACTGTAGTGATGCCCGTCTTCTTGGGCACCACATGCAACGCACTGACCCACTTGGAGTCGGAGATGGGGTAGATAAAATCGGCGCTCCACCATTTCGAGATCTCCTTCATGACAACCTCTCTCAGATTCGGGTTCAGCCGCCGCTGGAACTCACGCGACGGCTTCGCCTCATCCTCGAGATAGATATGTTGGGAGCACAGGGCCGGACTTATCCCCTGGAGATCGGCTACACTCCATCCTATCGCCTTGCGGTTCTTTTCAAGAACCCCCATCGGACGGGATTCCTGCTCTCCAGTCAAATCAGTGGAGAAAATGACTAGGTACATCTCATGCTCACCCGCAAGGAACCTATACTTCAGCGACGCAGGAAGTGGCTTTAGTTCTGGACAACTGGGTGCTGGTGGATCTGGCCTCTGAAAACTCTGAGTGAATGCTGCCAAATCCGCATGGGAAAACTGAAATTCTCGCTCACAATCAGAATCTGGAGAAGGTTGCTATGCTGGACTATCTCTGCTCGGCATGGCATCTACCTCCTCCCTAGCTGCAGGCTTAGTGGAAGTCAGACATGGTATAAGATCATCAAACTCTACCCAGTCAACATCTAACTCCGAAGGATCTGTATCGGACTCAAAAAACAACTCTGTCTCGCGGTCAAGAATCGGCTCTACCGACTGAATAGTATCCTGGACCAGGAATGCGCTCTCCAAGCTCTCCTCTGCTGGCGTCTCTGCATCAGCGGACTCTTAAGGTGAGAGGATGGCCTGTGCGTTTGGATCTGCCCAAACTACCTCGTCATCTGTGATCACAAAGTCGCAGTCCTGGTGGATGTCTAGCCCTACATTTGTCATCTGCTCTGAATTAGTGGTCGACTCTAAGCATGCTGAATCTCTGACTCTGATATCCTCGACCGTCTCTATTTGTACACTCTCGCCTTCGATGCGAAAGTATACCTTCCCGCTATCATGATCGGTCACTGCCTTGGTTGTGGCCAAGAACGGGCGACCTAGAATGATGGGGGTATCGGTCACCAACTCAGGGATCTCCATGTCCAACACAACGAAGTCCACGGGGAATTGCAAGGCCCTGAATAGTGACGACAATGTCCCTCAGCAACCA